>LOEQ01001649.1:123251-145893 GCA_001685075.1 Bramus lutescens | reverse complement strand
GATGAGAACAGAATTCTGGGAAGGAGGAAGCCCATTCCTCCCATTCCTGCCCAGACCACCAAAAGGTAAGATATAACCTGACCAACTGAGAAAGGTACTGAGCCATGTGGCTAACATAGATAAGAGCAATGGGTTAATATAAGCTACAAGAGCTAATAAGTAGCCTGAGCTAATAGGCCAGTCAGTTTATAATCTTATGGAGATCTCTGTGTGATTTTCTTCGGGGATTGCAGGCTGAGGGGTACCAGGCAGGACAGAAACCCCAACAAGCTGTCCCTAATGTTACATACTTATGTATAGGCATTGATGGTAAAGAGCAGATTCTCTACAGATACATTTAGAGGACACAGTTTGTCTTACTAAGCACATAACCTATCCTAGATTAGATTAGTTTGGTCCTCCCTCTCTTACCCAGATCAAGGCTGAAAACAACATGTCTAACTGTGATAATTGTTCAGGTGAGGGGAATTGGTGCATTATTCAGAGAGGCACAGGGAATTTTTTGCAGATGGGGATCCCAGGTTGCTGATAGGTTGCTCAGCACACTGCTCAGTGAGAAACATGCACACACATGATAGTCCTAGACCATTAAGTGCGCCAAGTAAAGCTTTGAATTGTCAAGATGTTGCTTATGCTTGTGTGCCTCAAAATTGTGCTAGAAATCTAAGATATCCAAATGTTTAACAATGAAACTAGACCCTAAATCACAACAATCTCATCATGTTTAAAACAAATCAAAATGGATCAAAGAACTTAATGTAAGATTTGAGAGTTTGAAATTTCTGGAGAAATGTGATAAAATTCTTTCAGACATTGATATAGACAAGGACTTTCTGAACTATTCCAGTAGCTAAGGTAATACAAACAAATATTGTCAAATGAGATCATGTGGAATGAAAAATTAAATAGCATAGGGAATAATTATCACAGTGAAGGGAAGCATACATATAGTGTGTGAAATGTTCAACACATTCACACACACGCATGCACACACCACAGCAGAGGAATAATATCACCAGCATATAAAGAGCTCAAAAACTTAGACAGTAAAAACAAAGTTTACCAAGTTTATTGGCAAATAGATTGAATGGCTCTCAACAGAAAATGTACAAATAGCCATTAAATATGTGAAAAAATTAAATTTGCTCAACTGTCAGGGAAATGAAAATTAGAATTCTCTTAGATTCTACCTCTTACTAACCAGAATGACAATAATTCAGTAAATTAGTACATGTGTATGAAGATGTCCTAATAAACCCATAATTTTTTTATACTAGTTCCTGGGAATATCCAGTTCTCTGAAGCAGTCATTACATTGGTCTAGAGATGGAAGCTCCTTAAATGGCCATCAAGAGTTGGAAAAAGAAAAATGAGATATACATACCTAATTGGATATTATTGACTATTTTATTAACAAAAGGAAGTTTTGCCTAAGAAAATGTGAATGAACTGAGAAGGTATGATTCTATTTTTTTCATAAGCAATTTAGAAAATGACCACTATGACAACTAATTTCAACATTTTTAACTTCCTTTAGTCCCTCATGACATGTCCATTTGTGAAAACTAGCAACCTCAATACATTAACTACACTAAAATACTTTCAGTGTATAGTGATGGCCAGCTTTGCTCCCTTCCAAGCTTCAGATTCACCTGCCACAGAAAGCGGTACTAGCTATTTGCATACAAAAGATGTGATTTAAAAGTTTATCCTCAGTCACAGTGGTCCGTTTGCAAATATGTCAACATGCTCAATAAATTTGCTATAGCACATTTTATAAACCCTGAGGACAACTGTCTGGAAAGTTTATTTGAGCTGCTCTCTCTTTGTCATGGTTATGTTCTTAAGCTTTGCTGACATGCCTTGAAAAATTAGATAAGCAGCTGGTTTGGTGAAAAATCTCGCACTGATGAACTCCCTGAGACGGTTAGTGTGACCAAGCACTTTATCAATAGAGTCCTGTGAAAGGGAATGAATGCCCTGACATGCAAACTTGTCAGAATAAACAGGATGACAGGGGTGGCATGGCATAGTTACAGGGAGAATGGTTGACAGTGACAGCAGCATTCCCTACCTCATGTTTCAGCTTTATGAGGTATAGCTGTAGGCCACCTTTCCATGATGCAGACCTAAACGACTATCATTGCTCGGAATCTTGTGCAGGGAAAAAGAGCCACTAAGCCACAGTCATTTAATATTGACAGTTATTATGTTCACTTTTGCGTTAGGAATTATATTTGGGGAGGCAAAAGGCCCAGGAGAAAAGCCCTTTAAGCTTTCTGTGTGAACTTGCATCTTCAGCTCTGTCTTGACTTTACTACTAGGTTTGCCCATCACAACAGCACAGTATCCTCACATAAGGAGCTACCATGTCTTTTCACAGCTTTCTCTCTTGTTTTTCTTACTGCTTATACATGGCCTTCTCTTTCTTACAAGTGTTAGGCCCAGGATTCTCCTTATTTTCAGCTGTCTTTCCTTAATTATTGTCTTGCTCAGTTGTTTGTCTCTCTTTACTTTATGATTATCCTGTTTTATCACTCTTTTCAACTAATGTTCAGTTATCTAATTAAACATCAAACAAATGAAGAGCCTTCATATGCATGTACCTGTTCTCAAATTTATTGAATTTTTATATTTCTACTCTCTTTCTATTACTATGTAGAGTAAACATCAGTAATCATGAATATGATATCCTTTAGTTTGTGGATTTACAGAGAAACTACAAATTAGTAAGGGGGATACTGCAGTTGATAAACTTCCTAGGAACCTATAAATTGCATTCTTGAATGAGGAACACAAATAAGTACTTCACAAATATTCCTGAAGAAAATGAAATCATTAATGTAATGGGGTAAGGAAAAATACCCTTGTGCTAGCAATGGCCAAGAAAGATTACTTTAAAGACATAAGTGTTGGTCCAAATAAAATTCCTGGTCCCCCCAATATCTCTAGGAACAGTCTATCAACAACTGAGCAGTTATCTGGAAGAGATCATGACCAGAAGAGAAGCTGGATAGGTGATGAATTTGACCATTTTATCAGAATTTAGAATATAGTGCTCTGAAATAGGTAATGCCATGACGTTAAAAAAATAAGATAGTAATCCAGAATCAGACTTATAACAAGTGGTTAATATAGCATCATTTTAATATAAATGGTTAATTCTGAATGCTAAACTGGGGTAAAACAGAAATGTGGAATCAGGGAGGCCTATCAGAATCTACTGAAGAGACCCCATTCCTGAACTGTTTGGGACCTAGGCAAGAGACTTTCCTAAGTGCAGAGGTTAAAGCAGATTCTAGATTGTTTTGAGTAATGAATAACATGCATTTATTACATATTTTGTACAAAGCAAGAAAGAATAAAAAAGATAAAGAACTCAAGTTTTAGTTCTATGAAATTGAAAATATGGAATTGGTATTTGATAAATTAATGAAGATTTGAAAGAGATTGCTTAGGACAACACACCAGGAGACTGAGTGATGTGGGAGTCCCCTCTTTGTGCTGTGATTACCATTAATGAATAATTGACCTATTGATATTATTAAGCCTACTATTAAGTAGGTGGGAGCTTAAGTAGGTGGGAGGACTGGACTGAATGCTGGGAGAAGGAAGGATGGAGTCTGAAAGAGATGCCATGGAGATACCAGTGTCAGACATGCCGAATCTTTGCTGGTAAGCCACTGCCACATGGCAATATACAGATTAATAAAAATGGGTTAAATTAATATAAGAGTTAGCCAATAAGAAGCTAGAGCGAATTGACCAAGCAGTGTTTTAATTAATATAGTTCCTGTGTGGTTATCTTGGTTCTGGGCAGCAGGGACCAACAAGCAGCCTCCTCCAACTGCTGCATGACATTCAAATGAAAACATCTGTAAAATGTCCTGTATGGGATGCTATAGAGACAGCCACATAGACAAGTTTGGCTCAGAGGATGGTAAGTTTCTCTAGAGATTTACAGGTAAGCTCAGATTACCTTAGGAAAATGAACACTGTTCTCATCAACCTACAAATCCTGCCACCCTTGTGTAGCATGAATAATAAAAACCCAGAGTTAGATATTGGGGTTCAACCTGAAAATCAGAAAGGCAAAGCAATCAAGACACTAGAGATATCTTACCTCCACCAAGGCTGGGTGATGGCAGACTAAGCAGACAGCTGAGCACCCTAAGCAAACAAAGCCTGTCTCTCTCCTCCCATTTTATATTCCATATAGCGTTGAGAATAAAGGTGACAGCCACCACCACCTGGACTAAGTTTTGCATTAGGCTTACCTTAGTCCAATGTAGCCTTGAACTCACAGAGATCCATCTGCTTCTGTCTCTCAAATCCTGGGATTAAAGGTGTGTGCCACCACTCCCTGACCTTTAGTGGCATAGTTTTGCTGTTCTGATATCCAGGCAAGCTTTATTTATCAGAACGTAAATAAAATATCACTATACTTGTTCTTGTATATGCACCTTCAAGGAGAGAGTCTTTCAACTAAAAGCACTTATTTTTTTCATCCTAGCATTATACAGTTAAATATTAAACACACCATATCTGTCCACTCCTGCTAGAACGATAGGGGCCTCATTATAGTTCATTCTTTCTATAAGGTCTAAACATCCCCAAACCATATACACTGATGACTCCATAAGCATAATAATGACAAATTGATTGAATGAAGAATAACTTGACATGGAACCTCATTTGCTTACATTGGTGGAATAACTCACATTTGAGATTAATTTAGTGAAAGAGCCTAGTATACCAGAAGACTGTGTGAAGGAGATGTGGCTTTTGGGGACCTTGGATTTGTATGCAACAATTTATTCAGAAAGAGTGATGATTTCCTGTGTTTGTGTTAACTTTCTGCAGGTGAGAGATGATATGTCCAGAACACTTCAAGAGTAGTGCTGTCACTATACCTGTTTAACAACAAGTATGTCAGCAGTTATGTTATATGATGCATATACTTAGATATTGATGAGGAAAATGGTTTCAATATCAAGCAATGTTTCAGAAAAACTTTAAGGTTATGTTTTCAGTCTTCTCATTAGATTATTCTTTGCCCGAGACTAAAGACCACACATCATTTTACTAACTGAATATTAACTTATAGCAGAATCTCCTTGCGAAGTAAAGATTGAAGAAGCACAGTTCTATCTACTCTGGAGTTAAGATGTTGAAGATGAAAAATAAAGCTTTGATGTATGCACAAGCAGACACCAATATATAAAACTGTGGGAAATAAATGTCACAAAATGGAATAAGTAAGACATGCCAAAAAGTAAAAGGCAATTTAGTGTCCTCTGTGACAGTTTCTAATTCAGGAGAAAACAAATAAAAACATTATCCCAAATAATGTCTAATAGGCAATCATTTTCCTTCCAGTAACATGAGTTGTGATTACCATCTTCTTAACTTATATGAAGACAGATGTGCCCAGTGGCCATAAAATTGCCTGGATGTTTGAAGAATTCATCCCCATTATTCAATGATATTACATTGTGTAGTAGGATATTCTGTAGGTTGATTGCGTGCTTGGTTATACCATTTGAGTTTATTGGCTCCATATTTACTGCCCTTCTACTGTAAGCATCCCTTTCTCTCCTATTACTGTAACAAGGCAATAGGCAGAATTAATTCATCAGCTACCATCATTCATTTTAAAATGGTGCTCTTTTGGGCTCTATTGACTTATGTTTCCTCTGTTATAAAACGAAATGGCATTATACCCTTGGCTAAATTCACATGCTAACTAGAGTCCCTGAGTGAGACTCTCATATTTAGAATATATTTGAAATAAAAATTTGTCCTTTCCAAATTGATGTGTGCTATAATTATGCTACCTTCTCTCCCTCTAAGCATGTGAAAAAGATGTAGACAATTTGCCTGTGGCTAAGCTATTGAATACATGTAATCTGGTGATAATTTCTTGATAGAGAATAATTAGTCCCCAGAAAGCCTCCTAGATGATTTAGTGGGTTAAGTATAATTTGAAGATGGTACCAGGAAAACAGTTAGGGAAGAAATTAGTAATACTCTTCTGGTCTTCATTAATTTCTTCTATTTATGAAAGCTTATTCCATGTGAAAGTATCACATAGCACAGTATAATGCATAAGAGTGACTATTTTGGTGTTGCTAGTTGAATCAGGACTGCAGAGCCTATTTTTCCAATGCTCACAAAATAATATGCATTAATAGGAGTTGAATGGAAGGAACCTTGCCCAAGTTATTTCAGAGAAGTGTGTGGAATAGGCCTTCACTGTATCTCAGTATTATTAACCAATGCCCAAGAAAATGCTCTTTCACATGTTTATGAAAATAGCAGATATGGTCAAGATAAATGATTCATTTACCCCCTGAATATTACTAAATTTCTCATAGTGAACACTTAGCAAAAATATGTCTAATTCAGAAAGTGAGATGGTGCACATATTAAATTGAGAGTTTCATCTCATAGTCTGAAGAAAATACCATATAATACCTAGAAATATAAGTATATTACACTGTACTCTCTCCATTGATATGTAGAAAATATTATAAATAAAATTGTTATTTAATTGTTAAAATATTTTCAAATTTCAAGAAATCTGCTAAATGTAATACTATTGTAATATTTTTAAGAAATGTTTTAGTAAGGTAAACTTAAACATTTATCATTTCTCTATGGTAATATTTTGAAAATATTTTTATGGCATTCCTTAAAATGCATAGTTCGCTGTGATTTGTAGTTAACCTGCTACAAAACTGAAGTAATCATCTCAAAGTTGTATTGGCATAAAATACAGGCCAGCAGATGAATGGGTCAGAACTGAAGATGGACACATATATTCAAACTCATGCAGCAGTTGATTTTCAACAGATTTGCTAAGAATATACACTGGAGTAGAAATGCTGTAAATTGATACTTCTATTAAAATGTGGTGCCCAATGCAGGAGCATAAACCCAGACTTCTTTCTCTTTGAGCAATTGTGAAAGTTAGCTCAGTAAGGATTAAAGACTTCAGTAGAAGACCTGGAACTGTGAAATTACTAGTAAAGTACTAAGAGATCCTTTTCCTGGAGTCTGCAGAGAGTAGAGACTTGCTGGAAAAGACAGCCCCACCGCATTAAGGATTTTAATCTTTGAGACGCAATTTAGAATATACTTTATCTAAAGACATTTTCTCAATCTAGTCATTTTCCTTTATACCATTGTATAGATAATGTATTATTATATTATGTATTTTTATATTATTATGTTATATATAATATGTATTATGTTAAAACATTTGTTGTCCTATCAGAAATATCTTCATAGTACAAAGATACTTTCTCACACATGATCTCCTAATAATATCTAGCCCATTGTTCATACAAAATAGAAGAGAAGACAATGAATGTTAAGGTTATTGAGGGAAATTAACATGCTTTTACTTCAATTTGTACTCTGATTGATCATAAATATTGAATTACAAAATGTCACTCAGGACCTATAGAGCTGATTTTGTGTTTAAAGCTCTCCCAACAAAAGGAAAACAGCCAGAGGATATATTCCAATCGCCATGGAGACAGGAAAGTTGGAAAATCACCTGTATTTCCAACCTCAGAAGGTGGCTGTAGGATATCCCTGGAACAAGGTGACTAGTAAAACAGGCCTTATTGATGATCTCTGAATTTGATTGTGAAACCCTCCCTCAAGCAGTAAAGTGAAGAGCAGTAATTTCAAACTTAAACTTCAGCTCTCCCCACACACAAACATCTCTACAGGATCATATGTGCATACATGTGCCCATATACATGCAAGCATATATCATACATATGCAAACTTTTACACCTTAAACACTCTAATACATAAAAATGCACCCACTTCACAGGGTTTTTTTGTGCAATTTTAGTAATAAGTCTAGTACATTGCTGATGGACATATTTAAAATATATTTATAGGTAACTTGTATTAACTGCTAAGTGCTTCTTTAAAGTTACAACCTAACTGTAGGTTTAGGCATTCTCCCGCTTTATACATAAGAAATCCTCACTTTGAAATATTGACAATTGTGACAGTGTGATCAGCCTCAGCTAGTAAGGATTTTTGTTACTCATCTGTGAGTTCCTGACCTGCAAAAATGAGAATATGAAAATAAAGCCATATTACCCTTTATGTAAATGATCTGTTTAATTCCCCCTTCCTTTAAAAACTATAAAATATATGTTTGAAGAAGAGAAAGGTCTATTTGTACTTTCAGACATTTTTATTCCTTTAATTCATGACATGAAACTACGCAAAATATTGACTACAAATGTATGTCATTGGAATTGGACCAATGCAATTTGTCCAACAAAATAAATCTCTTTTCAGTGTTCACAAAACTTTTTTTAATGGCCAACGTTGTCTTTTTAACCAAGTGCATGATGAATAGAAGCAAATGGTGATTTTGTACTCTGATTCTTTTACACGTTCCATTAAATTTATTTCTATCTTCTGAAAATGTATGGCTTTGCAATTTTTATTTATTCATTTTCTTCTTATGTCTTTTAACCTTCCCTTTGCTTGCTAACAATTATTATAGCATTTTCAATATAGAAAATTTTAGTGGATGAGACATATCCAATCATTTGTGACTATATTTTAAATGAGTCTATATCTAGTTGTCATCTATCTATTATCTTCATATCTATCTTTCATTGATCTATGTATCAATCTATAATCTCTCTGTTGATCTCTCTTTATCTAACATGTTTTTATGGGCACAAGATATCAGCAGGTAAAGAGCTGTGTTATTGGAAATAGGGGGTAAGATGCTTGCTTATTCACCTTTCTTTCTTAGGAGTCTGACAAAACAAGTAAATGAAGCAAATGTTAATATATATGATCCTCTAACTATACATAATATAATGCAAAAATACACATTGTGATTCCAGTTTTGATTAGTTTGCATTCCATAATTATTGTTTTATAACTCTTTTCTCTAAATTACAGCATTTTCTTCAGATGGGAGACTCTTTGAGACTCAGAAAGTATATGAACTTTAAAGAATGAAAACTAAACCAGGCCCATAATATCAGGAATCTCCTGAAACCTAAAATTTTCACAAAGCTCTTCCTCATGGACTGATACAACAGTAATAATTGTGTGTGTGTGTGTAATCAAGATAACCTCTGCTACAGCAGTAATGATTGTAAAGTAAGTAAGGCAGGGTTCTGACAAGAAAGTGCAGGGATCTCCAGGGTTGCACTTTTCATGAGACATCAATAATCTAGGGAAGGATTTTTGCTAAGGTGGTTACTGTGTCATTACTGCTCCTGAAAGTAGCCTTTTGTAAGAATTTCCAGTGGATGTATTGCTTCATATTGTCAGGCTTATATGTAATTATTTTTTGTCTGTCATAGGTGCCCTGTATGAGAAGGAATAAACATATGTTCATTTCTTCCTATAAATAGTCATTTAATAAATTTAGAGAGTCAAGAAAATTTGAAAAGAAACATTACTGAAAGAAGTAGAAATAAAAACATAAGAAAAACAAAGTTTTAAGGTAACTTACTTAAAAATTTTGTGAAGCATAATTTCAAGTGAACAATAGAGTAGAGTAAGGTTAAAAAGTAACATAACTGTTAAAACATTCGATTTTGATAATAAAGTAGAATTAACTTTTACAAAAGATAAAATATGAATGGATGAAAATGGAAAAATTAAACTAGAAAATAAAAGGTTATTTTATAAGGCTGTGGGATGTTCTTCTGTACATGTGTTGCTTCTATTGGTTTATAAATAAAGCTGCTTTGGCCTATGGCAGGGCAGAATTTAGCCATGCTGAAAGAGATATATAGAGAGATGAGGCAGAGTCACAGAGATGCCATGTAGCTATCAAAGGAGAAGGATGCCTATGGAAACTTACCAGTAGGCCACAGCCTTGTGGTGATACACAGATTAATAAAAATTGGTTGATTTAAGTTATAAGAGCTAGATAGGAATATGCCTAAGCTATTGGCCAGTGTTTTAATTAATATAGTTTCTGTGTTATTATTCAAATCTGGACAGCTAGGAAATGAACATGCACTCTCCACTTACAATAGGAAGATACATAGGCACTTAATAGAAATTCAGAGGAGAAACAATAAGTTATAGAAAATAGCTCAAAATTATTTTAATGTCTCTTGAATTGGCATTCATGAATTTTCTGTTTATAATGTACTCAATAACCATATGTAATAACAAGACTGTGGAAATTTTGTATCCCTTTATATTAAAGATCATGCAAAATAAATAATTTAGAAGTTTTTAGGCCCAAACAGATAGAATAGGTAATATGTTAAGGGAAAGCCAAAATGAAGTTGCTATTAAACTTTTTAACAGCAACTTTACAAGTCATAAACAAAGGAGAAATTATGTAAACATTAAAAGTGAAAATTATTTCAAATAAATGATCTACACAATTGAACAGCAAGCAGTTTTTAGAACTTTACAATATTAATGATTTTTCAGCAATTATTCTATATGAACATAGTCACAAAACCCATGTGTGAGCTTCAAGGAAGGGTGACAAGCATAGCATCACCGAATATGATCTGTCAGCATGATGATCTGCAATGGGCTTTGATGCAAATGATAAGAACTTGTATGCTACGTGCCTCTGACTTCCTCATGTTCATTTTACAGTCCTCTCAACAGGAAAACAAAGAGCTTTGTTACTATCCAGGAGCTGTACTAATAGCCCATGAGGGGAATTCTTCTCCACTCAAACCCAAAAGCCAGTTGTCCCTGTTGAAACATTTCCATCTGGAGTGATTTCTCTCTATTTTTCACTTTGATGTATCCTAAGAACAGTGTTACGGGCAGTTTATGGGGAACTGCTGCCCATGAAAGACCTGACTTGGCCAAACTCGTATCAGTTGACCCATCTCTGTAGTGACGTAGATTGCATTCTCTGAAGATGATGATTATAAAACTACCATGAAAATGAAGTGCAGCTGACAACAGAGAAATTTTAAGGTGTTCACTTCAAACTCCATCAGTATCTCACAGCTACTTTCCTTACTGTCTTAGTTAAAGTTTCTATTGCTGTGAAGAGACATGGTGAGCACAGCAACTCTTAAAAACAAAACATTTAATTAGGGTGGCTCACTTATGACTTCAGAGGTTCAGTCCATTATCATCATGACAGGGAGCACGGCAGCCTACAGGCAGATGCGTACAGCCTACAGGGAGTAGCTGAAAATCCTACATCTTGCAGGCAAAAGGATGTCAACTTAATCGCTGCATGATATCTTGAGTACATGAAACTTCAAAGCGTGCCCCCACAGTAATACACTTCCTCCAACAACACCATCCTCACTCCGGCAAAGCCACACTTCCTAATAGTATCACTCACTTACTATGAGATTATGAGGGCCGGTTGCATCCAAACTACTGCACACATAAGTATTAGGTTTGTTCTTTGTCGGATGATGAGATGGTTTAGCTATAGGCATTTAGGAAGTATGTTGTCATTTTATCGACCCAGACACTGTGATATGTGATGTATGTCTTGTTTCTTCCAGTGAGGAATTAGCTACCTGTGTGTCACTGGACCAAAAGGCACAGCAGAGTTCAAAGTGAGGTGTTCCCAGTTCCAACAGACAGTAGTTTTTAAAAGTTATGAGGTAATTAGCTACTGAAATATGTATCAGGTAAAAAAAATGTATTCTGTGCTGGAGAGGCTGTTTCACGATGTGTGTCAGATTGCCACACTCCCATGCATTGTACTGACATTGCAAGTGTCTTAATTTCAGTGGTTTGCTTTGTCCTAGGATTTTGAGCATATGTATCTTTCCAGACCTCTAAGAAATGTAACATGTATTATTGACTTAGTAATATTCACATGATACTACAGACAATTGACATGTTTTAGAAATATTAAGATAATATGAACCCATTTGAATTATACTTTTGTTTCAAGCAAGATATACTAAATTACTGCATGCATGAACACATATATCACTTATAGATTCACAAATTTTGTATTTTATGTATATATATGTATATATATAATTTACTGATTTGGGAAAAGGTTTTTAGAGTACTATCTCAAAGGAATTTGGCTACATCTTTAGTCAATAGTATCCAAATTTTGTTTAGAAAATGTGCAAAATTCCTATTTTGCACTACCATTTTTCCATATTAAGGCCAACTTTATTTGTCTTAAATAAATCAATGTTTGTAATAAAACATTGATTGGCTAGTAGTCAGGCAGGAAGTAGAAGTGAGATGGTCAGACTAGGAGAATTCTGGGAAGAGGAAAGGCTCAGTCTGCAGTCACAAGCCAGATACAGAGTAAGCAAGATGAGAATGCCTCACTGAGTAAGGTACCAAGCCACATGACTAAACATAGATAAGAATCATGGGCTAATATAAGTTACAAAAGCTAGTTAATAATAAGCCTGAACTAATAGGCCAACAAGTTTATAATTAATATAAGGAAGGTACTGCTTGTTTTTTTTTTTCTGGGACTGAACAACTGTGGGACTAGGTAGAACAGAAACTTCTGTCTACACCTAACTAATGAATTATTCTGATGAATCTATCATTCTTTACTGAAACTTAAATTATGAATCTTTTCATTTTATATTCATCTGTATCTAGCAAGATAGTGCATCTTAAAGTTTCTGTTTTATCCTTCCTAAAATACTCACTATAATTTAAATGATCAAGAGTAAATCAAGGTAAAAATTTAGGGAGATATGTCAGGATTCTCTTCATGACTTTGGGGCCTACTGTGAAAGTAATTTGTATCTTGTCTGTATATATCTATAATCCTCTATAACCCTGCAGCAATAAGTTTTTTAACTACCTGTGTGTCATGTCTCAGAGTCTCATCAATCCCCATAAAAGATGTTCTTCACTTCTATCACCATCTACCCTGATAGATAATAGATGAGAAATTGTCAACTATAATACAGAAAATTATGAATGCATATATACATATATAATGTATGAATGGTAGTTATATTTATGATTGGTAAACATGATAGATAAATAGATTTATAAGTAAATATGTATATAACAAAATCTAGATAAGTAAGCAAACACATTGTTGATATATATTATAGATACAGATGTAAAGATAAAAATACGTGATATATATATAATACAAACATATAGAATAGATATGTATAAACATAAATGGAAGATTGGTTACTAATGTAGATGTATTAGAGATGACAATGAGATGATACATAGATATATTTGATAGGAAGACAGAAATATGGTTGATATACATATATATGTATCATAGATCTATATATACACACAAATTTCATATTATATACATAACTTACTGATTTGGGCAAAGATTTCAGAGTGCTTTCTCAAAAGAATTTGACTCCATCTTTAGTCAATGGCATGCAAATTTATTTAGATCTCAAAACTGAAGAATGAATAACAAATTTCGATGCTGACATCTAATATCAAATATCATTTTATTCTTTCAGTTGTACAAGGTAAGGCTATCTCTGTTTACCCAGGTTTCTTGTCCCACAGTCATGTTCTATTACTCAACACTGTACATATACATGGATAAATGTTCCTCAATAACCTTACAATCTTACAGCATTTGAAGTGACTTATAGCAATTATTGTCACGTTAGGTGCTGGCACATGTTGTTTAGTACTCTGAAATTGTTAACTGTATTGTCACTGAGTCCAGTTGTATAACAGAGGCTCTTACAATAAATCATTTCTTGTAGAAGACAGTCACCTCTGAGGTATGCATGGCCATTTGTCATACATGTTGCTCATCTCACAAGAGCTCTTAAGGTCTTCTTTGAGAGTATTGTCTGATGCAGTCTCCCATCGTAAATACACCATGACATGTCCACTTGTGATGCCCTTATGGCCTCTTTCTGACAAGCAAATAAAATATCTATGATTCACTTAAAAAGAAATCCTTGACATGTCTTAAGGGTTAAAGAAGCAGATCAGCAGTTGGATTGAATCCAGGAGTTCACAATGTTCAGTCTTAAATGTTCTCATATCCATTAGTTTCAAATCTACATCCTCACAATACAATTGAGCTGTACTCACATCTATGATTTGATGGCAAAATACGTGTAATACTTTTGTCCTTAGATTGTTTAAAAACCCCAAAACTATTGTTTTTCATAATTCAAGCTGTGATTTAACATCAGTGCTGTGCTAATATCTGGTCTCAGTAATGTATTAAGAGCAATTTTTCAAATATTACATTGAATCAGAGCCAACTGGATGACTTAGTTTAATACAAATGAGCAGACTCCACTGAAGAATTAGACAACTTTTGGACTCTATTCTGTTCAATTAAATGATTTTTGAAGGTACCATAATGCTTAATCAATATCATCTTCTTACATATTTTGAAATCATGTAATATGGAACAATAATCTCATTTCTGGATGCTTATTAATGCTTTGCTAGCTTAGCTTATTTTTATGGGTACACATAAATTTTTAGTATTTTTTTCCTATTTCTATGAAACATAACAGCAATATCTACTTAAATATTGTACTGATCTAAACATGAGTTTGGATTTTATTAATATATTAAATATAATCTTTCTATTGCTATTTTAACAAGAGTAACTCATATTCTATAAACATAATGTGTAGCTTTGTTTTTGTTTTCACATTCCTCAAACTTATTATTGTATAGAATTTAATACATTATAAATGAAATTATTCTCTTGCACATACTTTATTATCAACAAAGAATTGTTACGATACTGGGTGTAGTGGTGCATGCCTTTATTCCCAGAACTCTGGAGACAGAGTCAAGAGAATCTCTATGATTTTGAGGCCATCTTGGTAAATATAATGAGTTCTAGTACAGCTATGGTTATATAAAGAGATGCTGTTCCTACAAACAAACAAATAAATACATTACAAAATACCATTCTAAGACTATGCAACCCAAAAATAAAGTAATTTTATCATATTTCATAACACACATGCTCTCATTTATTGAAGATTTTGTTTCATGAAGTTGGTCAGGTACAAAAACCCAAATGCTATGGATCCCATTTACATGAGAAACCTAAAACAATGTAACCCACAAAGGCAGAATGAAATGAAAACTAAGGATTTAGGAGCAAGGAATGGTAACATAAAGCTCAAAGGCCAAGATCTTAGACAAGAGGAATAGACTATTTTTCAGTATTGTACAGCAAGATAAATATAGTTAATAACAAAGCCTGTAGTAAATGGTTGAGAGTAAATTTCAAATATGCTTACCACAAAAGTATATTAAGCATTCAAGGTGATGAATTTGTTAACTGCCTAGGTTTAATTAATCTGCATTGTATTCATAATTCATAATGAATGATGTTTCATTAAATCACATAAATTTAGACAAATATAAATCATCAATTTGCAAGAAAATAGGTCCTAAGGAGCACAGAACAATGGTGGAAATTGTCCAGCAACAAATAAGTGGTTAGTGTAGATAAAGATGGAAAATATTGATATGAAATTCTAATGGAGAGTTCAGAGCCAAACAAATGTATTACACAACACTGATCTCTTTAACATTGTGTGAAGTATGAATCTCAGTCAAATATAGTATTAAAATAAGCACATAGGCTTAAAATTTTCAAAAAATTCTTTCTAGGCTTCCTTTCTCAGAGAATAGGAAAAATAGATTACTTTTGAGTGAAAATAGAGCAAAATGGCACAAAGAACCTTCTTCCTTTAATGAATGCATTAAGTTAGATGTATTCAGTTTCCACCAGTATCACAAAATACTAGTTTACTCTTTATTTTTTAATATACTTATGGCAGATATTTTCAGAGTCTTTAGTGCTTTGGAAAACATTTTTAAATGTTATAAATAAATTATCATTTTCATGTTAGTGTTTAAGCTACTTTACTCCTCTGTTGCTGTGGGAAGACACTGTCCAAAAGTTAGCTGGGGAAGTAAGGGTTTGTTTCAGCTTACATTTTTACTCCATTAGTAAGGGAAGTCCAGGCATGAACTTGAGACAGAAATTGAATCATTGAAGATACTACAGAGGAACCCTTCCTATTGACTGGCTCTCTAGCTCACCTTTTCTGCAGAGTAACTTCTCAAGGATGACCCATAGTGAGTTTGGTCCTCCTACATCGATTATCATTTAAGAAATTGCCACACAGAAATGCCCACAGGACAATCTGGTGGAGGCAACTCAGTAACTGAGGTTGCCTCTTCCCAAGCATATCACAGGCTAAAATTGCCTGTGACAGTGGTATACATATTTTATCAATATATGAAATTCTCAAAAAGTTTAAATTAAAAAATAATTCAGTAGCTGATGTTCTACACAGACTATGAGGACAACTAAAACCAGAGAAATACAAATATATCATGTGAAAGGACATTAACTATGAGAATGTTCTCTGATGTCTGGGAGTTTAAAATTTTTGTTATATTTTACCAAACAAAATTTTGTCACATTTTGGAAGAAATCTAAAAATTTTCCTTCATTAAAAGTTAAATATCTTTACCAGGAGCTTTATTGCACACATTTATTCCTAGAAATCACCAGGTAGAAGCTGGAGGATCTCAGTAACTCCAAGGGCAGACTGTCTATATAGTGAATTCCAAATTAGCCAGTGATACATCATGAGACTATTTAAAAAAATAAATAAAATTTAACTAAATATTTTATTGATGTATAACTGATATAAAATAAGTCAGATTTCTTTGACATATACAATATGAATGGTTTGGAAAATACATTAGAGACTCACAGCAGTTGAAGTTACAAGCACATCAGCTTCCAATATTTTGTTAAGTTTTCCCTGGTTTGCTTGTAAGATGGATTTACTTGTTTCACAATAAGAACAATTACTTTTCCTCTGTCTCTCTTTCTCTCTGCTTTGTTTTTTGTTTGTTTTTCCAAGACAGGGTTGAGCCTCAAATTTAGAGATCCTCCTGTCTCTGTCACTGAGTTAGAATTAAAGGTGTGGGTCACCATGTCTGACCCAGGACTGCCATCTTAACAATGTTTTACAGTCACACTGTGGTATTGTTATCGGAAGGCACGATTCTATAAATTTTCCATCATTGCGACTACGCCTGATGGGTTATTTTACAAATCCAAGGACTGCGTCAAACAAACTATGAAGATGATGTTTCCTAAATCTCAAAAATACTTCCTATAACATTTTAAGAAGCTTTAATCTGGCCTGTGGAAAAGTCGATGCCAATGAATGTGACACTCAAAAACTTACTTTGGAATGTTCCCTGTAAAGATGAACTTTGACAAAAACACCATAATTAATCAATAATGAGAATTTTTGTAATTTCACAAAGGCAATTAAATTCAAGGGAATGAATTGACACAGATAATGAATTCTGCATGTTCATTTCTAAACAACATTATTCTGTTTAGTTAATAAGAAATAATTACTTCTTAATCTTTGTCATAAAAACATTTGGAATTGTGTGCAATGCAAGTATTGTGTTTTCTTTTACAGTAGTAGCTGAATATGGTGGTCTACATATATAATCCCAGTTGTGTGGGAGACTGTGGCAGGAAGATTATGCATTCTATATCAGGCAAGGCAAATGGAAAACAAATTTCGGATTGACATTTTAGTACTTATAATAATCATAGTTCAGTGGTAGAATGATATATATGAAAAATTCACCCAATACCCATGACCCTTAAAAAAGAAAAAAAGCTGTATCTATCAATTACATAACTAATTATGTAAGTCAGGAAACCATTCAGAAAATCCTGTTAATTATCAATGCCTGTATCAATGTATGCATTATTATTTATCATTTATATATATATGCTCATGAGTGCTTCAATAGACAAAAATATATCAAATTGTATGAATATATTGTAAATTTAGGGTAAGTAAGGAACATTTCATCAATGGGAAGATGGATCTTCCATTTCCAAATCATATAAACCATTGCAAAGTGTTTTGACTCACTATCTTAATTCATAATAGGACAGCTCATAAAATAAATCATTTAAAGTTGTGTAAAACTGACACAAACATCTTAGGAAGATGTTTTGATTTAGTAGTAACTATGCAAAGTATTTCTGCTGTCTAGGAGCCTAACAGTTTCAGATTAAGAGTTACATATTAAATTTTAAAAGCTAGTGTTTTATCTCAGTTTCTAGGATTTCTAGTTAGATATCTAACATTAACATTTTACTTATTTCTTGTTTATTTTTTTCATTTAAATACCAACCCCAGTTCCCCTCCCTCCCCCTTTCAGCCCCACCTTCCCCTATGTCATCCCCAACCCACTCCTTAAAGGAGGTAAGGCCTCCCTTGGGGAGTCAGCAAAGTCTGATATACCAAGTTGAGGCAGAATTTGCTCCTCCCCCGTCAAGGCTGGGAAAGATATCCCACTATTGCTCCCTCTATCAAGATATCTCTTTTTTTGCTCTCTCTCGCTGTTCCTCCCACAACTCAGCCATCTAGATCCTTTATGCTCCCATCCCTCATCCCTCCCTTCTACCTCCTCTCCTTAGTTTACCCAGGAGATCTTAACTATTTCCCTTTCCTGGGACCCTACATGCATGTCCCTCTTAGGGTTCTCCTTTAACCTAGGTTTTCTGGGGTTGTGTATTATAGCCTGGTTATTCTTTGCTATAAGTCTAATATCCATTAATAAGTGAGTAAATACCATGTTTGTCTTTCTGGGCCTGGATTAACCTCACTCAGGATGGATTTTTTCTAGTTCTATCCATTTACCTGAAATTGTCAAGATGTTGTTTTTTTTTTTACCACTGAATATACTCCATTGTGTAAATGTTCCACATTTTCTTTATTCAAATTTTAGTACAGGTTCTGGCTATTATGAATAATGTTACTATGAAAATAGTTGAGCAAATGCCCTTGTGCTATGATTGTGCATCCTTTGGGTATATGCTCGAGACTGGTATTGCTGGTTCTCAAGTTAGATTGATTCCCAGTTTTCTGAGAAACTATCATGCTGATTTCCAAAGTGGCTGTACAAGTTTACGCACCCACCAGCAATGGAGGAGAATTCCCCTTACTCCACATATTATCCATCATATTCTGTCACCAATGTATTTGATCTTAGCCATTTTTAAAGGTATATAATAGTATCTCAGAGTCATTTTGATTTGCAGTTCCCTGATGGCTAAGGATGTTAAGCAATTATTGAAGTGTCTTTCGGTCATTTGAAATTTTTCTGTTGAGAATTTTCTAATTTGGTCTCTATTCCATAGTTTCAATTAGATAGTTTGGTATTTTGGTATCTAATTTCTTGATTTCTTAATATATTTTGGAGATCAGTCCTCTGTGGGATGTAGTATTGGTAAAGCTCTTTTCCCGTTTGTAGGCTGTCATTTTGTCTTATTGATTGTGTCCTTTGCCTTGCAGAAGCTTTCCAGTTTCAGGAGCTTCCATTTAAGAATTGTGCATCTCAGTGTCTATGTTACATCCAGGAAGTAGTCTCCTGTGCCAATGCATTCAAGGTTCCTTCCCACTTTCTCTTCTACCAGCTTCAGTATAAACTGGGTTTATGTTGAGGTTTTATCCACTTGGACTTGAGTTTTGTGCAGGGTGATAGATGCATGTCTATATGCATTCTTATACATGCCGCCATCCAGTTATGCCAGTACCATTTGTGGAAGATATTTTCTTTTTTTACATTGTAATTTTTTTTACTTCTTTTTCAAAACTTAGGGATTTGTTCATAGATATGTGGATTTAGGTTAGGGTCTTTGATTCAATTAATTTGATCTGCATGTTTGTTTTTATGCCAATAGTAAACTGTTTTTCTTACTATAGTTCTATAGTAGAGCTTGAAGTCAGGAATGGTGATACCTCAAGAAGATTGTTTATTGTACAGGATTGTTTTGGCTGTCCTGGATGTTTTGTTTTTCAATATGAAGTTGAGTATTGTTCTTTCAAGGTCTGTGAAGAATTGTGTTGGGATTTTAATGGGGATTCCACTGAATCTGTAGATTGCCTTTAGTAAGATTTTCATTTTTCTATGTTAATTCTACCTATTCATGAGCATGGGAGATACATCCATTTTCTGTTTCTTCCCCAATTTCTTTCTTCAGAGACTTAAACTTCTCATATGGATCTTTTACATGTTTGGTTAGAGTTACCCCAAGCTATTTTATGTTATTTGTAGCTATTTCAAAGGGTGTTATTTCTCTGATTTCTTTCTTAGCACATTTATTAGTTGTATATAAGAGAGCTACTGACTTATTTTTGTACTTATCTTTTTCTCACATTTAGTCACATTTCTAAAGGGGTTTATCAGCTGCAGGAGTTCTTTGGTAGAATTTTTGGTGTCACTTACATATACTATCTTATCATCTGCAAATAGTGAAAGTTTGAATTCTTCTTTTCAATTTGTGTTTCCTTGATCTCCTTTTGTTGCCATGTTGCTCTAACTAGAACCTCAAGTACTATATTGAACAGATTTGGAGAGAGTGGGTGGCCTTGTCTTATTCCTCATTTTAGTGGAATCACTTAGAGTTTCTCTCAGATTAATATGATGTTGGATGTCAACTTACTGTGTATTCCCTTTATTATGTTTAGGTATGTTCCTTGTATCCCCGTTGTCTTCAGAACCTTTATGATGAAGGGGTGATAGATTTTGTAAAAGACTATTATTAATTTACTTATTTTATTTCACGTCTGTGTACAGTGAATTCTTATCAAAATCCCTCCCCTATTATCTTTTCCCAGATCCCCAGGACATCCTCAAACGCTGCTGGTCTTTCATCCATGCTTTCTCTTTCTTTTATTGTAACTCATGGAGTTCAGCTAAAGCTATCTATTGGAATATTGGCAGTTATTGTTGACTTGGCCTTCTGTGACTCTTTTGTAGGCAAACGCCACTCCAGTGAGTTTGTGAATCCAATGGTCATATAATATTCATAAGACAGTATTTTGTAGCACTGCTTCTCATCCTATAGCTATTATATTCTTTCTGCTCCCTCTTTAACCATTTTCCCTGAAACTTGTAGGGTTGTGTTTATTACAGATGTATCATTTATGACTAAGAACTCACAGTCACTTAATCTCAGCATATGGACCAGTTATGAGTATTAGTAGGAACTGATGTCCACTGAAGAAAGAATCCTCACTGGCCAAGGTTGAAAGAAGCATCAAACTAAGTGTATACAGATAAGTATTTGGAAGGTAGTGTGATAGACCCCTTTTTCAGCAAAACAGTAGTATTAAGTTTTGTCTAGACATATAAGATTCAGTTTTTAGCTACTTAAAGATATTCAGTTTTTAAAGTTGTCTTTCTATTTTTGTACGACATTCTGTGAGCTACAACACTTGGGAAGTTAAGAGAGAAAACATGAATCCTACACTTTCAGTGATAAGTGTCAATATTGCTAATCTAAAGCTGATCCTATTGGATAATAGTATTTGATGCTGTTTGCCATGTTGATCTTAGGTGAACCACATATACTATGGTATGTTGAGATGATAGTATAGCTTATAACTGTGCCCAAGTACTTGATAAATAAATGAGTATACTGATTATTCATGGGACTCTTGAATTATATATATTCTCTGTTGTAAATTTAGCAATGTTCCTTCTACTTATAAAGAATTAGATGGCATAAACCTGATGGCCTGAGTTCAGATTCCTAAACCCTGAAAGTCCTGTGTGAAAAACTGGACTCAGTAGCACAGGGTCTATAATCTCAGGATATCTATGGGAAAATGGAACTAGATATCGGAGAATGTCCAAAAACTCATGAGCCAGGTAGCCTGGTTTATGCATAGATAAAAAGACTTGTCTCAAACAATGTGGAGATATAGGGACCTACATCTGAATGTTTTTTTCTGACTTACAGAAGTGTGTCATGGTACACTCATACACATGACCATAAATATACACACTCAGACATCATAAACATACATGCACAAAAAAGATACATTATGCTATACTTCTATAGAAGTAATTTTCTATGTTCAGCTCTATTTAAACATATAAATACTATGGCTCCTAGCTGCATAAAAACAAATGAAGTTCTTATTTTAGGACCAGTAGGCTGAAGGACATATTCTAGTTGTATAGAGGAACCTGATATATGAATGTGTATATATAGCTTAATTGAAATACAATCTGGAAATCAACTAGTGGCATGATCTCCTTTTTTTTTTCTTCAGAGTTTCTGCTATTTCTAGATGATTTATAGCTGGATATCTACAATAACACTAATATTTATTTTTGTAAATAATATTCACATAAATGGACACATGCATATATATGTGTTAATATATATAAAACATAATTTTTAATAGAAAACAAAGTTCCAGTAATTTCTTAAGCCAATAAAAATTCTCTTAATCATATATTTGTGCAAATTAATATATCCATGACTTCTCTTTTGCTGTCATATAGTGAACTAATTTCCAGTGAGGAAACATGCAATAACATTAACCTCCTGTAATGTTAACCTCTTATGCTATTTAGATAGTCTTGGGTATGCAACTCCCAGGAAACAGCAATAACAAAAGCCTAATTAGTTTTAAAAGCTAAAGAGTGACTACTGAGTGTTTGCACACGAAAACCAGAAATAAGACATAAGACAGTGATTTTACAGATTGTGTTATGTTTTAAATGATAAATGCCCACCATAGATGCCTGTATTTGAATAGTTGATTGATGTAGGAGGGTCATCTGTCTATGTGTTACTTTCATTGGTTAA
>LOEQ01001649.1:77546-105537 GCA_001685075.1 Bramus lutescens | reverse complement strand
ATCAAAACCCAGATCCATTGTCCTTGGCTTCTCAGTCAGCTCTCCTTGTAAGCACTGTTCAAAGAGTCCAGTTTGATCACATGCTCCATCAGTCCCTTTTAACTTGCAAAGAAACTTAGGTAGATCTGTATGTCACTATGTTAGATGGCATGAGCCAGGCATGGAAAGCAAAATACTATGTGAGCTGCTTCATATTTGGAGCCTACACAAATCATTCTCATAATAGGTTACCTTAAGAACGGTGATTAGAAGAACATAGGGAAAGTAGAAAGTGGGAAGATTTCAAAAAAGCTCAACCTAGGGACAGTACAGTCTAATTTTGATGTCTAGGTGCTGTATTTCATAGAAGTCTGACTACAGATAATTTCATATTAAACATCGTATAAAGAAACAAAGATTTATAGTATTTGACCATATAGAAAGACTAAATATTTGAGAAAATAGATACTTAGCACAATTTAAACTTTATACAACATGCACAGCTATTGAAGGAACGTTTGGTACTTAATTTAAATGTACACTTTTTATGTTATGTAAAACATTTATATATCTGTAAATAAACTTAATTTAAAATTAAAGATGTATAAAGTAAACATCAAAATAACCAATGGGTAGAATTTCAAAAGGTAAACTCCACTGACAGTTTTACACCAAATTAGATATAAAACACTTGCCTTTATTCATACATATTAATACCTATGCTAACAGTACATCGAAATGACTCAATTATTTTCATTATTTTTATCACTGAATTGATTGGCATAAAGTTATTCATCAGGTTTCAAATCAGCAATGAAATTTTTTTGCTCTTTAGAAACAATACAACATAGTTATTGGATGATATGGTGTTCTAAAATTATGATCTGAATTGGCTAAAGCCACACTAGGCAGATTAGAGCTATACACTCATTCCAAAGTCATGTCATGATTTACTCAAATCTTTATTGCAATCTAATCATCAGTACAATTCTCTTGCTTGAAGATTCCTCTTGCTTGTTCCAAATAGTTGTAGGATGTGTTTCATACGTGGCCAGTACTGAAATGTAAACTTAGGATAGTGCTTGAGAATAAAGCCAGGCATAGGAAATTAAATGAGCATATCTATTGAATACACATGCAAGAAGGTGGTAGGAAGAATCAAGTCTATCTTGTTGGATTAGGAGGAGGAAACTTATAAAGATGGAATAAGTATAATTGAAAAATTAAGATATTGAAATGACTGGACCAGATTAGTTGCTGATGTTCAGGATGCTCTATGCCATTGGTGGGACCCAGAACAAATAGAAAATAGGAAACACCTATTCTAAAATTATTAAGAATATCATGACAGCAAGAGTAGCTCATTAACTAGTGGAGAAATCTTCTCAACACATGACTCTTTGTAACAGCACAGGACACATGTTAATGAAGTCAGCACTGTTGCTTGACTGCTGATACCACCATCTGGTAGCCTTTAAAAAGAGCTAACTGGTATACCCACTAGAGCACACCTTGCTAAGACAAAGCCAAATATAACTACAACTTTATTTTTAGCTACTGTGTTTTACCATGCCATTTTGTGAAATACTTTAATGAAAATATTAGAAGTAGACACTGCCTGAGACATGCACACTTAGTGACTACATGCTCTGCATTTATCACTGTACTCTGATATGTTAGTTGCCTTTCTGTTATGATGCAGATTTCTTCCCTTCCTGATAGCTTTTTTGATAGTTTTCCAACTTAAGATGTAGTTTCACATCCATGTGGTTTATGGCAAGGATAAACAGAGGAATCTGCAGTTTTACTAGAACTTTAGCTAGATCCCGAATGATAAGGTCATAGGTCTGGAATTGTTGATGCTACAAGTTCAGTGTATTGGGTCCTTATTTTAAAGGGATGCCCCTTTAAAATCTCATCATTAGTGAAGTATGAAATATTCTCACAATTGTGTGGTATTCTTTGGCACTTTTGGAAGATAACCTTTTAGCCATAGGCACATGCTGCAGGCACATGCTGCAGGAATCACTATACATTATTCTGGTGTGTGAGGACAGCTATAGCCGATATCACCTTTTAAGTTTTTTGAGGGAGTTAGGAGAGAAAAGGACATACTACAAATAGGATGTGTGACTTTGCTCTGAACAAATTGAGGCCTGTGAATTGTATAAGTGAGCAAATCTAATTTTAGTGAACAAAAGAGCCTGTGAGATGCTGAGTGTAATTTTTATGTAAAAATAGGAGTCTCCAAAGACATCTCTCTTTAAACAGATGAATGCAAATTACTGAAGTCATCCAAATTGAGGTTGATTTATGCATTTTTCGTTGTATTCTTTCACAACAAAAAAAAGCTTTTTCTGTTTCCAAATAGGATGCATTTGGGGTAAAGTTTCACGTGGTGCACCAAGAATGGATTAGCAAAGAGAGATCCAAACCAGTCATGTAGAGAAATTATTTCTGTGTCTTTTTTTTCCCCTCAAATACAGCTTCTGCCAAACAGGCTGGCCAACTGTCTACGGAATCCATTTATTTTAGAGACTTGAATTTTAATTACACAAATAAAAGTTTTAATGCTATATATCAGAATATATGATACATGCTCCACTGGCACCCAGTGTATTCAGCAGAGGATAGACACAGTAGGAAAAGAAAATCAGAAAAAGAAAACCCAGCTCAAATTCAACTTGACTATATGAAGAAGCTTAGTTGTCAAATCAATGCCAGGCATGAATTTTATTCAGTCACCATTAGAGCATTGTTAGTGTTATGATGTAGTTCAGCTTTACATGTCCAAAACTCTTAAAATTGACAAGAAGTCATTGGCTTGTATGGCACCACACAAGGGGCCTTATTTGAGAGGATGTGCTGCAGGGTTCTCATTCTTCTCATCTGAGACTTTGTTTTTTTTTTTTTCTCTGACCCTTTCTTTCAATTCTTAAAATGCTTTTACATTTTTACTTATTTTATTTGTGTGTGTATCAGTGTTTGTCTACATTTATGTATTTGTACTGTATATGTGCAGTGCTTGTGAAGGCCAGAAACTGGGATTTTAGAAGGATATGAGGGCTCTGGGAATTGAACCCAGGTCCTTCTCCAGAGCAGAAAACACTCTGAATCAGTAAGCCATTTCTCCAGCCATTGTTGAAATAGATTAAGATATGCTAATTATATACAAATATATTTGTGTGTAAATATATTTATATGTGCAAATTTAGACATTGCATAGATGCTGTGTAAAACTTAATTAATCCATACATTGTTCTGTGTTCATCTACATAGTGAATCACTTATTGATTCTACATATTTTGATGAGTGCCAGATAATATAAGTTTCAGCTCTGAAATCTTAGACAAAATCCCCACAACTCAGTGGAAGGTTTCATTTCATACGGCATCTTACATTGTTAGCTAATGGATGGGCAAGTTTTGTTATTCTCTCTTAACCTATTATTTTATTGACTTATTTTTAATTGAAAAAAATCATGCACAATATATTGTGATTATGCTTTTCTGCTCTTCCAACTCATCCACCTTCTCAGAACTCCTCCCAACTTCCCTATCCTACTGATCAAACTTTATGCCCTTTATTTATCTCACTTTAAAAAAGTAAACAAAAACAAGAAAAAACACACACACACGACAAAATGGAAAACAAAACATGCAAGCAAATAACCAATAAGAAAAAAACAAATAAATGTAAAATATGCATTTAAATAAAAATTTTAAAAATACCATTGAGTTTATTTTGTGTGGGTTAAATTCTCTGGTGTATGAAAACCAATGTGGAATGTGGTTTATATATTTAATGAAACTTCACAGGAGAAAACTAAGTCTTCTTTTGTTAGAGGTTATCAGTTGCAGGTAGTTTTCTGGTAAGGTGAGTTTTGCCCGTGTTCACTTTCTCTTTTCAAGGCTAGGACCCTTCCTGGCTTGAGACAGTGCAGGCCCTCTGAGTGTCGCCATGGCTTCTATGAGTTCATATAGTTCTCATGACCATCAGTCTGCTGTCTCTGGAAGACGTGCTTCCTTGAAGTCATCCGTTACATCTGGACTCCTCTTCCTATAGATCCCTGAGGGCCAAGGTGAGATGTTTGATGCAAACCACTCATTTAGAGAAAATTGACCTAAAGTAAATCCCAAAGTAAAAATCTTCCTTGGGTTCCAAATTTGTAGTAATAGATGTGAACATAATGGAAGCTATTTGATGAACATGTGTGATACCGAAAACAGAACAAAAATATTCTTTTTGCTGTTCTATCCAGCTCTCATCCTGTGCTTGAGCTTGAAAACTCAAAATTTTGCTGTACATTCTGATATCTCAGGCTTTCCCAGGGTGCCTGCTTGCACAACCTTATGCCCGTGTTATCCTTTTTCTTCCACTAGAATCTGTCTGTCAAATGTGTTAATTCTGCATTGCTTTTGACTTGTGTTTTTTGTTATTGTTGTTATATTGTAAGAGATTATTACTACTATGACTACTACTACTACTACTACTACTATATCCTAGAGTTTATGGTAATCTCAATATAAACTTCTCCAAAGACTTCTAAATTTAAATTTTTATCATTACCTCTGCTTAAAGATTCATACGTCCTCTGTATTCTCAGAAGATATTGAAATATTTTATTCTTTGTCTTCTAGTCCCCTTTTGCTAACTTTGCTTTTGAGGTATGTTTCTTTATCTTCTTCATTGTCTAAAATTCTTTGAGGAGTTTCACAGATGTTTAAGTGTCATGTTAAGCACACAACAATACAATCACAAGGCACCAATAATAAGCCCTCTGTGCAGCATAATAATTTAGTTAAGACCATGCTTTTCTGATGTAGGATTTCTCTCTGTATGCTGTGAATATTATTTGTTAATAAAGGAACTGCTTTGGGCCTATAGTAGAGCTATAGGGGAACAGAGCTAGGTGGGGAAAACTAAATGGAATGCTGGGAGAAAGAAGGTCAGAGTCAGAGAGAAGCCATGTAGCCCCACTGGAGACAGATGCTGGAACTTTAGCCAGTAAGCCACAGCCACGTTGCCATACACAGATTAATAGAAATGGGTTAAATTAATATATAAGAGTTAGCCAATAATAAGCTAGAGCTAATGGGCCAAGTAGTGATTTAAATAATACAGTTTCTGTGTGTGTGTGTTTTTTTTTCAGGGATAAGCACCCAGGAACCAACAAGGGGCCTGCTGCAACAGTCTCGTATTCTCCTAACTAAAAGTCTTCATGATTAGCCTATTGTCCTTTTATTCAGAAGCTTCTTTGAGGTTCAAACTTTTGTAATCAAATTATGGTATACATCTTTCATATTTTAAAATGTCTCAATTTCAATTATGTACACAAAATTTATGGTGTGTGAATTATTGTGACTGTTTTTGTCTCTTGATGAAAAATCACACACATATACACAAAGAGCTTTAAACAAGCTAATTGTCCAAGGAAATCAAAATAAAGGGAGCTTCTAATATTATTTAATTTCAAGGAAAAGCTTTAGGGGTAGTTGTTTAATAGCACTAGTGAAGATTCTAGTAAGAGATTCTCTAAATTTTATCTCCACCTTAACTTTGCCTTCCACGTGAATTTTTTTACTTCTACTATTTTTCTATGTGTTAATATGTTCACATCTACTTCTAGTCGAAAGTGCACAGATGGTATTTTGGCTTTTATGTTTGTGCTTGTGGTCTGTCCTTCTGAGTAGGCATTAAGCAAATTGCTCCTTCACAGAAACCATTACTTTAATTCCTTACTCCTATTTATATCGATCATGAAATAATCAAATTATACCATCAAGTGGACTAAATGTAATTTGTAAAAAAAAAATCTTCAGACATGCTCAAAATGAGAAACTGTAATTAGTAAATCTGTAGATCGATGGTATATTTATGTAAAGTTGACTCAAATGGGTTGTTCCATTTTAAAACATTGATTATACAAGTCCTATGTCTAATCTGGGCTTATTTCTAGAGCACTGGATCACTGACAAATGCTGCCAAATTCCTCTCCAGCCAGCAATCTTTATTTAATGACCCTCAAGCCATTATGTCACCTGAGAACTTCAGAAATCAACACAAACAACACACCGAAGGCAAGCAGTATGAGACATAAACAAAACTTGGCTTAATTAATTGCTAAAACAAATATGATTATTAGGCACTCATATAAAATTGCAGTCATTTTTGTTAATTTTTGAATATTTTAAGTTGTTTTCTTACACTAATGGTCAGAAAATAGGTCTAGTCCTGATGCTGTTCTCAAACACATTGTATCTTTTAAATCTAACAAAAATTTAAAAATATGTTCATCAATAAGAAATGGGCATACTTTAATATACTTTGCAACTTAAAAAAACAAATGCAGTATATGAATTTTATTTATGTCATCACTTAATAAGTTATTATAAAGTATAAAGCCACAGTTAAAAACATCTAGTGGGTTCTTTGTTATTTGTTTAGTTGCTTGTTTGGTTTTTTTTTTTGGTTGATTTTTTTGAAATAGAGTTTCTCTGTGTATCCCTGGGCATCCTGGAACTCACCCTGTAGCCCAGCCTGGCCTCCTACTCAAAAATTTGCTTACCTCTGTCTTACAAGTGCTAGGGTTACAGTTGTGTACCACCACTGTCCGTCTAAGAAGTGCTCTTTTTGTGTCGGATTATTCACTACAATTTTCCTTGAGGGTCTGAGTAGTTTGTAAAATGTGGGTAGAATTAACCTAAACCTTGAGGATTTTGTTTGCTTTCTTGTTTGGAGTTTGGATAGGGTGGTTCAAGCATCCAAGGCTGGTCTTAAATTTGTCAAAGAGCTGAGGGTTACTATCTTAGTTTGGGTTTCTATTGCTGTGACCAAATACCATGTTCAAAAAGCAAGTTGTGGAGGAATACGTTTCTTTGACTTACTTTTCCACATTACTATTCATCACTGAAGGAAGTTAGGGCAGGAACTCAAACAAGGCAGGAACCTAGAGGGTGGAGCTGATGCAGAGGCTTTGGAGGGGAGCAGTTTACTGGCTTGCTCCCCATGGTTTCCTTAGCCAGCTTTCTTATAGACTCAGGATTATCAGCCCAGAGATGACAACACCCACCATGGGTTGAGCCCTCCCTCAATGATGACTAATTGAGAAAATAATGCCTTATAGCTGGATCTCAAGGAGAAATTTTCTCAACTGAGGCTCCTTCCTCTCTGGTGACTTTAGTTTGTGTCAAATCGACAAGCAAAACTAGCCAGTGCAATCACCCTGAACTTCTCTGTTTTCTGATGACACCTCCAGAGTCCTGGGATTCCAGCCTTGTGTCACCATTCCTGACTGGTTTTATGTGTTCCTAAAGAACCTCATACAACCTCAGCAAACACTCTATCAACTAAGTTGCATCCTTATGGTGTAAGTTTTAAGTTTTTGTTGTCGTTTTGTCTGTTGGTTAATTTCTTCTTTTTTTCTTTTGATATGTTTCTGTCTTATAAAAATTAGACATTCCAAACTGTTATACAATAAATAGAAGAAAAATATATAAACTTGAAAATTTTAAGTGTGATTATATAATATAATTAATTAACTTGAACAGTATTGATTTATGAAATTATTTAAAAAACATATAATCTAGTGTCAATCTGTCTATGGCTAATTCATTATATAATTCACTTTATTTTTGGTCTTAGAAGTGGATGAATTGTTCCCATACATGTCATTATATGATAATAATTTTCTGCATTGTCAAGTTCATTTGAGCCCTTTTTCCTTAATGTTCTTGGGTAGTAGGTATCAAGTATTTTCTTTCTGGACCTCTGAGCCATAAACAGGAGGATTGTATCCACATGTGTTCATTTAAAAAAAGAAAATATTAGTAATATTTCGCTACTGTAAACCTTACACAAAGTATTTTCAGTAAAGAGAGAAAAAACAAAATAAGTGGCACTCTGGTTTCAAAAAAAAACTTTTTAGGAGAAGAATAATGACTTCAAACAATAATGCTTAATGTTATGTGTCATGAAATGATTCAGAAAATTAATCAGGAAACACTAGTTTCTTATGATTTAGAGACTGTCATAAGTCCTTGTTTATGGCAGCTTGAAAGCCTAACTTGGCTTATGCATGGAGTTGGACCCCTGTCATCATGGTGGCTTCTGGGTCCAGCTTCTGTCCATCATGCTATTATGACATATTTTGAGAATGTCTGTCAGTTGATTTCTCACAAAGCAATTGGTTCTTGTCCTTTGGAAAATAGCGTAGAAATTGCATTGGGTTTCATGACTCTTCTTCAGGAAGCAAACACAGTTGTTAGCATTATATTATGTTATGTAAGAGCAGCCATGATTCAATATTGGAAGAAGTCAAAGGCCTCCAGGCCCCTCTTAGAAGCTGGATTTCAAAGGCCTGTAAAAGAATACAACAATAGAGAATAACACTTAATGCAAAATAAATACATAGTCTGAGAAAAAATAATGGCACCCTAGTGTCTGAAGAAATTATAGGAATTCAAAATCAGTAATGCATTTGACAAAAAGTGAATTTTCTGGGTTAAAAATAAAATAAGGGTAAGAAATAGAAACCAGTGGTACCATTTGTTTCCTAATCATTACTTGATTGAGAAAATAAGTTAGACCACTATGCTGCCTGTTTTAAATAAACTGTCTTCAATTTTGCTTAGTATTTATCACATCCTCCCTTTAGTTAATAAAACTTAATTGGCATTTTTTTATTTAAGAGCAAGAGAGTGAATAAGCTTTAAGAGCAAACTATGATAAGTTGATAAAAAAGGAAATAATTTCCTACTTTCTTGTTCAATGCTAATAAATTCAATAAACGCTGAATTCAACTTAAATCCAGAAAACTTTTTAAGAGAAAAATTTCCAAGCATCAATCATAAATGAAAATAAATTACAAAGGAAAATGTTCATCAATTTTGGACATATAAGGAAACTGATATTGTATTAAGTACTAATATTTCAAGCCTGAAAATTTTAGTTGCTATTGAAAGCCTTAAAGGTATTTAAAATCCTAAGAAATTTCAAATAACAATGATCTCATTTGTTTTCCTTATGTATAAAATATGACATAATATTTCATTCATGAATAAATAGACATTTACACTAAGAAGACTCAAGTCTTTGAAACTTCTGTAGAGATCCTGAGATGTTTGCAGTTTGGTTCAAAATAACCAGGCTCTGTAGCTCAATTGACAAAGTGTTTTGTCCAAGGTTATAGTCTCCATTTCTATAGTAGGAATGATACAAGGTGTCCCTGCTTCTCTTTTAGCAGCGCCTTCTAATGAAGATGACAGCCATCATTTAAATACACATCATTAAGTAAAGAACATAAATGTCAATAAAACATTTCTTATTAAGTAACAAGCTGATGGCACCATAAAAGTGAAAAATTTTCAAGTTGTAAAATACAGTCAAAGTCATAATGAAGTGCATTAACACAGCCTGACATTCTCTCAGTATTCCTTAGTGAACTAAAAAGGGTTTTAATTAAGAGTGACTTTGATCACTTTACATTTACACTCTGAACGGCATGAGAGTGTTTTCCTGGAAACTGATCCTCTCGGAGCATTAATTTAGGAGTCTCTTCAGTGACACTCAGATGCAGAGGCTCTGCAGAAGCTTGGCTGTTTCCATTTGTATCTCTCGAACATTCTGTTAGTGACATCTGGTTGGATGATGTGTTCATTAGGCACTTGCTTGGATCATTTTAAGTTATATGTGCTAGTGATTGTATGTGTTACACATTTACTCCTGTAAAAACCATTTTCCCTGTCCAATTCTGTGTGGTTCAATCTTTTATCAAGATCGTGACACAAAATTAGAATGTCTATATTGTTTCTGCTTCTAATACTCTTCCATCCACAACACTACTATGATCTTCCAAATTTACCCATCATGACTGAAGAATTCAAAATGTCTTCTAAATTTAGAGACCTGAATGATTTCTTGTTTTGAACTCTGTATCTGTGAACATACACACACACACACACACACACATATACACATACACACATGTAATTGTACATTAAATTTAAATAAATACATATACATATTCATCTGCATATATGAATTGTTGTTACTGATAAGTCATAACTTCAAGAATTCTTTGAAAGGTAAAGCAAAATAGATGTCTAGAATGGAATCAGTTAACTTTGCCAGTCAATTCTGCCTTGAGAAAAGCATTAACTATATGTTTCAAATTTAATGTATAAATTCAAGTTAGGAGACAATTCCTGTACTTTTCCCCTTTATTTATTCTTTGTGTCTTTCACTTCTTGCATCTCCATTCCATTTGTTCCCCTGTACCTTTGTATCAATCCTCTGCCCTTGCACTCCCCCAATAAAATAAAATAAAATAAATTTAAGGGAAAAAGGAGAAAAAGAGAGAAGGAAAATTCAGTTTTGTCCTGAAAAGTGCAGTGTAACACTGGGAGTCACGCAGTAAACGCTTTTATCCGTGTATCTAAATAATGGTCTGGTTCGAGGCCTCTGGTTTCTGATGCACTATCTATGCTAGACTCTCACTGGACTCCTCTTGGTTAACCGGCTTTTGCCCAGTGTTGTGGAAATCCTGCAGCTTTGGGTCTGCAGGACTGATCCCTTCGTGTGCTCCAGCAGGTCACAGATGGGCCAGATGTTGAGGTGGACTAACATATAACTCTTGTTCTGGACCTGGGCAGTTACAGGTTTGGTCAGATGCCAAGCTCTTCCTTGTCCTCACCACCAGGGTGAACTCTCCAGCATCATCCTGGTGAGATCACCCCTTGTAACAATGGGCAGGAGGTGGAGCCAGTTCGGCTTTCCCATCCTCAGGGTTGGATCTCCCACACCTGAACTTTCCTTTTTCCACCTTCAGGACCATCTCCTATGTGCCTTTGTGAGCAGGGCCAGCTCTATTGTGCTGCCCAGATGAGGTGTTAGACTCTCTTTTCTGAGTACTACAGCCGGTAAGGAACCGGACCAGTTCGCCCTAGAGTTGCTGCCAATGAGGAGGCAGGGCTCACTCTGTACAGGCCTTTGGTGGTGTCCATAACAGTGCCGGTCTCTCCTGCACCACATGTGGGCCTCGTTGTTTGCTCAGTCCGTCGTGGCACTGGGCAGAACACTGCCTCCAAGAATTATAGTGTTGCCCGCTTGCCAGCGCCTGAAATGCCTGGCGGGTCCCTTGGAGAGCTTCTTCGTGCTCCAATTCTAGAGACCTGAACAGGGCTGTGTTTGTTCTCCAAGGGTCCACCAGGGCCTAGAAGCAAAGGACAATTCCCGTGCTTTTAGTCAAGAGAAATATTGTTATTTTAGAGCGACATGACAAAAAAGTAGTATATAATATAAAATGAGATGGATGAAGAGGAAATACAGATTGAGATTAAGACACACTGAAAGATCATTAACGGTCAGAAACTCCTGCTGTGAGAAATCACATTTTTGATGTTTTTGCTGTTGTTCTTCAACATTAGACATTAACAGAATTTCGTGGGAAGAAAGCAAAGAAACTGCAGGCTCATGTCCACCAAGAAAAGCATAAGAGACAGAATGCTGGCGATAAGTATCAGCAGCCACACATCTGTCAGCCTCAGAATGCTAGAAACTTTCCGATCCAGACAGACATCACCAGCTACCAAAGCAAACGCCATTAGATCACAGGCTGTTACTTTCAAAGTGTCAGGAGACAGGGAGCAGCCATCTTGCTAATAGAATACTTCCAAATTTAAGTGTGGAGAATTATGCAACTGAGTCCTAAAAATAAACCAAATAATAATAATAATAATAATAATAATAATAATAACCCACAAAAGAACAGTATGTTAGAAACATTGAGCTGTGGAGTTTGTTTTAATAACTCACCTGACAATTTCTGTTTGGAAAACATCATGTAATTTAATTTTCTTTATATAAACTGAAATGAAACTAACTAAGAGTGAATGGGTAAAAGACAGCCTTAAATGTCCCCTTCATTAAACCCTTCAGTTCATATGTGAAGACATCTGAACACACACACCAACCAAGAGTACCAGCAAATGGCACAGGAATGGACCACACTTCCATTATGCATAAGGAATGTGAATATATTATCTTGCTTCTACTCAGCTGTCAGCATTGATTTACTGTTTGTTTTTGTTTGTTTGGTTTTGTCTATAGAGGTTTTGGATACCTATTTGTTTGTATACCACATGCCTGAAGGGCCTATGAAGGCCAGAAGAGGGCACCACCTCTTTCTGTAGTCCCTGGAGTTACACACAGTTGTGAACTGCCTTGTTGAGTCTGAGAATTGAACCCATGTCCTCTGGAAAAGCAGCCCGTGCTCTAAACCTCTGATCTGTCGCCAAAGTCCCAGAATAACTGCTTTAATATGAATTAAACAGTGGAACCGAAAGTTTCTAGAGAAAGTGTAGAGTTTTGTGATTTAGCATCGTAAAAGTCCTGTGCTATTGTGATTTATTTAGTTTTGCATGCATCCTCCTTAATCCTGGTCTGTGCAATTGCTTTCTTCTGGAAACATCAGTGTGTTTCTATGTGACAGTAGCTAAAGCAGGTGCTAGAGAAGCCCCAAGAGCTAAAGTCTATGAACAATTTTTTGTCTTTGGACACTTCAACTTTAAGATTTATTTTCATTTTTAAATGTACATTTCTGGGCTTGTGTGTAAACACAGGCACATACTGATACATGCAAGTGCTTGTGGAGTTCAAAGTTCTGGAGCTGGAGTTGAACGCAGGTGTGAGCCATCTGAAATGGGTTCTAAGATCCGAATTCAGGTCTTCTGAAAGAGCAGTACATGCTCTTAACTGCTGAGCCAGCACTTTGTTCCCTCAAAGCTTCAATCACCACTATAAGGACTGTGTGTGTGTGTGTTTGTGTGTATATGTATGTATGTATGTGCATACATGTGAGTATGTGTGTATATGTGTGTATGTATGTGCATGCATGTGAGTATGTGTGTATATGTGTGTATGTGTGTGCATGCATGTGAGTATGTGTGTATATGTGTGTATGTATGTGCATGCATGTGAGTATGTGTGTATGTATGTGTGTGTATGTGTGTATATATGTGTGTGTTCATACTGGTTCATGTGAAGGCCAGAGCTAATTTCCAGTGCCATCGCTCATGTGCCTTTACTTCATTTTCAGACACAGGGTCTCTTGACAGGACCTGGGCTAGGCTGGGTTGTAATGAGACCCAGAAGTCTACCAGCTTCTCCCTGGTCAGGACTGGGAATCTGTGCATGTCCAACCACTGCTAACTTTTACATGGGTGCTTGCGGACTCAGGCTGTCAATCTTTGCTCTCTGAGCTTCCTTCCACTTGTGGACCCAAACTTAGTCCTGAATGGGGGAAACTTTTCTCCAGTGAATTTGTAAATTTGGAAAATGCCCTCTGAAAGAATGTCTTCAATGGGGAATCAGGAGATTTGAATATCTGTGAATGGCAGAATTGAAAGAATGTATAAAATTTATCTAAAGTAAATGCAGCAAAGATTATGTGTTTTAGGATATAGAAAGTCTTTTGATTAACTTGAGTATTCTTGTTTTTTTTTTGGGAACACAGAAAGCTTAATTTTTATCTACAGTATAATAATGTACACTGAATTACTCAGTAGTGTGTTCAGCACAAGGGTACATATGCAAAAACTATTAATCAGGCTGGAAACCTTTCACATTTTTACTAGAATTTTGGTGTTGAACCATTTGCCTCTTCAAGGGACTCCTGCTTATAAGCCTACTGCCCTTTGGTAAACACAGCTCTACATTGAAAGCGAAGCGCTGTGTCTTACAACAGAGGTATCTGTCTTAATTAGGCAGCTCTAACTGCTAATAAATATATCGTAAGTGTAGTTCAAATATGCCACTTAATAACTTCCACTCAGGAGCTCTATGAATCCCCTGAGGGAGATCATGCAACAGACATTTTCTTTTGTATGCAATGGGCTCTGAAGTATTTGTAGGCAAGATGTGCATTAACTTAAGATTAATAATCAATTAAAAACAACATATTCATCAAATTTGTTCCACTTGATCTTATCAGTAAGAAACAATTTTAAAGTTCCTTCTATTGGTGTCAAATACATGTTGCTAAAGTTATTTGATTTTGTTTATAAGGGACAGAATAAACTAAGAAAAATAAGGTAGAGCATGGGCAAATACTGGTGTCCTCATTAAAACATGATTAAATGCTTCAACTTCCAGCACATTAGCTCTGACATTTTGTCTTCTAAACGATGTCAGGTAATGAAGGTCAACACAGGCGAGCATCCTGCTTCTGGTCCTTGGTGAGAGGCACACTGTACTTGAGCTTCACAGCAGGGTCCCTTCAGCCTGAATAGCCTCTCTCTAAGTACTAGCTTGCATCTGGCTCTAGCATATGGTACTGGATGCAGATATTTCTCAGGCCCACTTCCTTGATCACTATTTAATGATTAATTACTGCATCCTGATGGTGGGGTGAGACAGCTCTTGCTTCAGGTAAAAACTTAACTATAGAAAAATGACAGCCGGCATGGTTTTGAAAGCCAAATTAAGTTTCTATTTCTTCTAATTAATGGCATGATTTTTGTATCTACTTGTAAAAGTAAAGTGGGGCATGTGGGGAAGAAAAGGTAAAACTCATCAAATAAAAATACCAAAGATGACAGGCATTTCATTCAAAAGAGTACTCTGATTGAGACTTGTGTTGAGGAAGGTACAGACTTTCACACAATGACTACTTCTCTACTAAAAACACCAAACAACTTTCAATTAACTCTTAGGGACATGAAGGCTTTGAGCTATGCAAAAGATTCTCTGACAATGTTCCTAGAAAACAGCTAAGAGGTTTATTTGCTAACGATGTGTCTTTTAGGATGTATGGTACTGAGGTCTTTATATCCCAAAGAATAAATGGTCAATATTTTTTGGCATATGAGACAGTTAATGATCAAGGCAAAATATCCAGTTTGAGGACAAATTAATGCAGCATAATTTTATGTTTTTGTTTCCCAATATCTGTGTGTAACTTTGATGAAACAAATTGCAGTTTAAAAGTTGAAGAGGAGAATTCCATCTAGTTAGCATCTGAATTATACAAGCCAGATGAACACTTCAGATTCTCAGGACTTTTGACCAGTCTACAATAATACAGACATTATTAAAAGCATTAACTGTACTAAACTACCTTGTTACTTTGTTCATAAAATACAGTCAGCCATGACTGTTCATGCTCCACAGAGTAAATTATTCTTCATTTTTCATTCTAGTATCTATTTTTTGTAACTACAATTATTTTTTAAAATATGTAAAAAATATTTGCAGGAAAACAGAAAAATCTAAAAATGATTTCTGTTAAGTAGTGATTATTCAATGATCTTGGTTCTCACCCTTGGCATGTGTCTACACAATGGATTAAAAGGTTATTGAAAATGTTTTAGGAAGTGGAAGAGAATTACTAAGGTCAGTAAAGATTGTACTATTTGCCATTGAATTAGTTCCTACAGATTATTAATCTATAAATGAGCAATTATGAGTTTAATCTTTATGAATTATAATATGTTATTTTCATGAATAATTTTATAAATGCTACTTCCATTACTAGGATAGATTTTTGAAGTATATTTTAATTTAAAATGGAGCAAGTGAGCGCTGGAGAGATGGCTCAGGCACTAAGAGCACTTGCTGCTCTTCTTGAAGACAGAAGTTCAGTTCCCAGAACCCATGTCATGGTTGCAATGGAATGTGCTGGTCATGGGAACACTGGTTGCTTTGTTTTTCAACACAGCTAAAAACTGATGTTCTATTTTGATTATGCTTTGCTACTTTTTAATTCATGTGTGTTCATTCATGCATGTCTGTGTATATGAGCACACATGTGTGCAGGTGGCTATGGAGGCCAAAAGAGGATGGTAAATCATCTGCAGCTGGAATTGCAACTATGAGCTGCTGCCATTGAAGCGCTGCTAATGTGGTATAGGTTCAAGTTGGGAATGGAAAATGATTCCCTCTTATGTTCAGTCATCCTCACATTTCCACACAGATTTTCTAGGTCAACGGAAAGGGAGTCTGACATTTTTAATACATCATAGCAATTGGTAAAACATGTGATCATGTCCAACTACTTTATACCAGGAAAATAAAAATAAAAATCTCAATTACCTAGGTCTGTAGAATTATTTGGAAAAAAAACAGAAGAATTGTAATGATGAAAGGATTTGTTTTCCTTTGCTAGACATAAAACATAAGGCGAATGTGTCTTACCTCAAAACACTGGAAAATTGTGACCTGAATTTATCACCTTATTTCTTCCAGTATGTAGTTTTAAACTCATCATGAGAATATAAAAGGCAAATTGCTTTGATTCCAATCTTTATGTCTGTATGACCAGGAAGGTGCCTAATGTGAATTATACAACTACAACCTGACTCCTGCATTGAAGGCTCTAGTAACACCACAGAAGAGGAGGCAGAAAGATCCAAAAGACTAAGGCATCTGCTCTGAGGAAGTCTTCTACATAGTGCAAGGAAGCTCCACTCTTGAAACATCAATGTTATGGGTGCCTAAACACAACCTGAATAATGGCGACCACAACTGACATGCTAGAGAGATATCTTAGAAGAACCTACCCCTAGATGAAGAACTCTGAGTAATTAATGACTGCAGAGTTGGGTAGTTTAAATATATTTTTAATTCATCAAAGCATTTTTTTAGAATATGATTTTTTTCTTCACTTAAAATGTTAGTTACTGAGTTCCAGGGGAGGTGGCAGAGAACAAACTTCCAATACTCAAAATATCAAACAGGGAAAAGACACATGGTAGTTGGGTGCATTGATAGAGTGTATATTAATCAATTCTCAATGGCTGTGATAAAACACCATGAAAAAATACAACTTATAAAAAAAAACCAATTTATTTATCTTGGCCTATTGTTCAACAGCGGAAGGCCATAATGGTGAAGGAGGCATGAGATCTGGCTGATCGCTTCTCCTCACATAGGAAATAGACTATGAAGCAGATTTGAACAAGTCTGTAAACCCTTAAAGCCCATTCTCAGTAACATCCATCTCCAGCAAGTCCCCCTGTCCTCAAAGTCCTCAAATAATACCAGCAACTCGGACCAATGTTCAAATATGTGATACTGTGTTTCCCATTCAAATCCTAACAGTATGACTGTCAAATTGCCCAAGGTTCCTCACAGAGTGCTCAGTTTAACTCAGAAAGGACCACTATTTCGAACATCTGACAGACAGAGATGTTTTGAGCTTTTGCAAGTGACAGAAAAACAAATTGACAAAGATAAAAGTGATAGAAATGGGTTAAGGTGCATCTGCCACCTGAATCCTCAGAAAAATCCTGGCATTAAGTAAAGAATTAATGACAGTCAGTTATCTTGATTTGAGTTGAATGGCCATGTAATCACACAGTAAGTGAACATGATATCTACCCACAAATATGAGGTAACAAACTCACTCAGCTTCCTTTAAAGCCCCTAAAAAGCACCTCCTGATTTCATTTGTTTGATCTGTCATATTTATGTTCCTTACTTAATGAAGCCCAAAGAGTCAAACTCATACTGTTATGATGACTTAAGACCACAGCTTTGATAATTTGCCATCCAAATACCAAAATTTCTTAATGCCATTTTTATAGGACTTAAAAGACATTAAACTAAATGCAATTGCTGCTATATAAAATGGTAGAATAGTTTTCCACATGTAGTATATATGCTAATACAGTATCCCATCTCAAACTCCAGTGCCCACAGAAAGTAAGTTCCACATGCAGTTTAGTTTGAATAACTGTTATGGGCTCTTCAAGCTTCTAAATCTTCCTTTTTGTATGTACTACATTAGGAATACATTTGCAAAAGAAGTATAACAATGTCTTATATAGAAGACCTCCCTGTTCTAAAGCTTAGTCTCATTCCGCAAAGAGTCCTCTGCCATTTGAAATAAATTCATAATGCATCATAATGGCCACCACACAAAGGACCTGGAAAAAAAAAACATAAAAACATAAAACAAAAGGGAACTTGCCCAAATATTAAATGTGTCATTTGTCAGTGACTCTTTTGAATAGATGTTGAGCTGAGGCTAGGGAATTCATAAAACAAGGGAATTATAATCTAAAAATATAAACTTCAGTGGGTGTAGCTGTGGGGACATTCAGTTTCTAACTTTAAGAGTAGCAGGAAAATGTATAAATCACTCTTTCATTAGCCTCTGAAAAATATTATTGCATTCACATTTAAGAGTTATGAATGTCAGTCAATGCAGACAGCCCAGAATAAAAAGGAATAATAGTGTTGCTCATTATGTTTTCTTACTAAAAATCTATCATCTGTCTATCTATATTTAAAAAATAGTTCCTGCAAATAAATTGATACGAAGAGCATCATCTGAGATAGGTTCATAAGAGGGCCACAAGGTGGATGGCTCAGGACGAGGCTGCAGGACAAGCATCCGGTAGTGAGAAACATCTACCCTCCTTCCCGCCTCTTGTGATATGCTCAGTAAACTTTCCTTTATGGCTTTTCCCACTTTTTGTCAGTAGGATGATGACAAGCATGACAATCATGTTTTATAGAGGTGTGATCTTTAATGCATTGATGTGTAAAATAGGTTTACTATACTTAAGGATGCTCTTTACTGGAAAGACTGTGTCACAATTACCTGACTATAATGATAGACAAAAACTCAAAATAGCCTCATTTGTGATAAGCACCAGAGGATGGAATGCACATTTTGACTATCCAACTTTGTCGAAAGCCTTTTTCTTTGTTCTCCAAGAGTAGCTTTTCTCATAAACTTTGCAGCATTCCTAGTCAGACACCTACTTATATTTTTCAGTCTTTCTCATTATTCCTTGACTCTTATTCTTAAGATGTAGGAGGAACATTTATTTTGGATGTAAGTAAAATTAAAAGCCATAACTCTCTCTTTTCTGAGACTTATGATGAACATCTTTCAGGACTTAAATTTAATTACATTGAATTATAATTGCATGCTGTCAAAAGTTAAAAATACTAGATGATCTATCTTTAATATAGAATGTGTTTAGAAATCTGCATATCAAAATTAAAATAATTGTTCATTCAGTCTTTCAAGGATATATAGAGGGAGCCAATGGAAGCAGGCTATCAAAATTGATAGGTGCCAAGATGAGAGAAATCAGATTCAGAGGAGTAAATGACATACACATATTGTGAATTTTCACAAGGGGATTTCGGGATTCTTGAAACCTCAAAAGATGTTAAGAGCTGAAAATAGATGAGAATGTAGAAAAAAAGGGAAGGCTATATTTTCAGAAAGTCTCTCCAAGGTCTGTGGGGTTTGTGTTTCCTGGATGTAGAATGCCCTACATTTATGGGCCATAAGCTAGTGTCTGTCTCTGGTTAAGAAATGAAGGAATGTGGCAATTGCTCCTAACTCCTACAGAGGAGTTAGGACAGTGCCAGGACAGTAGTGTGGGAGTGAGTTTCCCTGATTTGGGGAATCAGGAACCTATATGTTCCTGTGCACACCATGCCTTACTTTAGAATGAGGATGGCTAGAATAATAGAGGAGTCAATTTGAAAGGGCCAACTGAAAAGTACATATATCAGTAAGAGAAAGTCCTGGGTCTTGGAAGAAAGTCCTTAGATTTTCTACAGATAGATTCTTCAGGAAAGAGGACCACAGAAGCTCCAGAATCTGTGAAGAGAAATGGAAATAGTAGAGGCAAATTACAACTCCAGCCATTATTGGAAAAATTATGACCCTAGTGTCATCAATAATTATTATTGTCTACCAAATTTTAGCCAGGCTAAGGAACTGAGACATCAATCAGTACATGATTTATCTAAAACTATTTTCACGTGTAGTGTGGGAGGTACTTCTGTTTATATCTTGCTTTTATTGGTTAATAAATAAAGAAACTGCCTTGGCATGTTGATAGGGCAGAACTTAGGTAGGCAAGGAAAACTGTCCTGAATGCTGGGAGAAGGAAGGCAGATTCAGAGAGACACCAAGGATCTGCCATCCCAGACAGACATGCTCTAACTTTGCTGGTAGGCCATGACCTCATGGTGATACACAGATTAATAAAAATGGGTTAAATTAAGATGTAAGAGTTAGCCAATAAGAATTTAGAGCTAATAGGCCAAGAAGTGATTTAATGAATACAATTTCTGTGTGGTTATTTTGGTTCTGGGCGGCTGGAACAAACAAGCAGGCCCTCCTTGTAACACATGTGTCTTTCACGGCTATTTTTTGTGAGGAGGCATAATATTAGATTAGGATGCTGTGAAACTTTCTGGATCTATAATTGAAATATTATATATATATATATAATATTTATGTACTACTTTTTGGCTCTATTTCTTTGGAGAAGTCAGCTGTCATTTGTGTTCTAATATACAACTAAAATACCCTCATTTTCCAAGTTGCCTTCAAAACATCTCTACTGTGGTGATTTTTTAATTTTGAGTACATAAAAAAGTTTTTAAACTGATTTTTAACTAAATATAAATTTATAATACCTCTGTTCTACAGCATGACACTTCATATGCTGTAGACTTATTGAATCATGCTAATTAACACTTGTTTATCATTTATTTGTGATAAGGAATTTGAAATTTAATTCTTGGAACAAAAATCAAATATTAATATACCATTATAATATTTTACTTATTTATTATCAAAATATGATCTCATATAAGACAGTGGAAACCTCCCACTTGCTACTTAGTCAAGAATGGCCTTGAACTCCTGATTCTCCTGCCTTCACCTTCCAAGTGCTGGCACTTGGCAGCATAACCATATTTGAAGAGCTGGTGCCAGAACACAGTGCACTAACAGCTAAGATATTTCCCTGGTCTCCAATAGATTATTAAAGACATTTTGTTTTTCTCTTGTGTGCTCTTAATGTCTTTGATAAAATCAATTAAGCACACACACACTCAAAAATAACATGACTGTTTCTGACCTCAGAATGCTTTTCTCTCAGCCTCTGCATTTTTTAAATACCATTTACTCTGTTTTACTACAGCTTTGTGGAACTTTTTTTTTAATTGGGGACATAGTCCCTCTCTTTATCCTTTGCCCAAGTTTACTTGACTTTTCCAGGTACTTTGTTGTCCCATTCAAATACTGTTTGTCTTTATTTTTACAATTATGAGGAAGGCTTCTATAGTTTTGAAGAACTCTTTCTGTTTAATTTTTGGTATAGCTTCTTCAATCAACTATTCATCACTACAAGTCAGATCCTTGCATTGATTTACCATTCAATTGCTTTAATTTACTACAGTTTTGTGGGATGTAGCACACAGGTTTTTCTCCTCCAAGGTTAAATTCATGTGTAAGTGCTTTATTTATATTTAGAATGTTATATTTTTTCAGGCAGTCTATTATATAATTCAGAAATGCTATTGATATTTTCTAGGTTGACTTTGCACCCTTCAAGTATTATTCTTGTCCTGTGTCCTACAGTTTTTACATGGAGTCCTAAGGTTTTCTTTATACAGGATCATGATATCTGAAATAACTGAAGGTTTAGCTTTGTGGTAGGACAATGATCTGCGTGCTGTCAATTGTATTTTAATAAAATGTGATTGGTCAGTAGCCAGGCAGGAAGTATAGGTGGGGCAACCTGGCAGGAAGTATAGGTGGGGTGAAGAGAACAGGAGAATTCTGGGAAGAGGAAAGATTCAGTCTGCAGCTGTCACCCAGATGCAGAGGAAGCAAGATGTGACTGTCTCGCCAAAAAAGGTACCATGGCACATGGCTAACACAAGCAAGAATTATGGGTTAATATAAATTATAAGAGTAATTAGAAGCCTCAGCCAATAGGCCAACAAGTTTATAATTAATGTAGACCTCTGTGTGTTTCTTTGGGATTAAATGGCTGTGGGATCAGGTGGGACAGAAATCTCTGTCAACAGAAACCTTGGTCAACATAACTTCTCTTTTATTATTGATATATTTTATTTCTTTTTCTTAGGTAATTAAAACAGGAGTTCTGATGTAAGGCTCAAGTTATAACTGACGTGCTTTTTATAATTTTATTTTTCTGAGATCTAAGTTTAAGAACTTCTTAACTAAATAATATGACTCAGAAGACAATAAACCTTGATATTGTGTGATGGTGACACAGATGGAATTTTAACCTTGAAAGTAATGGAAAGTGTTGACTAAATTAAAGTGTTGACGTTAAAAATGCTTGTCCAGTAAGATGGCTCACTTGGTAAAGATGCCAAGGACCTGATTTTGAATCCAGAATCCATGTGGTACAAGGAAGAAAATAGATGTCCACAAGCTGCCTTCTGGTTTTTCTAGGCAAACCACAGTGTACACATACATGTGTACACACACACACACACACACACACACACAGGCACACACACAAACACTAACTATATAAAGTAAAAATAATAAAATCCTGAGAGAGTTAAAGGTTTATTAAAGAAAATATTAATTTAATGAATGTAGACATTTTACATGTTAAGCAAAAGGAATAGTAAAACAGGTTTTAATGTTTTATTAATTGTATTCCCTACCTTTAGGTGAAGAGAAAAGTAAATATTATGCTCTTCATAATTTTCTCATTTTTGTGATAGCATGTGCCACACTCAATAGCTATTAGGACTTATTTCTTCTTATTTGCAGTTCTGTGATGAGACATTATTGATTCCAGTCTCCTAGATTAGAAAATAGCATACAAGATATTAAGTCTTTCTGTTTTTGTTGTTAAGGAACTATTAATTTACTTCACAACACCAAGCTGTAATAGGGTTCAGCTTGCAACATAACCTTGAGAGACCAAAATCTGGAGTCACTAGTGCATTAAGAAAAACTAGATACAAATACACTCTATCTTAGTAACTCAATTACTAATAGGCTTATATGACTTATTAATGATAAAATCCTAGTTTATGTTGTCTGAAATTATAAAAACACCTTTTTTGTTGTTTTAAAGTTGTTTTAAAACTTGTACTTATTGAATATGTAGTTATTTTAAGAAGAGTAATAACATAAGTGATTAAATTTCAACAAGCACCAATTTTGATGTTATCTTTCCCACTATTTAAAACAACTTTACACTGGGTGAATTGAATATTCCTTCTTACACATATATTTGTGTGTAGGCATCACTCTAACTCCAATAAACTAACTGACCTTGAAGAAATATTGGTACCTGGAGACTTAAAATTAAAGTGTAATTCCCTTTTGACCAAAAATCATTCAGTTTAAGTCAATAACAAAAATATTTAAATAGAAATATAGTATTTATTGAAAAGCATAATTATATATAAGAAACATAAGACTACATTCCAACTGATTACATATCCGAGGATATATGAATGATTGTATTAATATATAAGCTTTTATTTGGGCATATTAAAGCAGTATTGTGCAGAAGTAGTGTATTAGTAAACACTAAAGTTATGGAGAAAGTATGTTAAAATTCAGAAATTGATTCATTGATAAACACATCATGCCATCTTCTAAGTAGTAGAAAGGTCACTTTAATCTTCACCTTGGTATATAGCAGAGAAGGAATATAGTGGGGAATTCTCTTTATAAATATGAACAAAACAGTTTATATTTCTTCTTTAAAGATTTGTCTACATATATGTTAAATGTATTGCCTTGCTCCTCAGATTTTTTTATTCAGTGTCTCTCATGATGTCATTTAATATATTAATTGCTAATACTAATGCAAAGTTTTCTGTCCTTTTACATTAATGCATATCTTCTTAAACTTCATTATTATGACAATCTTTCTTCAAAATTATTATATTATCCATCATTCTCTTGCAAGGTCCTGCATTTAAATACTATCTATATGCATCTATATTTACTACAGTAAATGTACTTAAAACTAAATCTGCAATTTCCTTTTTCAATTAGTTAATTTGTATTCACATATCTGTTCCTGACAACTTAAGCAAGTTCTAACTTATCTATCCCATAAGTATTAGAATGTGATCTCTAGCAATTTGTAATTTCTCAAAAATGTTTGCATCTTTCAAAGTATTATTTTCATTATTTCTAACCATCCACCTGTTATTTCTCAAGTGTCAAAATACATAGATGTTTCTTTAGAAGGTAAGTGAGAGGTGGAGGGATGAATCAGTGGGTAGAAAGCTTGCTATGAATGTATGGGGCTTATATTCCCAGTACCCGTATGAAAAGCCAGGCCCAGCATGGTGTGTCTATAATCCTATTCTTCAAAGGCAGATACTTTTCTTCTCTGAACTGCACTTTAATTCACATTTTAGGGCCTTTCCTGATTGTTATTGATGATATGCCTGTTTTTTAGGGTCCCATCATTACTTTCAGACTATACTTCATTGTATGTTTAATTTTTCTTAAATTGTCCACTAGTAATTTTGCAACATAGCGATTTTAAATGTCAAATAATAAATATCAATGTATTTTACAAAGTCATCACCCACATCTTTGCTTGTGTGTGTGTTGAAAAATAATTAAGGTCTAGGTAATTGTCATTTCTGCTTTTATTTTAGTTTTTGAAATGTACTTAAGCTATGATGGAAGACTTAAAGATGAGACTATGGTTTTTGGAAACTTTACTTTTTCCCATTAATTGCCTTTTAATATATGTAAGCTATTTAAGAAAACAGAGTTATCCATTTGGACTCAAATTTCCTTTTCTTTTTTATTTGATAAGTGTATATAACTAGATTTATCATATCATCTATGTTATAGCATGCAGTTTAGTAGACTTGCTACCATCAGAAATACAGTGATGCAGAACACTTTTCTCACCCAAAGGGAACCTCATGCTAGTCACCTGTGCAGAACATCATTGATGTTGGTATGTGATGGGGAAGTCTGTTAGTTTCCTTGTGGAGAGAGGAAGAGGGAGGGGCCAGGGACAAAAAGCCCTGAGAACTATACAAATTTCCTAGCCTTTTGACTACAGAAATCAGGCCCCACTAGAGTATTTTTTTTCTGTCCATCTATAAATCACAGGCTGATAACATCAGGACAGAATAAAATCATGGGAATTTCACAGCTACTTGTTCCTTGTGCCCAACTGACCAGATCAAATATTCTTGCTGCCTTCAATTCTCACTTTTCTTGCTTTTTAATATAATGTCAAAATATCTTAGTAATACTTAGTGACAGAATATATAAATTCACGTCTATTTCAACTTCCTAGAGGCAGTAATTTATTTTCATTACATACAGAAATATCAATTTGTTTCTGGGAGCCTGGACAATTCAATAAATTCTCAGAAGTGATGTGCATGTGTCAATCTGAGGTCTAAGCATCCTATCTATAATAATCATCCCTAATATCACAAAATCAGATGCTAATGCCAGAAAGTTAAGACTCATGCATTTATTTTATGTATGGTTTACAACATCGTTGAATGTGACTGCTTAAATTTGGAATAAAACTCATAGCACACTGTTACCTTTGTAAGAATTGCCAGCACTCAAGGTGTCTCTCTGAGGTTGGATTGGGGTTGTTACTCTAATAACTGCCATCACACCATTTTTGCAGCGTTGGTTGAGCCTCATTGATTTCCAGTGGCTCAACCATGGGAAGGAAAAACAAAGAGTTCTCTAAATCTTTGTCAGTTTCACACCTTCCACCATATCGTCCAAACATGCATAATAACTACACAGTATACTTCACTGAGGGAAATTTGCAATTTCTATGGGTCCTCTGTAGTGCCAGAAATAGGTATTTTAATAAGGTTACCTGCTTTTTTAAAAGAAAATTCTGTTGCTAAAAGAAGGAAGGTAGACTGTGTTATTGCTCCATGGATGAGTGTATGTGGCACACTTGAAGTCCAAATTCTTCCAGCAAATTCCACTTACCGAAAAAAAAAACCCTCCCGAAATTATTTGCTCTGTGAACTATACAGACTCTCCTTGTACACATACCATACCCACAGAGAGAGAAACTAAGGCCAACAGCACAGCTCAGTAGTTAAAAGTGTTTACTGTACATGCTTTCTCTGTTTAATCCCAGGCCCCATGACTGATGGACAAAAACCACTCCAGAAAGTTATCTTCTGACCCCCACAGACATTGTGGCACACTTTATCTATCACCCCACATACTATAATAATAACTCATTTTATCTATCCCTCACACTATACCAATAATGATAGTGAAAATTATGAAACAAAATAAAAAAGTCCTTCTGCGGTATTTAACAGAGTTGGACATTATTAGGAAGAATCTCATTAATATAGTTAATAAACTTTCCTGAACAATTAAAACTAATGAAAATACATTGATATAAAGTAGGTCAAAAGACCTGTGATTATCTTTAATTTCTAAATAAGCATCTCTCTATGCTTTCAGCATTAATGATTATATCAGACATTAAAGTTTCTATTACATGTAATATAAATGAATATTAATTATATGTTTCAATTAATTTTTAAATTTGAATAAAACATGATGATGGTTCATGCTTGTTAATTCTTGTCTGAACTGATTCCAAATATCCACTGAACCTTGATGTGACTTGAGTGTTCAAGAAATTAATCATCCACACTACAAGCTTTAAAATATTAGAGAAAATGTGTTTATTTAATATTTTACTTTTTGACAAAATAAAAGTTGCTGCATCAACTTTTAGCATTATTTTAAAAGATTTTCTTGTAGAAGGTGCCATAAATGTCGACATTTTTAGCAGCATAAATTTATAGTTACATTGAATTTTTATGGCACTATAAAAATTCCTACTTATGGTTACATCTTTGGCTGCATTTTCATAGAAGTATAAATTTTTTTCTCTTAGATCTGTAGTTTATTTATCTTATTTTCTAAAGAGAAAACAATGAAGCAACAAAATGCCTTGGTCATCCCAAATAAGCATACACACAGACACACACATACATATTATACATATAGTACACACACACACACACATATAAAAAATCATAAGTTATATGAGGATGTTAATACAGACTGTCCTGTTTGCTGACATGAGAGTAGTGGGAATGAATGAGTTCTAATAACAGAAGTTACATAAAATGATACTGGGAAGGGGCAGCTGTCTTTCAAGATACCTAGAGTGAGCAACATAAAAAGAACATGGATGTAGAAAATTTGTATTTTTTGACTCAGAAATGATGAATAGGGTACATTACATCAGATGTGTAGAAGTACAGAATCATGACATTGATACATATACTATTAAGAAGTACAAGAAGAGCAATAACACATTATTAATTAAATTAGAATGGAAATAGAGCATGAAAATTCAAATTTTCTACAACTTTTAACACTTGCTCATTATTATCACATAACTTTTGTTGTCAAAAATAAAAAAAAAACATATTCAGTATAAAAAGATGTTTGATTTTTAATTATAAGTAAATCTTCAGATATTTTAGCTGTGATAAAAAAGATTAGAGATGACTTTTGAGCTTAGTTAAATAGGAACACTGATATTTTCTGCATATATTATTAGCAAAGGGGCCAGGGAATGTTCTATAAACACTTTGGCATTAACACTAATGTGAAGAGGAGAATCCACTGCAGTTGGCTTGGTCATGAACTGCACCAGAGCAGAGCTTATAACTTATCTGTGCCTTGGAGAGTCACTTTCTTGGACTCTCTGTTTCTCTCTCTCCCCCTCTCCCCTTCCATCCACTCTTTTCCTTCACTCTTTCTTTCTGTTTCTCTCTCTCCTCCCTTCTTCCTCCCACTCCCATTCCTCTCCATCTGCCTCTCAGTCTCAAACGGATTTGTAAATCACCAAGTTGGCTGTCTGATCCTACACTTCACCGTTCTTTTTGTATATTTTACTCAAATACGAACGTTTATTCATTCATATGACAAATCATATTCATGCAAATAAATCTATTATCACGATAGAGTACTTATTTAGTACAAGATTATATTAAAATTCATGTGTAAAGATTCTCTTCTTTGTTGTCCTTCTTGTAGCCAGGAACAAACACCTCAATATTGTAAATATTAGTCAAGATACATCCATAGATGACATGTGAGTGGCCAGCAACACTAAAGGGTCATCTTCAGTGCTTATTGAAGCACTATTAATGAACTCTCTCTCTCTCTCTCTCTCTCTCTCTCTCTCTCTCTCTC
>LOEQ01001649.1:58636-75349 GCA_001685075.1 Bramus lutescens | reverse complement strand
GTGTGGGAGTCTAGTCTGTTTGGATGCTCACCTTCCTAGACCTCGATGGAGGGGCAGGGTGTTGAACTTCCCACAGGGCAGGGAACCCTGAGTGCTCTTTGGACTGGATAGGGAGGTGGATGGGGGATAGAGTATAAATTTCATATCAGTTTTCTATTGAAAATACAGAGGAAACCCTTCCTCATTGTGAAATATACTTTTTCTGTGATATAGGCAATGGATGGTTGAAAACTGAATATAAAATTTTTTGAGCTTATAATCTACTGGAATACTGAGATATCCTCTCAAGATTTGGTGAGTTCCATTACAGCATCTTATATTTACATAATAGGCAGCAGGCAAACTCACTGTCATGGTTTGAAAAGGAATGGTCCCCATAGGTTCATATATCTAAATACTTGGTCATCAGGAGTGAAAAGACTTGAAAGTGATTAGGAGGTGTGGCCTTGGATTGGGATGTGTGGTCATGTTAGAGGAAGTGTGTCACTGGGGGTAAACTTTACAACCTTTGAAATCCCAAGCCGGGCCTACTGGCTCTCTTTTTCTGTTGTTTGGGGATCCTGCTGTAAAACCCTCAACTACTTTTACAGAATTATGTCTGCTTGCATTCTGCCATGCTTCCTACCATGATAACAATGAACTAAGCATCTGTAACTATAAGCCAGCCCTCAACTACTTGTTTTCCTTATAAGAGTCACTGTGTTCATTGTGCTTCTTCTTCACACCAATGGAACACAGTCTATGACACTTGTTTGTAGTCTTGTGTGCAGCATCATGAGAGAGTAGCAAGCTGAGAGATCATTTTTATACCCAAAGATAAGGTGTTAGTATTTGTCTAGTATAAACTCATTTCTTGGGTAGTGTTGGAGAAACACAGGTTAACAAGAAAATGAGTTAAGTGAAATTATTGTATTAGTGCTACTGCTGCTTTACACATGAAGATGTTCTGTCTCTGATGTAGGAAAGGGAATTCTTAAATATAATAGTATTTTTGTAGTGGTAATACTACAGTCTTATAATATGCTATAAATTTCCATAGATGTGGAATTCCTTAGTTAAATAGCGTTTTGTAGTCTTATGGTTGCTCATAATCTTACATTGCTTTGTTTTCAGTATTGTTCATTACTTCACCCAATGGTGACAGATTGATTTAAATCAGAAGGTAGCAATGGTGCTTTCCAAAAATGTTTATTGATGTGGAATTCTCCTCTGTATCCTTTGAATACCACTGGTTAATAAAGAACTGTCTTGGGCCTGTGCAGGGAATAGAGATAGGTAGAGAAAACTAAACTGAATGCTGGGAGAAAGAAGGAGGAGTTAGGGGGGAAGCCGTGTAGCCCCACTGTAGACAGATACCAGAACTTCAGCTAGTAAACCACAGCCAAATGCTGATACACAGATGACTAGAAATGGGTTAAATTAAGATGTAAGAGTTAGCCAATATGAAGCTGGAGCTAATGGGCCAAGAGGTAATTTAAATAATATGGTTTTCTGTGATTCTTTCAGGGCTGTACAGCTGGGAACCAACAAGCAGCCTCTGTCAACAGTTTATCATAATGGTGAGTGAAAATTTAGTAGAATTAAGTAGCTATTCTTTTACAAAGTTTAATTCTGATTATTCTGGCATGTTCATACTAAATTAATTTATTTACATATTAATAACTAGAAAAAATGGTCAAAAACAGGTTGAGAAAAAAACAAAGCTGATGGGGGATTCCTTTCTGTATGCTGTGAATATCATTGGTTAATAAAGAAACTGCTTTGGGCCTATAGCAGAACAATAGTGGAACAGAGCTTGGTGGGGAAAACTAAACTGAATGCTGGGAGAAAGGAGGCAGAGTCAGAGAGAAGCCATGTAGCCCTGCTGGAGACAGACACTGGGAACTTTACCCGGCAAAGCACAGCCACATGGCGATACACAGATTAATAGAAATGGGTTAAATTAATATCTAAGAGTTACCCAATAAGAAACTAGAGCTAATGGGTCAAGCACTGTTTAAAATAATATAGGTTCTGTGTGATTATTTTGGGTCTGAACTGAAGGGTGACTGGGAAACAAACAAGCAGCCCTCCCCTCAACAAATTGGCACCCAACATGGTAGACTAAATCTATGTAAAACCTTATAAATATTAAAAAGGAATCCTAGACACAAAGGAACAGAGTTAAGCATGGTTTTGTAGTAGCATTTTCTTGGGTGGGCTCTGTTTGCTACCAGCAAGTAGAGGCATGGCTCCTTTAAGAAAGGATTTTCTGGTTCAGTGGTAGCAGAAAAAAGCCCCACCGTTTTGAAATGCTAGCTTTCTGGGCCATGCTGCCAACATGATCTCAGACTCTTTCAGGAGGCTGAGCATTTAAACGGGGTTTGTGAAAAGAGTGCTACAACTTGCTTAATGACAACATAGACCTGCTGCGTGCCTAAAATTGAGACAATGTACATGGCTCTCAGATGCAGCAAAGAGCTCTGCCATAGTAGACAGGGCAGCACAAGCAGGAAGTGCCATATTTGCTCTAGCAATGCTGCAGCTTAGATTCTTAAGAAGCGCTTAGCATTTTAAGAAGTATTTCTGGTCAGAAAATAATTAAGAATGTTCAATAAACACAAAATCAAATGGGAAAGAACTCTGAACATGTCACAGTGTTGGATAAATGTACACAGGCTTGGGAGAGAGAAGGAAAGGAGTTTAGAGAGTTATAAAAAGTGGTAAATGATTAAAAAAAACAGTCTTTAAAGAGACCCAGTACAGACAGTCATATATTAAAGTAGTAAAGATAATAAAATAAATATTAAAAAGTAATAGATTTAAAGCAAATAAGTCATGTAAAGATGGAGGATACACAGAGTCTGGATTTTGTATACTATTGTGTATTCTTTGATTTTTTTTGACTGCAGAGAGACAATGGATTCTGGGGACTACTAAGCTAAACTAACATATATGTTTTAAAGTTTTCTTGACTTCAAAGTTTGAGTCTATGTATATGTTGCATTGGAAAAGAGGTTCTTCCTTGGTCCCACAGAGGATGAGAGCCTGTGGATTGCTTCCAGACTTCAATACGGTTTGATGGACCAAGAGCCCCTGAAAGGTTGTCTTGAACACCCCTCAAAAAATTACTTCACCCAACAAAACGTAGGAAGCGGTTTGGAAAGAATTACGCCCATATTCCCAAATATTGTTTGTAAATGTTTCTTTACATTTAAAGGGGGATATACTATAGAGATTACATGTATATGGATCTCTGTTTATTGATATAAATTTAAGATCAATTTTCTTATATATATTTCTGCTCTTGATTGAGGTATTGTATTTGTCCAGCTCATTTGAAAATGTAATGTATAATTAAGAAATATAGTTTTATAGATAATCATCTGTAATATTCAAGCTTGTAGTCATGCTAGTTAGATTTTCTAGATTGACAGGTATATATTTCAATTAGATAATCTTCAAACCTTTCAAAGATTACAGAAAATGGCATTTAAAATTTTTAAGAACTTAGGACTTTTATGACAGTGAGACACAGCTGCTCCTAGCAGCACCAATCTACTTCATGATGGAGATAGGCATCAAAGAGGCTCCTTATGGAATTTGCTAGTCATTTGGGCAGGAAACTGCTCTTGCCTGGACTGCTTGACAAACTGGACATGCAGGAACCACAGAGAAAGGACTGCTGAACTTGTATAAAGGTGAGACCATCTTTCGAGGTTTGTGCTTCATGAAAGAGTCTGCCAGACATTCTGCAGGACACAGAAGAGAGTGACTGACAAACTGCCAATATAGGTAGAACTGTCTTTGAAATTTTCTGCTTCATAGAAAAGTATGCCAGATATTATGGGCCTGTAGGCAGAAGATGGATGCCCCAATGGTACAGAAGAACTTTGGGTCCAAGAAGCAAGAAGTCTCTGCCATTTCTAAATTTTTGGAAGTTTCTTACAATGCACTTCCTATTTACATACATAATATTTTATCCTTCTGGAGTCTTTGATGTAGTTGAAGATTTATAGTTATAGTTTTCCTTAGTTACGATAAAAGATAAAGCAGACATAAATATTGTAACTATAATTCTTCCTTGATATCTGTTTTGTTATAAGTAATTTTAATATGTTAAAGTTAAAACCTTTTTGTTTAAACAGAAAAGAGGAGGTGATGTGGCATTTCCCTCTGTATGCTGTAAATATTATTGGTTAATAAAGAAACTGCTTTGGGCCTATTGCAGAGCAAGAGGGGAACAGAACTAGGTGGGGAAAATTATACTTAATGCTGGAAGAAAGGAGGCAGAGGCAGAGAGAAGCCATGTAGCCCCACTGCAGACAGGTGCCAGAACCTTACCCAGTAAGCCAGAACCACGTGACAATATACAGATTAATAGAAATTGGTTAAATTAATATGTAAGAGTTAGCCAATAAGAAGCTAGAGCAAATGGGCCAAACAATACTTTAAATAATATAGTTTCCGTGTGATTATTTTGGGTCTGAGCTGTTGGGCAGCCAGAAAACTAACAAGTATTCCTCCCCACAACACAAAGCTTCTTCCTATCAAGTATTCCTCAAGAAGGGGATTTTAACTACAGGTTAAAGTCTTTATTTTCTCTTGATATAAGATTTTATTGCGCAGCTATCAGTATGGAGAGTTGAAAAGAAAGACATTAACAACACATGTTATCATGAGTATTTTTATGCAAACATGTGTTTTGCATATTTCTGACCTGCTGTGCTATAGTAACACCTATAAAGCAACTTTTAAAAAGTACTTATTTCAGTTTGTGAGTTGAGAGTATAATTCAACATGATGAAAAACATGGAGGCATGACCCTAAGGCAGCTGGTCATCTTTGTTTGACATCAGAGAGACGACACGCAGAGAGATGAATGCTAGTGCTGGCCTTGTTTCTCCCTTTCATTGAGTCTAGAAGCCCATCTCATAGAATGGCTCATATTCAGGGTTTTTCTTCCCATTCCATTTAGTCCAGTCCATGAGCTCATTCACAATCATATTGGATAGACTGACTCCGGGGTGAACAGAAATCTTGTCACAGTGCAGATGTTAGCCACCACCACAGTGGGGATTTAGAATGAGAAGATCCAGAAATACTGATTAACAAAATACATATTGATAATTAACTATCCCCTCAAATGTTGAAACGAATCATGTTTTCTCATTTAAGTTTAACAATTTTAACTCAAGCTAGCAAGCAGTAGAAAGTGTTACCTTACCATTGACCATTTTAAGTCCCTTGTGTCATTTTAGATTTTCTAACAAATTGAAATTTGTGTTAAGAGTTTGTGTCTAAAGTTAGCCCCTTATCCCTTGACTCAAAAAATCAGACTACTTCTAACATAATTAACAATTAAATGTCTCCTAATCACAGCATTAACTAGCAAGAAATGGACAGACATAATTACACTAGGAAATGGTCTAGGCTTCACTAATTCCAGTATTAAGATATTTCAAAAGAAAGTGGCAAAAACAGTGTCACATTACCCTACAATTCGTTAATAAGCATGTTTTTTACCTACTGTTCTTCATGGTGTATTAACATGTGACAGGGGTCAAGATTACATTAAAATACGGAATAAATTGCTGTAGTTAACAGTGCCATTTGACAGCTTTATGGGCAAATGCTGTTCTTGAGTATGTTCTGCGCACGTTAAATTTCCCCTCTATTTAAGTGTCTTTTTTTCTTTTTTTATCCCACTAAGGTGGGTTTTGCCAAAGTAATTATAATATACTGGCATTTAGCTAGTTTGAACCACATCACCTTGTGAACCAAAGAGATTAGAGGGGAAAGAATGGATACTAAATACTTCTTGCATTAAAGTTTTTCATGTTAAGAAACATGAAAAAAATGTTTCAAAAATTAAATACTCTTTGTCTTTGTGAAAGGTTGACACCTGGCAGAGTGACTTTTATATATAATATATTATTTATGCTACAAAAATCTGCAAACATGTACTAACCTCGGATTCATTATTGTATTAAACTACATATGTGCCTACATATGGGCTACTGAATATGAAATGCTCATAATATTTACAGTAATTTTCCTGTTCTATTACTTTGAATGAAGGCACAAACATTTAAAACAATAATATATGTGATAGTATAAAACTAATATTTCATGTTCACAAATATGCCTAAAAGAATGCCTACATTTATAGGTTGCATGTCTACACATATTGATTAATTTATGCATTGAAGTAGCTTTAGCTAGCTTCTAATATATTATCATACAGAATTATGAGACAGGTATGGTTTCTCAATCTGGTGTATATTAAACACCTGATCATTTTTTCATTTGCTTTCATTAATAGAGTGTAGCTTTTGACCTTAAAATGGTAGCATTTACATAGGAAACCTCATCTCACATGCTTGCATCATATTTTCATACAGGAATAATACATATTGCAAATTACTAGAAAAAGGTCATTATTGTAAGAAGTTTGAGAACTTTTATTTTAAAAAAATCAGACACATATTACCTTTTGAATAAGAAAACTTAAAACCTTATATTTTTCAAACTGTTTCTAATCCACATAAGACTACTTTAGAGACCACTATCTTTTTAAAATCATTGCCATATACTTTAGACTGAAGAGAGATAATTGCCACTATTCAGGCCAACACTGAAATAAATGAGCAATTGTAATTTTTTAACCTATATTTTATAAATTTCAAATAAATATTTTTTTCAATTATTCCATGGATCCCTGCATCTAAACTTTAACTTTCCCAATCTTTCTGTTAGTCTGATAATATTACAAGTTAGGGTACAATGTGAATTCAAATTTTACTTATATGTGCAGTAAACATTTGATTGCTTTTCCAGTAATAATAATAATGTACTCAAACAATTCCATAATTGAATTAAACATTGCATAAAATATAGAACATTGTGGTTAAGAATTTTAGAAAAAAATTAATTTTAATAAAATTAAAGGAGGAGTTGTATTTGCTTTTGTGATCGCACTCTGAATGAAAAGCGTAGCAACCAAGACAGAATTCTTCTTTGATTTTATGTTTAAATGGGAACTTTCTGATTTATATTCATTCCCTCCACACTTTGTGAGTACCCTTTGCATATGAAGTTGACAGTAAAGGGTGAAGGACTTACACTGTACTCAAGAAATATACAAACCCTCAGAGAGTGCAGACATAAGCATTATGTTAGCAAGCACACACTGTATCTCAACAGACAAATGCACCTGTTGTGATGCCATGGCAGAGAGAAAAACTCTGAAATGGTTTTCAGTCACAGGTTTTCCAGTGAATCAAGTCCTGGAAGAGAAAAAAAGTGTTTTATCTGTCATAAAAAACAAACACAAGTGGGTACTGGGGTAATGTGACAAGCAAAGTCTGAAATAGCCACCAATTAGAAAGCACCATTCAAAATCTATGGAGCAATTTCTAGCAAGAGCCTCGGATATGCATGACATCTTAGTTGGGTTGTGCAAAGGACCAACAAAAGTTTGAAATCAACAGATCGGCAACCTACAGCCTGCTGTGACCTCTCCTTCCCTCTGCCTTCATTCCCAGTGGTTCTCACAGATCTTTCCATCCCAGCTTCCTTCCACCTAACTCATTGCTGTATCCATAACGCTAACTCCTTAGAAACCCACAGATCACTCTAAGAAGTGAAGCAAGGAGGCTGATTGAGGATCGTAACCATCTCTCTTCTCTTCCAAATCCAGTCCTCCAGTCTCATTCCTAACTCTGCAGGTGAGGATCTTCTACATCCTCCCTTCCCCCTCATTCACCCATCTCCAGTGGATTACACAGATCTTTTCCTCCTAACTTTTATTTCCCCCACTCATTGCATTATCAGAGCCACCTATACTAACAGGCATTACCTAGGAACCCACAGGCCATTCTCACCAGGAAATGGGTAAGCTTACTGTGAATATTCATCTCTCCTATAGCTCCTCCACATCCAATCCACCATTTCCACCCTGGGCTATACAACAGAACTGTAGCTTCCCTTCCTCTCTTGTCTCTATCTCCAGTGGATCACATGTACCTCTACCCATTAATCTCACTCCTCCCATTCATTGCTTTATCTCTGCCCTCAAATCAAGCAGGATTGCCCTGATTACCCACAGGACACAGAGGCCATCGAAACAAGTAGGATAATGGCAAATACTAACTTTTTCTTGCATTCTTCCAAGTCCAATCCCCTAATATCATCTCCAGCTCTTTAGCAGACCTTCTGCTGTGGCTTCTCCTCATTCCGTGTTCCCATTTCAAGGGGACTAAACAGATACTGGGCAGAACAGCTGACTTTCTTACCTGATATGGACACCTTCAGCCACTCTCCTCCTAGCCCATCTCCATTCCTATATGCCAGTTCCCAATACCTGGAAACATATTTTACCTGGAAACTCCTGTGGCCAAACCGTCTACTACTGCAGGAATTCCTACAGGCAGTAGCCTTTAACTTACTCACTCACTTGGGTATGGCCTTTAATACTATACATGCCAATGTAAAGCACATGTCTGGGCTCTCTTCTGGCTATGGGATTTGGTTGCTGTTCCCCGTTGGAGCAGAGGACTGTGATCTGTGAGTCTACCCTAAATAAATAACCCTTTATTATACTCAGTTCTAAGCTAGTGTGGTATTTATTTTTAGGGTCCATCTTCATTTGACACTCACATGGATCCAAACTCCATACCTACTGGGTGGGCTGGCTTAAAGGCCTAACCAGTCCACAGATCAGAGAGTCTCCCACCCCTGCCTGCTTGATTTTACTTACTTTTTTTTTTTGTAAAACCCCCACCACAGCAGAGCTAAGTGCATGCAGTGACTTGGAAATTTCCCAAGCTTGCACACATTCCCCCTCCCAACTGTCGTGTTCCCTGCCACATGGCAACTTGCACAGCTTCTGGTTTGTGCTCTCTGCTCGTGAGTTGTGGGCTTCTTACTCTGTGTACAGAATTGAATTAATTGCTTTTAATTTGTCAAGCAAAGCATATTTCTCAGTATTTAACCAGCACCAAGGCAGGAAACCAAAGCAGTGTTGGACTGTGCCTGGTGCCACCAGATGTGCCATTGCTAGTTGAGACTCTGCAACTATGACACTTGCTGAACAATAAAGATTATTATACCTAAAACAAGTTACCGAACCTCATAACAAATATATACAAAAGGTGTGGCAAAGGCCAACATTGGACCAATGAATGCAAATCAACAAAAGACAGACAAGGTAATCTGATACCTTGTGGGCTACTTGCAGGCCCCCAGTCAAAAGTGGTCCAGTCATTCCCAGTCACTGCTGATGACATGTCTCACCAGGAAAATTGAAAAAAAAATTCCAGAGCCTTTTGAAACAGACCATACTGTTCTGGACATTGGAATAAACAAGGAGGATAAATCAAAATTTCCAATAGTAAATAGGAAAAGTATGTTCTGGCAGACTTCTATAAATTATCAAAGAGCAAAGTTAAGAGTGCATATAAATGGCATTGCAATTGTGGGTTTGATAGACAAAGGTGCAAATGTGATTATTATTAATCCAGAATCTTGGCATCCAAATTGGCCTCTTCAAGAGGCATATGTTCAATTCCTGGGAATTTGAACCCTATCTCAAGTGAAACAAAGCACAAGATGGGTTGAATTCATAGGGCCAGAAGGACAGAGAAGAAGATTTAGGCTGTATGTGGCTAATATTGCAGTGAATTTGTGGGGTCATGAGCTGCTGCAGATTATACCCAGATTAACATTCCTGCAGCCCCAGAAACTCATAATTCTGGGAAAGGTATTATTAGATACTATACACAAAGGTCACCAGCCACAGGCTTTACAAGAACACAAAGCAACTAGCAAACCTTTAGAGGTTCCAAAAGCCCTACCTTTAAAATCGCCAACTGAGAAACCAATATGGATTAAACAGTGTCCATTAACAGAAGACAAACAGAAGGCTTTAGAACAGCTGGTACAGAAGCAACTAGATGCTCACCATATTGAAGAATCAACTAGCCTTTGGAATTCTTCTGTATTTGTTATTAAAAAAAATCTGGTAAATGGAGAATGGTGACATATCCGAGAGCTGTCAACTAGCTAATTCAACCTAAGGGCCCTCTATAATCTGGAATTTCTCTGTCTTCTCTAATACCAAAAGGATGAGATCTTATAATTATTGATTTAATAAATTGTTTCTTCACTATACCTTTACAAGAAAAGGACAGAGAAAAAATTGCCTTAACAATGAATACTTATAATAATTCTCCACCTACTAGGAGATACCAGTGGACTATCTTTTCACAAGGAATGCTCAATAGCCCTACCATATGCCAATACTTTGTAAGTCATCAATTGGAAATCATATGTAAAAATTTTCTTAAATATATAATTTACCATTATATGGATGACATCTTGCTATCTGGTTCAAACATAGATAATTTAGAAAGAGTGTTTGAAGAAGTAATCAAAGTTTTGCCAAAATGAGAATTACAAATTGCCCCTGGAAAAAAAAACAGAGAGGAGATTCTTTCAATTACCTAGGTTATAAAAATGGTTTTCAGAAAATTAGAACACAAAAGGCACAAATTAGGAAAGACTGACTGTAACGTCTGAATGACTTTCAAAGATTGTTGGGAGACATTTCCAGTCTATGGCCCGCTGTTGGTATAACACCTTATCTAATAGTTCATTTAAATTATACCTTAGATTGTGACAATGACTTAAATAGTCCCAGAGAATTAACAGCTGAAGTGGAAAAGGAATTGATTGTCACTGAAGAAAAATTACAGGAGGCCCATGTGAACAGGTTGAATCCAAATCTAAATTTCATTCTAGTCATATTGTCTTTCAGAATTTCCCCTACAGGAATTTTAATGCAAAGGGAAGATATTATGTTAGAATGGATTTTTTTTACCACATAAACCAAGTAAAAATTAAAAACTTATGTGTTAAAAGTCTCTGGATTAATTATAAAAGGAAAATTGAGACTTTGTCAACTAGCAGATATAGAACAGCAGATATTATAGTGTCTTTTACTACTGATGGAATTTAAAAAACTATAGGAAGACAATGAACCTTGGCAAAGAGCTTGTGCTATTTTTTTTAGGAGAGATTAATAGCAATAATCCCAAAAGTGATAGAATTAACCATATAAAGAGAACTACATGGTTCTTTCCCCACATCATAGAGGACACACCAATAACTGGAGCCCATACATTCTATACTGATGCAAATAAATCAGGAAAGGCTGGGTACAAATAAGAAGATTTAAGTAAAGTGGAACAAAGCCCTTATAATTCTGTAAGACAGAATTATATGCTATTCTCATGGTACTAAGGGATTTTAAAAATTTCTTAATATAGTTACTAATTCACAATATGCAGAAAGAGTTGTCTTTCATGTTGAAACTACTGAATTTATATCAGATGATACAGAATTGACTTCATTATTCCTTCAGGTTCAAGATATAATAAGGAATACACTTTTCCCTATATACATAACACACTTCCAATCCCATATGGGTCTGCCAGGTCCTCTAGCACAAGGTAATGCAGAAATTGATCAATTATTGATTGAAAGTGTATTGAAGGGCTCATAATTTCATATGAAACATCTGTCAATAACAAAGGTTTAAAGGAAGAGTTTTCTATTACATGGCAACAAGGTAAGGAGATTATAAAGAAATGCCCTACTTGCTCTTTCTATACCCAAACAACTCTACCTGCAGGGAGTAACTCAAAAGGTACTCAAAGAAATGAAATCTGGCAGACTGATGTGTTCCACTTTGCAGAATTTGGAAATTAAAATATGTACACCACACCATTGACACTAAGAAGTCATTTAGATTTTCAACAGGAAATTTTTTTTGCTCTCAGAAAAGGCTGATTCAGTAATCACACATTTATTGGAATTGAGGGTCATCTGGGTATACCTTCACAAATAAAGACAGATAATGGTCCAGCATATATCTCTAAGAAAAATAAAACAGTTTTTTGCTAATCATAATATAAAGCATATTACAGGTATATGAAATAAACCTACAGGTCAGGCAGTTATATAAAGATCAAATTGAACAATAACGGATATGTTAAACAAACAGAAAAAGTGGAAAATAAATATACTGGAAGAAAAAAGTCAAAGTATGTTTATTTGCAAATGATATGATAGTACATAAAAATGACAGTAAAAAATTTCACTGGTGAACATAGCCAGCAAACATTTTCACCACAGTAACTGGGTACAAAATTTAGTAAAAAAAGAAATCAGTAGCTCTCCATTATACAAGTGATGAAGGGACTGAAAAGAAACCAGGGGAAAAATGCCTTTCACAATATCCACAAATAATATGTAATATATTGGGGAAATTCTCAGAGCAAGTAGAAGACTTGCATGATAAAAATTTAAGGTATTTGAGAAAGAAATTGAAGAATATATCAGAAGATGGAAATACTTCCCATGCTTGTGGATTAGTAAGATATTATAGTAAAAATGACCAGCTTACTCAAAGCAATTAACAGATTCCCTGCAATCTTCATCAAAATTTCAACACAATTATTCAAAGATCACACAAGGGAAATTATCAGATTCATTTGAAAATGTGAGCATACACACACATAATAAGAAACAAACAAACAAACAAACAAAGAATACAGGATAGCAAAAATAATCCTTAAAAAATGTAGGAGCTATCATTGTACCTGATTCGAGTTGTACTACAGTGCTATAGGAATGAAAAGAGAAGGATATTGACATAAAACTAGAAAGGATGATGAATGGAATGGAATCAAAGACCCAAACATAAGCACATCCATAAACCAATGGTCAGCTGATTTCTTATAAAGAAGCCAGAAATACACACTGGAAATGAGACACCATCTTCAACTAATTGAGGTGATCAACTTGGATGGCTTCATGTAGAAGGATGAAAATTATCTATTCCTATCACCTTGCATAATATTCAAATCCAAGTATACCAAAGACTCAGCATAAAACCATCTACTCTGAACCTTATAGAACAGAAAGTGGGAAATAGCTTTGAACTCAGAAACAAAGAAGACTTTCTGAAAAGATCACTGTTAGTACATGGCACCCAACATGGGGCTCCAACACACAACCCTGAGATTAAGAGTCTCATGCTCTACTGACTGAGCTAGCTGGGCCTTCAGGGTCTTTTTTTGAAAAGAAAAAAAGGGGGGAATGCTGTGGGGTAATGCTTTTATACACTCTAAAGATTTGTCACCTGTACTGGTGTAATAAAACACTCATTGGCCAGTAGCCTCGCAGAGAGTATAGGTGGGGCAGCCAGACTAGGAGAATTCTGAGAAAAGGAAAGGTAGAGACACAGTCATCATTGAGAAACAGAGAATCAAGATGAGAATGCTTTACTGAGAAAAGGTACCAAGCCACGTGGCTAAAGATAGATAAGAATTGTGGGTTAACTTCAGTTATAAGAGGTAGTTAGTAATAAGTCTGAACAATAGGCCAAAAAGTTTATAATTAATATAAACCTTTATATGTTTATTTGGGACTGAATGGCTGTGGAACCAGGCAGGACAGTCACTACTGTCTATAAGCTCAGAAACAAATTAATTATTAATAATTAATTAAAAATTGAACATCATGAAACTGAAATGCTTCTGTATCACAAAACATGCCTTCTTTTAGACAAAACTAAAGTTTACATAGTAGGTAAAAATCTTTTTACCAACTACTCATCCATGAGTGGCTAATATACAAACTTTGTAAAGGATGCAAGAATATAGATACCAAGAAAACAAATAACCCAGTTTAATAAAAAATACAGATACAGAACTGAACTGAGAATTCTCAAAAGAGTAATCTAAAATGGGTGAGAAAAGTTTAAAGAAATGCTCACTATCCTTAATGTTCAAGGAATGCAAATTAAAATTTGAGATTTCCTCTTAAACCTCTCAAAATGGACCTAAATCCTCTTAAATCACTTTTAGTTTTCCCCTCTTTTATAACATTTTTAAGCTGGATTTTTTTAACTCTTGTTTTTGTATAATTCTGTATAAGCCAACATAAAATAATGTATTGGGTTTTGTTGAGTAATAATATTGGGATTATCTTAATTTTAAGGAAATTGAAATAGCGATTTCACAATACTGCTTTCACATTCATTTAATTTAGAATGAGGATTCTGGCCTTGCAATCATGTAAGGATCTGACTACTCAGTCTGCTCTGCCATGTACATAACATTTAATGCACAGAAGAAGTGTGATGTTGCCTCAATCAATAAACTCTTACTAGACTAAAGACCCATCTAAATAGGATTTTCTGACATTTGCATAGGTATCAAAGTGCCCAGTTCTGAAATTCACTTCAGCTGCATCACCATGTAAACAAAATTCTCAGCATGCGTGGAAATTTCAAACATTCAGACAGAAACATGGGAAACATCCCTTCGCCATTCACATCTATAGCTAGTTCTCTTCTTTCCATAACTTTAAACCAGGTAGGTTAAAAAATGGAGCTTCAAATACAATATCCATTGCATTCTCACCTCAGATTGTGCACACTGTTAAGAATTTTGTGTTAGTTTCATATGTGTTACTAATGAATGTTCTCTGACTAGTGGTTATTTCATTCATGTGTTTGACTTAAGACTTTATTGATCTTGACTTTAGTGTTCTTATAGATCTGTGGTTCTTATGCTATTATTTTGATCATTTGAAATAAGTTCATGTGGTAGTATGATGCTGTAAATCTATGTTTCAGCTATGACTACATGAGAGGAACAGAACTCATTTTGGTGTGTCTGCATGGGTTACAGCATGCCATGTGGATATATAATCATAGCTACTCAAAAGCACACGTTAATACTAATGCAAAACCTTGATCAGACACACACAGCTTCTCTGTCAGATATTTGCAGATGGGTGGCAATTATTTAACATCAAATGAAGCAAGTGAATTCAAGTATGTGCAAAGTACCTAGCTGGGTCTGCTCTGCCTCCGAAGATGTGTAGTTACAGCTTCCACCAGTTTTCTTCAGATTGTTTTTCATCTCATTAACAGTTACCCTGCAAATGTAGTCAGCTAAACATTCCACTTAACAGCTTTAATTAGGGAAAATAATTCTATCAGATACTTGAGTCATAAATTCTTCATTTTCTCATCATCTTAATTAGAAAAGTTTAGATTGAAATATCTGCATAGTTACATGTGTATTATTTGTGGAATGTATGCACTCACATATCTTTCTAGATGGTAAGATATTAATAGAATGAGTGAGTACAATAAAATGTTGTAAGATATAGATAATTCAATAAAGTCCCTAAAATATCAGACACTGAGCAATTCCATTGGCTTTCTCAACTGCCTTTCTCCTCAAATCTCTTAATGCTGCCTTGAAAAGCTGAAGTAAAACATTGATTTAAGGGAATAGAAGACTGCTAGTACTAGACACCTAAGTAAAATCATTTCCATTACAGTAACCTAATCAAGAAAAATTGTAGTAGGCACAGAAGGTTGGTGCAAATAGAACAAGCACTCAGGGTGAAAGCATTGTGTGCATTATGTCTTCCTGACTTGGATGTCAAGTGTTCTCACTCTTGTTTACTTGTTCGCTTTTTGAGAGAGGGTTTCTCTGTGTAACTATCCTGGCTCTCCTGGAACTTGCTTTTTAGACCAAGCTGATATCAAACTCAAAGTGATCTGCCTGCCTCTGTCTCCCGAGTGTTGGGAGTAAAGGTATGTGCCACCATGGCCCTTCCTGATTCTATTATTAGTAGTGTCAACATAACGACACTGAAAGCCAGCAGAGGATGCTAACTGTTCTATGATCCAGGAGCTTTTAATTTGATGTTATTACCCCCAGATGCCTTAGCATTTGGCATTAAGCTTCTTAATGATTCCTTTACTATTATTTCTAGCTAAACCTGTTATAATTCAGCTTCACCATCATGGACATTAATGCCATTGTTTCCTGAAAAGCATTTGGATATGTTGTATAGAACTGAAATGAATTTGTACAATTGATGTAACTTTATTATTACCTTATAGCTTTGATTACTGTGTTCAGTTTTGGATCAAAAGTCAACATCTGTAGCAACAAATTTCAGTAAATATCACAGAAATGCCTGGAAGGTTGTAAGAGTCAGAAGATGGATAGAGATTCTGTAAGAGGTTGACCTCTAATTCAACATAGCTCAGAGAAGCTGTGGTTACCCACACAAGATCTCCACAATATTAAGAGAGCTGAGTTAATTCATGCACATAGGAGGAGCAGATTCAGATGCCCAAACCCTTACAAAAGCAGGTATTGACAGTCTTCTTTGTAGTATACTGAGGAAGATTCAAGCTCCTACAGTGGTGTGGGAGCCTACATAGCCACTTGTAGATTGTCCTTGCTCCAACAGATAACCCCATGCGAATGTGTATATGGGCAGCATCTATAAAATGCAGCGGATTATTAAGAAAACTCATAAAGATGAGACAAAGAAAGGAAGATATGTTGGCAGACATGGGAACTGGAGGGATAGATGGATGGATGGATATGACCAAGATATATTAGATATTTGCATTATGTCTTCAAAAAATTAAAAAAGAAAACTCTGTTCAAGACAGATGGATTTAAATAGCTAACTATTTTAGCTGCACTAAGAAATTTATTTTGTGTTTTTAAAATCAAGTTATCCTTTCTCATGATCTCCTTCCTTCTGCTCCTCATTTGGACCTTGGGAGCTCGGTTCTGTGCTCCAATGTGGGTCTCTGTCTTTATCTCCATCCATCGCCAGCTGAAG
>LOEQ01001649.1:38291-57882 GCA_001685075.1 Bramus lutescens | reverse complement strand
CAAGGAACCCTGACTGATCTCTGGATTGGAGAGTGAGGGGGAGGGGAAGCGGGGGGGATGGGAAGGAAATGGGAGGAAGGGAGGAGGTGGAAATTTTTAATAAAAAAATAAAATAAAATCAGGTTATCTTGGATCTCAAAATTCACTACTCTATTATCAGTTATAAGATATGAGAGATAGAATCAATTATATTTACGTAGTTGTAAATATTTGTGCTAATAAATATGCAATTTATATAACATTTGAATGTACAGATGCTAGTTTTTAGTTTATATTTTCATGATTTCAGCTTTTTCCACAAGAACTATTTCAGTTTTATCCCAACATCCTTCATGCAAAACACAGACACATCTTTATTTTTTGTCCATCTTGCCTTTATCAAGGATCCCAAAGTTAGCAATGACCAGTGTATGGGAGAGAGCCAAAGATTTAATTGTTACTTGTTTAGAATTGACAAAACTAAAATAGAGTATACGGAAGGACTACTGCAGTATATTTAAACTAAAGTGTACTTAAGCAATTACTGCATATCCCATGAGTATTTGTTTACATATATCAAGTAGCAAATTTTAGTTTTTACTTTACCAGGCAATGCCTTTATTTATGTCTATGTTGCAAGAGTCAGAAAGATAAAGGATATAATTCTGCTTCAGAAAGTAGGTATCCTTGCCGAATGGATTAAATGAATTGTTTTTTCTATTTTATTGAAAATAGAGTCTTTCCTAGTGTAATATATCATGGTTGCAGTCCCCCCTCAATTCCATCCATGGGGGTCCACTCCCTTTCTGTCTCTAATTGATAAGAACAGGCTTTTAAAGGATAATAATAAAATAACAACATATAAGTTAAAACAAAAACTAACATATTAAAGTTAGACAAAATAAACAGAAAGAGCCCAAGAGAAGGAACAAATTCAGAGACACGATCATTCGCACACTCAGGAATGTTATAAAAATACTTAGTTAGAGGGTGTCCCATATGAAGAGGACTTGACACAGACCCATACAGGTCCTATGTATGTTGCCCCAGTATCTGTGAGTCCATATGTGCTTTCTTCAGGTTGATTTAGAAGACCTTGTTTCCTTGGTGTCCTCCATCTGCTATGTCTCTCACATTCTTTTTGCTTCCTTTTCCACTGGGTTCACCGACCCAGAATGAATTTGATGGTAACATCCCATTTAGGACTGACACTTCCAAGGTCCACATATTCTCTGACTGTGGTTCTCATTTATTCCCATATGCTTCAGGACAAAGCTTATTTGATGAAGGCTGAACAACAAACTGATCCATGAGTACAGTAGATATGCCATATTGCTACAATTTTTAGAATAGTAGTATTTGATTTTACCCTAAGTTCCTGTATCATATAGTCTCAGATTCTTGGTCATCCAAGCAGTGTTGAGTATAGGTTTACTATTATGGAGTGGGCTTTAAATCAAATCAAATATTGGTCAGTAACTCCTAACAAACTTTGCGCCAAAATTGCCCTAGAATATTTTGCAGTCATGAGAGCATTGTATATAGAAGAGTTTGTGGATGGACTAGTGTTCATATTTATCATTTGGTAGCATGCAGAGTCCCTTCCCATACCAAAGGGAGCTTCCACTGTAATGGGTGTCCATACCACCCATCAATCTCTCCCTCTCACCCACCTACCCTCTTCTCTTCCCCTCTTGATCCTCCCATTCCAGCTCCTACCCTCCATGCATTCATAGTTATCTAGTTCGCTTTTCTTTGCAGAAAGTGGATTTTTTTTTGATGAAGGAGAAAGCCCTTAAATATTCTCTACTTCGGGACGATTTCAGAATTCCAAAGAGATACAGAAAAAAAATCCTTCTCCTGATCAACTTGAGGCAAAACATACCATGAAGCCTATTTTCTTTTCAGGTCCCATTTGTGGTTCCATGTAATACTAAAATTGTGACTTAATATTTTTGTTCATCATAGAGTCACCATGGAATGGGTAGAGTGATGAGGGTTGGGAAATGTCTGACATGACTTTCCAAATTCCCAGCTGAGACACAGGAGGGTAATGCTGTCTTCCTGTCACAACTTCACCTTGTGAAAGAAGTCCTTCCTGAAGTCCACCCAGTGGCACTATTAAAATATGTTGTGAAATCACTTTGGAGAATGGATACTTAATTGTTTGATTCTTACCCCACACCACAAATACCTGGAGATGTTAAAAGCAAGAAGCACCAGGCATACTTACGTTGAAGTACATATCTCTGTTAGTCATGCCTGGCTCATGCATGAGTTATATCACCGCTGCACATGACCTCAGTGCTACTGAGCTTCTGCAGCACATTAAATAATTCATAAGTATAAGAAAATATAAAAGAAGGGTGGGTATTGATCATCTGAGGAGAATGTGGCCAGGGACTCAGAAACACAACCTTGCCTTTCTCCTAAGAGCAGTCATTCAATGCACACTAACTCAGTGCTTGAGAATCGACTGTCTTATGTTTCTGTTTATTTTGGTTAAATTACCTTGGACCCAGTAAACATCCTATAATCTGATCTTCCTTTCTCAATGGTATTAATTTTTTGTTGGTTTTTTTGAAATCATCCTTATGGTAATGGAATAGTGTCACTACAGATGTTTATTGAATAGCATACCCAATGTATCATTTTGCTAATGATGTCCTCCTTAATTCATAAATATACATATATATATATACATACATATATATGTAAGTATATACATGTGTGTTTATAATGTTTTCAAAGTACCAACATGAAAAAGCACACAATAAATATTTTTTTGAGAACAGGTGTCAAGTCTTTGTGTGAACATCAATATCTGCACTGTGATGTTTGAGAAGCACTGAGGGTCTCCTCTAAGTAAGTCACCTAAATTATAATAGGCAGAGGATTTGTGGTTTGGAGAGATTCTACATCATTGGGTAAGAAGTATATTGAGCAAAGACCAATAGCATTTTACTATTTAAGTCCATGAGAATAGAGATTAGGGCAATAGCTTGGAGAAAATATGGTCTGGGAAAGATTCATTGATGATTTTGATGTCATCCTGAGGGTTTCAAAATCTTTCAAGAGAAACCAATCTTAGGAAGCTGAGAGAAGATGCAGACCTGATTTTACTTACCCTGGTTCTTATTCTCTACATAAGTTTGATGTTTGAACACAAAAGACTTCATGACTAAGGGTTTGGACAGATCCAGTAAGCAGTGTATTATGTGAAAAGTCTATGGTTGGGCAGAGGGTGTTCATTGTTGTTATTTTATTTCAATAGACTTATTTCCAACAAATGACACTATGAAAGAAGTGTCATTAATTAGAGGAATTCAAGATGAAGACAAAGAAGATTAAGAGATATATTAGTAGCTTATGTGAGTTGAAATTCTAGATAGGAAGAAAATATGGCTTTCTTTTATTCTAAGAGGGACAAATAATTTTATATACATACACACATATCAGTTTAACAAATTTTTGCTTATATTTATTTTTAACATTATTATACATTCAGAAAAATAGCAATAGCTGGTGTAATCCAGAAAGTCAATTTGTACCACAGTTTGGTGTCCCATGATGGCAAATAGTTTGTGGTACAATTGTAATCATATTATTATGACTTAGAGTTAATTAACTCTGAAACAGAGATTGGGTTCAGATTGCCCAAGTTTTACAATTCTGCCAAGACCCAAAATGCCTATACTATGTAATTGGAGTGTCTCTTTAGCATCTCCAATCTACATACTTGGGGGACCAAGACATTTTTATACTATTTTTATAATTTTGAAAAATACTAGTTGGGAGCCTTGAAAATGGATTAGTTGGTAAAAGATTTTGCTGCCTAAGCCAGCCATTTTGAGTTCAATCCCCATAGCCCATAATGGAAGGAAATAAGTGTCTCTTGAACATTGTCTTCTGACTCCACATATGTAATGACCCATGTGCTCACACACATATTATAGACACACAATAACAATACTACATAAAATAAAATTTGAAAAACACAAGAAAATGTTCTGGCTTAGTAGGCTGTCTGCTACTCTGAGTTGATTTGTTTCTGGATGATTGGAAGAGATGATATGTCAACTTAATCAATCACAGACTGGCAAAACTTGTCTCTCCCACCTTGTGGCTCTTAGGTTCATGATCACCTGTTAAAGAGGCATGCAGTAACTCCTTCACCTGAACGAAATCTTTTTCATTTTTCCTCATCTTTCCACTGTTACTCCTGTCCCCAGCCTATATTCAGGGGGTGCTTCAGGTCTTGGAAGCAGGGGTCTAAGGACACACAGATGTGTCACAAACATAACCATTGTCATTAATACAGTCTGCCTCCCTTTAAGCTTTAAGTTTTGTTCACCGTTATTAGTATTCAGTGTTGGTTTTCCCCTGTAGTAATGATGCTGTTGTATTCTAGTGGGATTTCCTTGTTTCCTTCAGACATTCTAGATGTATTAATTGTCATTCTGTGAGAAAAAACCTTCTGTAAGAATTATAATTTCAATGTCTGGTCTAATTTTGCTCTGAATCCATCTGGTCTTGGAGTTATTTATTTGGAAGGCATTCTATTACTATTTCGATCTCATCATTTGTTATATGTCTGGTTAGGCTGTTGATTTCTTGGTATAATTTTGGTTGTTTGGGTGAATCTAGAAATTCATACATTTATTTTAGTTTTTCAACTTTATGGAGTATAGTTTTTAAAATATGCCTCAAAATTATTTCAAATTGCTTTGTTGTCTCTTGTAATATTTCCCTGTTTATTCCCAATTCTATCCATCTCTGTCCTGTCTTTTAGTAATTTGGGCCAAGTGTCTGTTGATCTTGTTTATCTTCTGTAAGAGTCAAAATGGAGATCCACTGACTGTTTCTGTAATTATTTACATCACAAAGTCATTTTATATGTGCTTTTTCTGATTTTTTTAATGCAATCCCTTGGAGGTATAAATTTCCCTCATAGGATTGCTTTCAGGATGTCCCAGAGTGTTTGTTTTGATTGGTTTTCATTTTTATTTAGTTAGAGGAATTTATTTATTTATTTATCTATTTTTTTCTTTGACCCATTCATCATTCAGCAATGGGTTGTTCAATGTCTGTGAGTTTATATACTCGTTAGAGATTTGTTTGCAAACTTGATGAAGTGAGGTCTATTTTGCTTTATATTATTTCTCTATTTTAACTAAGTTATAAAGCAATTGGTTTCATTATGGCATTTATAAGCATGCACGTTCTGAGTTTTTGTCCTTGCCCACTCCTCTCATTTGCTCTCTTCTCTGAATCACTGTGCTACCCTATCACCGTCACCTTTCTTCTCTTCATGTCTTCATCTTCATGTGACTCCAATGTCACAGGGTAGGGCTTGACTTTTTTCTTCCCTACTCCTGGAGACCCATGCCCTCCTCCCATGGTTCTCTTTCTACCTCATGCCCCACACTCTGCACATGGCAAATAGAGCATAAATCTTTAGTCTTTTTGTTAAGAGAAATATGCAGTATTTGACTTTCTGAATCGAGATTATTTGGCTTAACCAGGTGTGCTCAAGATCCATTTAGGTTCCTGACAACATCATGACATTTTTTTTTATTTATGGCTACATAAAATTCCATTATGCATATTACCACACATTTATCCATTTGTATCTGGAGATAGCTATGTGGCCTGTCTCTGTTATTTAATTATTCCGAATTGTGCAGCAGTAAACTTTGATATATAGATGCTCTGCTGCATGTCAATGTAGAATTCTTTAGATAGATACCCAACGGTGGTATAGTTGGGTCACATGGAATTCTAGTTTTAATTTTCTGAGGTATATCCATAATAATTTCCATACTGGCTTTTTCCATTTTTCATTGTCAACAGTAAGGTATTGTTCTTTTTTTCTCCACATCCCAGAAGTAAGTTCTTTTTTGGACAATTACCCCAAATTTTTATTTTACTTTCAATTAATAGATAATCTCAATTCATATAACTTTTCTACTTATAGAAATGCTCTGATAACTGGAAATATTGTTTCCTTAATTCATTATAAAGCAAGCAATTAGAAGTAAAGTTAATAATAATCTATTAGTTACTATTTGTCAGGGTTAAGCCTCAACAGATTTGTATGTTCCAGGGTAGGGGTGTGTGGATTAGAAATGTTAGGCAGAAGAAACAGAGACATAAAGAAATAGACAGACACAGGATAGAGTCGGGAGGGCAACCCAGTGAAAATTAAATCTGTCCGTATTTATTTTTCATAAGTTTTATATACTCCAATCGAAAAGGAAAAGGGAAGGCAAAAGATTTCTTTACCATGATACAAGGAACAAAGTATCATCTACTTGTTACCCAAAGCATCAAGTAACCACACCCTAGGTCAAAATATCCTGTTAGTAGTCACACCTTGAGCCAAACCTCCTGTCAAAAACCTTGAAGGAGCAAGAATAGGCATGAACTCTCTGACCTTTGCTCAAGGTGGGATGAATCCATATTTGTGGGCTCTGACAGCTATTTATATTTTAAACAGTTTAACGATAAACAGTAGTATTTCAACAAGAGATGATTATTGAAAATTAGCCCAGGTATAAGTTGCACTTCCGCAGAGGACAAGTGAAAAGCTCTAGGAAGTGTGAGCATTCAACGAGCAGCATCCAAATGCTATGCCTCCCTCTAAAGCAGCTTCAAATTGCTCTCATTTTGTATTTCCTGAATAAACTAGTGCCTTCTTTCCCTACATGTAGATTTCCAAGTTGTTTCACAACTCTATGTGTCATAAAATGATGAGATACTTTCCTATAAATATCACGTAAGGACAGCAATTTTGAAATATGGATACCTTTGCACAGTGCCGTGGGGTGTAAAGTCTGACTCATTTCTCTTCATAACCCATAATATACTGTGAGCCATTAAGTTCAATTAATTTCTCCTTCCATGATGTGTATCAATTTATCTTTCACTCTTCTTTCTGCCATTGTTTTAATTGATGTCCTCTGATCACTCTTTAGTAGACTCTGTAGGTCTAATCTTGCCCTTGCCACAAGCCCATTCTTTCTTGGAACTGAAGCAAATCTACTCACACCATTGCTCTGTTTGTGTTGATATTTCTGCCCATTTTTTCAGAGAGATTATTACTTATCTAATTCTTAGATGAATGAAAGTTTGTTGTTTACTTATTTATAGGCATATGTTTATGAAACAGTTATGCTATCTTGACTCTGCCAGTTAATTGTAATTGACTTTCATCAAAGAACTTAAAGTCTAATGCCTCAAATCTGAATCATGCTTAGTACTATTTATCAGATATGTAAGCTTGAAGCTTGAAATATTCTCCTTAGATCGATCTCTCTCTCTCTCTCTCTCTCATATTCTTTCTTTCCTTTTCCTATTCTGGCAGGAATTCTTTATGTAGTCCTAACTTATTTGAAACTCTCTATGTAGGTCAGATGGCCTCAACCTCACAGAGATCTGCTTACCACTGTCTCCTGTGTGCTAGGACAAAAAGCTTGTATCATTGTGCCTGACTGGGTCTTAGATTTCTTGTATGGTCTCATAACACATTCTGAATGTGACATTCAATGAGAAAAATCCACCTGGAACACTTAGCATTTTTGTAACCACTTAAAGAGTTATTAAAAATTATTATTATCATTGTTTAAATAACAGAACTTTGACAAATACATTGCAACAAAAGAGTTTGTTCTTACAAGAAAGTTTCATTTAGAATAATCTATAAAGAAAATAGTTTTATTCATATATTTCATTGAGTTATCTATAAAATATAAATAATAATAAAAAGTTCATATGAGTATAAACATAATGTTTACATACCCTATATTCCCAAATGTGATAAAATATGTATCACAACTTTTGCTATACATAAAAATAAGAAAGTCAATCATAAATCTCCTAACCATGACTTCACACACATTTCATCATATAAAGAAATTAAAGAATTTTTGACCCCTTTAGCTATGATCCATTGCTCAAGTGACAGCCAAGATTATAAAATATTTATAGAATCACGTTCTCAGGAGAACCCAAGAGTAATCAAGGGAGTATCAGGGAAATTTGGGCACAAATTTTCTGTATCTGTTTATGTGACAATCACTCAGCTCACCACAGAACTTTCTGAAAGAAAACGATTTCAGTTTCTTCTTGATAATTTCTCTTATCTCTCAAATGCATCCCAGCTGACAGTTGCCTGGCACTGTGTTACTTCACAAGGCTCTGTTTCTCTCTAAAATGTGTAGAGACAATGTTAAATATGTGTTTTAGTGTCCCATATCCCTCTCTTCATCTTACTTTCTATGCTAAAGTCAAAAGAAATTTTTTAAATGTCGTTGGTATTCTGCAATCTCCATACTTCAAACCTTCAGGAGTTTTTCCCTTTCTCTAGGATGAAGTACTATGTCCTTTTAATAAATTGAGAGTCACTGATAATTTGGCTGTGCACACTCGATCGCTTCATCTCTCATCCCTGCCAGTTTGTATCTGGGCTCCACTCTTTGCAAAGACTTCGCAGGTTTGCCCACCTCCTTTGATGTATTCGTCCCTGTTTCTTCCCCTGTTACTTGTTCCTTTTTGACAGGCAGAAACTATTTGAATTTCACCCCTCAGAATTTGCCATCGTAGGGATCCAGCTGTAATGAAAGTGCCTTTGGAGTATATATATAATGGTCTTATATATGTTTTATTTGCTTGTATGACTGAACTATGTCTTTATTTTCCATGTGCACTCATGGGTGTGTGCATTAAAGGACTCCAGATTAGGTGTTACTGAATGTTTGTATTTATAATAAGTCTTGGATTGCTTCAACTAATCATTGCATTTAGATTATGATGTTCAAATCAGGGCAGGGTAATGGTTATAGGAAGACATGCATTGTTGGATCCAGGTTATACCTTGGAACATTGTAGGTCCTCAGGAAATAGCACCTTTCTCTGAACCCCTTTTAAATATAAAGAAATATTTCTTTACTGATTTAAATAAAAATAAATAAGTACAATATCATATATGCTTAGTACTATGAATCTAGAAATTTATGATTAGGGAATCTCATAAGCCTTGGTGGATAAGCTACAACTTTTGGTATGGCTGAATATATATGTAATCAAATTTCCTGTTAAATATATGTGTTTTGGTTTGCTGGTTAGTTTTGTTACAAACTCTGAGCTGCCCAAAATGTTGAGATCTAGCACTGTTAAGTCCTCAGTCCTAAATAAGATATCTGTCAACCTCTCAAAGACTCAGAGAACATCATGCAACAGGGGTTTTAAAGAATGTAAGAGACAGAGGAAGAGGAAAAATTTATAAAATGCTGTCTTCTGGCTAATGCATATATGAACTAACATTAGCTGCAGTGACCTGAAAGAGTCATATATGAGACAGAGCCCATCAACACTGAGGCATGGATTGGAGAGGGATTTATGTGGCACACCACTTCCTGAGTTTCTACTGGAAGGTAATGATTACAGGAGGACATGTAGACATTTGATTCAGTAGTGTAGCCACTGGTATGTTGCCCTTGCTCCTATAAATAACCCTCCACCTGTCTGCATGCAAACATCCCTAATTAAGTCAGTGGATCACACCAAAAGGTCATGAAGTAAGAAGGCAACTAGTTGATAAGAAGAACAGGTTTAATTAAGGGGGTCTGAGTGATGAGCGTAATACAAACACATTATGTGTGTTTTTAAATCACCCAAAATGTAGCTGAGTTAAAAGGACTATTCTACTAGTCAAATAAAAATTAATTAGTGGGAACAATTTGAATATGCTTCTGCTTAGGTGAAGTACCATGGTTTTATTTTATGTGGATGGTATTCTTTATATCATTTGACTCATTCTGTTGCCATATGATAAAGTTTAGAGTCAAAAGTTCATTTAAATAGAGCATTATTATTCAGATTTTATTTTGTGCAAATTGATATAGTTATATTGAAGATTGAGGTAAATTCCCTCAGAATATATATATATACCAGACTTACTTTGGCTAATGTCTCAGGTTCTGTTGTTGTCCTTGACTTGTATAGACATATACTTTCTCTCTCTCTCTCTCTCTCTCTCTCTCTCTCTCTCTGTCTCTGTGTGTGTGTGTATGTGTGTGTGTCTGTGCATCTGTATGTCTGTGTATCTCTGTGTGTGTTTGAATGCATCTCTTGTCTGATCCCTGGGAACATTGCATTCTCTTCTTTTTGAGAAAGTTATGCTAGGTATAAAGCTTATTTTCTGAACTACAGCACAAGAATGCAAAGGAAATCCTTTCCTTTGTTAGATTTTGATTGACATTTTTTCTCCTTTTTAAAATAGCATCTCCCTTTACAGCACATGGTGATGTTGGTGGAGGTTTCTGTCTTGTTCACTCCGACAACAAACACACAGAAGCTATATTATTTACATTTCTGTTTGCCCAATAGCTTAAGCGTACTTCTAGCTAGCTCTTCTATCCTAAACTAACCCACCTCCATTAATCTGTGCCACTCATGCCCAACTGGCAAAGTTTCACCAGTTTTGGCAGAGCCATCTGTCTCCAGAGACAGCTACATGTCTTCTCCCTGACTCTGCCTTCTTTCTCCCAGAATTCAGTTTAGTTTTCTTCCCTACCTCTAGTCTACCTTATTACAAGCCAAAGAAACTTCTTTATTCATTAACCAATAAAAGCAACACATATACAGAAGGACTTCTCACATTGGGGGGAGGGTGCTCTATATCCACTGTCACTAGATCCACACATCTCCCCTTTTCTGTCTAAATAAAAAGAAAGGTTTTAATTTTAACATAGTAAAATTACATATAAAACAGTCATCTTTTATTATAAATAAAGAAAACTATAACTACCTATTCTTAAACTCTATCAAAAACTCCAGAAGGATATAATATTACCTAAGTAAGCAGGAAGTGCATTGTAAGCAACTTCCAAAACTCTAGAATTGACAAAGAAATATCACTGCCTGAACAGTCAGCCAAAATTCTTCTGTAACTTTGGAACACTCATGTTCAGTCTACAGGGCCGTAGTATCTGGCAGACTTTTCTACAAAACAGGAAATCCAAAAATCTGTTCTGCCTTGTAATGGAAAAAACTATCAGTTAATACAGATGTCTATGTGATTATTTTGGTGGTCTGGGTGACTGGGAATAAACAAACAGGTTCCACCAACAAATTGGCGCCAGCATGGATAACTACATTTGTAAAACCTAAGAAAGCATTTTTTTCCAGATGGGCTCTGATTACTGGTGGATCCTTTAAGAGAGGTCTTCCTGGTGCAGCAATAGCAAAACAAAAACAAAAACATAAAAAAATGTGTGGTTTCAAACTGGCGGCTTCCTGTTTTGTGTTGCTAGTTCGAACTCTGCTTCTTTCAGGAGGCCAAGTATTTGAATGGGGTTTGTGGGCAGCTCCTGGGCCAACTTATAACCAGAGTTGAGGTGATGAGCGTGGCTCCCACCCTGCAGTGAACAGACCTCTGCCATGTTGTGCTGGGCAGAGCCAAAGGCTTAGTCCTAGCCATGCTGCTTAACGTTTTAGAAAGCAGTCCTGGTCAGAAAATAATTCCAGATGCACAATAAAGACAGATTCAAATAAAAAGACCTCCAAATGGGTCAGTGTTGGATAAATACATGCAGGCTTGAGAGAGAGAGCTGAAAGACTATAGAAAGTTATAATATAAATGGCTACATACAGTCATAGGTTAAAGAAGTAATGATAATAAAATAAATATTGAATTTGTAGAAAAAGTAATAAAGTAAGAAAACTAAGCCATGTAAAGATGGAATATACACAGAGAGTCTGGATTAGGTATATTATTTTGATTTCTTTGAATTTTTTAATTGTGAAGGAACTAATAACGGAGATATATTTCATTGCATGGGCTGCTAAGCTAAACCAACATATGCATTTTAATGGTCTCTTGACTTCAAAATTTGAGTCTAAGGATTTGTTACTTTGGAAAAGAGGTTATTATTTTGTTCCCAAAAGAGGATGAGAACCTATGAATTACTTCCAGGCTAATATTGTTTGATGGATCAAGACCCACTGAGAGGTTGCAGTGAACACCTTCTAAAATTACTTCACCTAACAAAAAGCAAGAAGCAGTTTTGAGAGAAATACACCCAAATTCACGAATATTGTTTATAAATAGTTATTTTCATTTAAAGGGTGATATGATACAAAGATGAACACTTTGCATTTGTATGGATCTTGGTTTACTGATACAAATTTGAGGTCAATTTTGTTATATGTATATTTCTGCTCTTGTTTAAGGTATTGTGTTTGTGCAGCTCATTTTAAAATGTATTGTGTAATTAAGAAATATAGGTTAATAGATAGTCATCTATTATAGTCAAGCTTGTGGTCATGTTAGTTGGGTTTCCTAGAAGTACAGAGATATATTTCAGATGCAAAGTTATTCTTCAAACCTCTAAAAGACTAACAGAATATGGCATTTAAAATGTTTTAAAAACTTAGGACCTTTTATGACCATGAAACATATCTGCCCCTGGCAGCACCAATTACTTCAAGAGGAAGATGGGCATCAAAGAGGCTTCTCATAAAGTTGGTTAGCCATTTGGGCAAGAAACTGCTCTTGCCTGAACTGTTTTACTGGACATTCAGAACCCACAGAAAAATGACTGCTGAACTTATATAAACGTGAGAAAATCCTTCAGGGTTCCTAGCTTATAAAAGAGTCTGCCAGACATTCTGAAGGACACAGAAGAAAATGTCTGACAAACTGCCAATATGGGTAGAACTGTCTTTGAAATTTCCTGCTTCATGGAAACGTCTGCCAGATACTAGAGGCCAGTAGGCTGAATATGGGTGTCCCATAGTTACAGAACTTGGCTGACTGTCCATGCAGCAAAATGTCTCTGTCAATTTGAGAGCTTTGGAAGTTGCTTACATTGCACTTCCTGTTTACTTAGGTAATATTTTATCCTTCTGGAGTCTTTGACAGAGTTGAAGAATAGGTAGTTATGGCTATAGTTTTCCTTAGTTATGATAAAAGGTAAAGTAGATATACATATTGTAACTATAATTTTTGTTTTATACTTGTTTCATTATATATGATCTTACTGTGTTAAAATTAAAGCTTTCTTTTTTATTTATATTGAAAAGGGGAGATTGTGTGGGAAGTCCTACTGTATATTTCTTGCTTTTATGGGTTAATGAACAAAGCTGTTTTGGCCAATGGTTTATCAGAATAGAGGTAGGCAGGAAAACTAAACTGAATGATGGGGAAAAGAAGGGAGAGTCAATGAGAAGTCATGTAGCATCGCTGGAGACAGACAGCAAACATTAAATGGTGGATGGAACTTTACCTGGTAAGCCACAGCCACATGCCAATACACAGATAAATGGAGATGGGTTAGTTTAGGATATAAGAGCTAGCTAAAAATATGCTTAAGCTGTTGGCCAAACAGGGTTGCAAATAATATAGTTTCTTTGTGATTATTTTGAATCAGAGCAGTCAGGAAATGAACTAACAGCCTCCACCAACATGATGAGCTCAAACTCATGATGCTCCACCTTCAATGCCCTAGTGCAATATTGCAGAGTTGCCCTACTATTACTGGTTTGGCTTTTATAGAAGCTTTGGGCCACTGCATTTCTGTAACTTTTTTTCATTAGGTTGTGAATGGGTTGCACAAACCCTGTCATTTTTGGACCTTGAAACAAATCCACCCATGTGAGGTATTCTAGTTTTCAATTCAGTTATTTCTCATCTAATTTTAGGTCTGTTATACACAACAGAGGTCTGTAGATCTGCTATGAAGAATTATAGAAATCCTGCATACAATCTATATTTCAGGTGAGATGGAAGAGCAAGTACAGAAGGCAGATGAGGGAACCTTTTAGTCACAGATAGGCATCAATGATTATGAAAGGCATTCCATTCATCAGCAGCCTTTCTCTGTGGCTCAGGGAAGGTGAACAGGGCACATGGACTCCTATGTACAGAAACTCACTTACTATTACAGCTGATAGATGCTGTTAGAACTTCACCTTGGCTTTATCTGTAGTTTGACTTCCCTGTTACAAAAACTGAAAGACATCCTGTTTTAATGAGGATTAAGTAAAACATCTGGCTCTTCTCTAGATTGCTGTGTATGGCAGAAGTAGTGTTCTTGCAACTTCTTTTCGATCTTTGGTCCGGACCCAGAGTTTAATGACAAAGGACATCTGGAGACTTGTTCTCTTGAAAGCGTGAGATCTGAACAAGAGTAAGACTATGGAATCTCTTAGAGCAGACATGCCCTGTGCAGACTTCCCCTCAGGAGCCAGGAGAATCCCAATAAGGCCTCTTCTGTATTTTTGTTTATGTGTCACTTGCTGAGAGAAGTGAGACTATTCATGTTTGATTGCTGGCTTTAACTACTTCTACTTCCCACTTTTTCTTCTGTTCTATGGTGATAAAACAGCACAGGATTTTTTTTTTGTAAATAGAATTGTGTCAGCAAATATATTTTTCTTTCTGAGGTAGAAAATGGAAAAATGAATTGTTAAACTTTCCTTTAATCATAAACAGATTCAACAAGGGAAGTTGTCTTCTTGATAAAAGAGTATAAACCTATTGCATTTCTAAAATAAAACTATGTGCACAGGGGTTTTTATTTGTGAAATAGAGTGAAACAGAGATCTGCTTACACAAAGGTGACCATGCAATTATATGGGGAGGTTTTGAATGAGAGGCTAGTGAAATATGGGACTGGTAGCATTACTGTCTATTCAGCTATTAACCCACTGTCCTAGCTCAAGCTGATAATCTGAACATTTAAAAGAAAAACCCGAGTAAACAGCAAACGAGCAAACACATAACACAGCTAACCTAAAGAAGAAATATGTTATTTTTCCATAAGAATGGAATAGAGAATTATTCCTTGTTTTAACTTTTCTTACTATTGGATTAGAGAGAAAAGGCATCAAGAGCGAGTGCTTGCATGTTTTTTGTGAGTTATTCCTTGTTATGTGTGGTACACAGCTGCTAAAGGTCACAGGACTAATTAGTGGCATGCTGATGACAAAAATCCAGTGCTCCTGGTTCACTAAACAAGACTCTTTTCTCTAGGTAAATCTGTGACTCCCTTTTTGTGGCTTTCAAAAATTTTACTTATGTGAAAGACTGTAACTTTTCTCTGTCTTTAGTATATTAAGTAAGAAAACATTTGGTTATGTGTAGCTTAATATCACCTATTCATAGTGTCAATTCCTATCAGACCCCAACAGAAATATCTTGTAAAGTCTGTGTTGTGCCATTTAAATGTCATTATGGTGTATAAAATATAGTTACATTGTTTTTACTTTCACTGTGAATTTGTGCTTGCTCTTCCATAGAAGATTTCACAATCATATGTCATTTATAATTTAATGACCTTGACATATGTTTTCGTGAATATATACCAGTATGGTAGGAACTTTCAAACTTAAGCCCTAATAGAGAGTACTCCAAATGAAAACTAAGCATCAAATATTAAATTGTTAGAATATATGTGAATATTTTGAAGTTAACCATGGATTATTTGTGTGTGGTTTTAGGACTGATAGTGCTAGGGTGTCAAAATCCACATTCGTATCCATTGTCTTTCATGTTCAAAAAGAAGACAAATTAGAAGACAAAGAAAAACTGTCTGATGTTGTTGAATTAAATCAGAATATGATTATTACCCCATGTCTTCACAAAAGACATTTTGTAACATTTAAGATTTCTGCTAATTACACGAGGTACATTATCATGCAAAAGAATGTTAGTGAAGGTTGAAAAGGACAAACCAACTATTCTCGTACATCACCATAATTATGCAGCCCCATGTTCGAACAATTACATCTATGTAGAGCGACTGTTAAAATCAATGTTACTTGTACAGCTAGTCCTTAATCAATGAAATCAGTCAATTTCCCACGGCCACATCCTTCTTCTTAATTAAGACAGTGATATCTCTGGAGCACAGGGTCTCCGAGAGATAAATAAGTACAGAGGTTGGGAAATGTCAAAGAGGTGACTCTCGATTTTACTCCTGACGAAGTTGGGAGGAAATAAGACAGTTCCTTCAGTTCAGGGAAGCAGCACAGGCTTCTAAAGCGATGGCTTAGCATTCATTAAGAAAAGAGCAGGGAGTAGCGTCTGACAGGAAAAGCACTAATGAGCAAAGAAGGTTTTCAGCATGTGTATCCTTCATAGTCATATTCAGAATTATGAAGGTTGTGCCATCTACGCCAATTTTAATTAGAGTGAGCATGGACCCTTTGGACAGTTAGCCTTTCTTCCCAAAATCCATTTCAATATGGTGTCATTTTGTTGTCATAATCAAAATGGCAAAGTGATGGAATAACCTACTTAAAATGTCTGTGGTGTTAAAGCAGATATGGCAAAAAGACTCTAATGACACATGTAATAAGGGTTTACCTGGGGGACATTGACAGCATGCTCTGTGTTGTCACTGGGGCAGGAATAATGATAGAGGTGATGGTTGAAGTCTTCAAAGATGAACTTTTGCCTCTCTGTTTTACCAATTGGCTGTAAAAGTTCCCTTCAGTGAAAAAGAAAGAAATACTTGCAAGAAAAAATGAAACAGCTCTATTAAAATAGAAAATATAGACATCTCACAGTTTCTTTAAAAGAAAATTCACAATGCAGACTAGCCTCACATTCACAGGCTTGTGGGAGCCATCTGCTTTTGGTCATAAGAAAACCATTGATCAAATAAATATAAAAATATAAACACACAATACTGAATTATTTTCTTATGATAATTGTATCTCTATAAAATATAATCATTCTTGTCTACACATAGAAAGTGTAAAATAATGAGTTAGCTTTCAAGGACCACCAAATTATTAAGAACATAAAATACTCTTGCATGGGACCAGACAGAGTTCTGTTTCCAGGACCCAAGATGAACTGCCCGCCACTGCATTTAGCTCCAGTTTCAGGGAATATAATTACAGGCACTTGCACTCATGTATATAAAGCCACACAAAGACTCACAAATACATATAATTTTAAAACCCTTTCAAAAATTTAATTTTGTTAGTAGGCATGGTTATATATATTAACACAAATAAGTGATTTCTGATCTTACATATCTGTCATCAAACATAATTTCTCAGAAAGATGTCAGAACATTAACGTGTAAAAAGATGCATTTGTATAGACATCCATGAGTATATATGTTGAAAAACCTTCTACAGAATATATAGATACACATTACCATCATAAGTATTTTCTTTCCCTGTTCTGCCTAAGTTGCAGCCCCAAATAAATATGTCCCTATTTGAAATGCGTGAAATTGGTTGCTCTCAAAAGCTTGAAAATGTGCTATCTGTCATTCTTTCTATAAAGTCTTTTAAATCTAATTTGTAACAAAAATAAAGTAGCTGTAAAATGAGAAAACATAACAGCTTTTGTACACATATGTCATTGGTTTTAAACCAAACTGACAGATCAAGTTATTGCTTAACTCATCAAAATTTTAATTACAATGTAATTGTGAGGTAGTAATAGACAACTCAGGATTGGTTTACTTGGAATGTGATTCTCAATGCTAGCTTTAAAATACCTTAAGCAGGAATGAGCCCTCATGGATTAAAAGACCAATCATCTGTTCCTAAGTTTACCAATATGTGTAGTTGGTTTTCTTTACTCTTTGCTTCTTTGCTCTTTTTGGGACCCATCACTCAGCTCCCAAATAAATCAGACATGGATACTTATTCTTTTTATAAATTCCCAGTCTAGTTTGATTTGTTTCTAGCTATCTCTTCTTACCTTATATTATCACATCTACTTTTTGCCTCTGAGCTTTTATCTTTCTCTGTTATATATATACCATTCTTTACTTCTATCTCCATGACTGGCTATGTAGCTGGGTAGCTGCTCCCTAACATCCTCTCTCATTTTTCTCTGATTCATTCATCTTCTCATCCCAGATTTCTCATCCTCATTTATTCTCTCTGCCTGCCAGGACTGCCTATCATTTTTTGTGCTTTGTGGTTGGCCATTCAGCTTTTTATTAGATGAATCAGGTGTTTCAGACAGGCAAAGTAACACAGATTCACAAAGTTAAACAAATGCAATATAAAAGAACACAGCACATCTTTGCATCATTAAAACAAATGTTTCACAGCATAAATTAATCTAACACATATTAAAATAATATTACACAATGAATATGTCTACAAACTCCAGAGAGTTCCCTTGTGTTATATAAGACAGAAAGGTCAGACAGTGTTTGGGGCATTAATCTGGCAGGCAGTGTTCTAATCTAGGAGGAGCCTTGGAGTACTTTAAAGATCCTAAAAGAAGCTTCTAAGTGTCAAGGAAGGAGGAAGGCAGCAACTCCACTTTAAGGGAATTTTATGATTTCTCACCTTCACAAACACCAGGCATACATGAGTGGTACAGAGACACACATGGACACAAAACACCCATGCTCATAAAATAAGAGTAAAAAAAAACTTTAGTAAAAATAAGTTAAACCATGATAATTTAAATTTAATGCTTGTAGACAACGCCTTTTTGTGTAAATACCTCTTTTGGCCATTCTGAATAACAGCCATTAACCTGGAAACTGTATGGCAAGAACAGGCTCAAAGGGCCTTCTGGGTGCCCTTCATCCATGCAGAGAGAGAGAGAATGAAATGATTCTAGTCTTAGAATGAATCATGTTTGTGCTTGTCAGAGCCTTAAATATAGACACTGAGACTGACTCCTCCCTACTCCTTAGAACAAAAAGAGACTTTTGTTATTCATATATTTGGAGAGGAATCTAAGTGTTTGGAAAATATTATGAGGGGCCTGGAGCAATAGCTCAGTGGAGAAAGCACTTGCTGATCCAGGATGAAGTACAAAGCTCATCTCTCCTGAAGGCACAAGAGCTGGGCAGGCATGATCTTCCCTTTCTCTTCATAGATCTCAAGGGGGGCAAGGTGAGACTCCTGGGCCACTTAGCTAAATAGAGTAATAAGACTGGCAGGAACAGAACTCAGCCAGTATCCCCTTTTCTATAAATAAAGGAAAACGTTCTGAGGAAGATGGTAACATTAAGTCTCACCTCTAATGGCATGTGTATACACATGCACACATACCCTATACATATACTCCCTCATATGGGTTCATGTATACACATTAACAGGAACAAAAACGTTTTATAAGGATATATTACTATACTAAGACAGTCTACCTAATGTTCAGCCAGGTAGCAACTATTTATTTAAATAATGGCTACAATGTATAGTCAACTGAAAACAAAATTATAAACTAATAAAACTTGGAGTGAGAGCTTCATGTGTAATAGAATGGCTGTTCTCATAATATATTTGATGAGCCAGCTTGCATACTTCAGTATCTATGGTATTACCATATTGTAATTTCTGAACACAAATGAAACATTAATGGTTGATTCTTTTTTTATTATTAAAAATTTCCACCTTATCCCCTCCTCCCATTTCCCTCCAACTCCCCCTGCTCCTCCTCCCCCTCCCTCTCCAGCCCAAAGAGCAGTCAGGGTTCCCTGCCCTGTGAGAAGTCCAGGTCCTCCCCCCTCCATCCAGGTCTAGGAAGGTGAGCACCCAAACAGGCTAGGCACCCACAAAACAGTACATGCAGTAGAATCAAAATCCAGTGCCATTGTCCTTGGCTTCTCAATCA
>LOEQ01001649.1:14525-32176 GCA_001685075.1 Bramus lutescens | reverse complement strand
ACTCTCTGAATGTGGCTGACAATGGGCGCTGACTGAGAAGCCAATGATAATGGCACTAGGTTTTGATTCTACTGCAGGTACTAACTTTTTGGGATCCTACTCTTGTTTGGATGCACATCTTCCTAGGCCTGGATGGAATGGGGAGGGCCTTGGACTTCTCACAGCGCAGGGTACCCTGCCCTCTCTTAAGACTGGCGGGGGAGGGTGAGTGGGAGAGTGGGAGGGAAATGGGAGGAGGGGAGGAGATGGAAATTTTGAATGGTATTATTTATAAAGAAAAATTTAAAAAATAAAAGAAAAAAGAAAAATACAAGATCTCCTGAGTAAATTGGGAGAATAATGACCTTGAGGGAGGATTGAGGGGAGGGGAGAGGCAGGGAGGGGAGCAGAGAAAAAATGTAGATCTCAATAAAAATCAATAAAAAAAGAATTCACACAGAAATAAATCAATCCATATTATAAACTCACCATCACCCTTATAGTCACCCTCCACCTTCTTTCCACCTACCCACCCACTCTCAATCCAATCAAAAATTACCATCCATATTAACAGCTAACAAAAAATCCATTGTGTGCATTTTAAAATGCAATATAGAAGGATTCTTAAAGCATTTCGCTGGGAAGTGGTGGTACACACCTTTAATCCCAGCACTTGGGAGGCAGAGGCAGGCAGAACTCTGAGTTTGAGGCCAGCCTGCTCTACAAGAGCTAGTATCAGGACAGGCGCCAAAGCTGCAGAAAAAGGATATGCATTTTATGACAGTTGTTTTTCAAATCAACACTATTTCTCAAATTGTTTTCATGATTCTTCCAAATTTACCTAAAGTGAAAAAAATTATAGCTACTCTCAGAACTGCATACGTCTAATCTCAGCATTGGAGAAATTGAGTCAGAAGTCTTGGAAGTTCACTGCCATCTTCAAATACATTGTGAATCTAAGACTAGCCTTGGCTTTATAAGAGCCTGGCCTATAACATAAATGAATGTGTGTGTGTGTGTGTGTGTGTGTGTGTGTGGAGTGAGAGAGTAAGAGAGATATGTGATAAAACAAGAAATGATTGAAGACATCCTTATGCTTACCAAATTTTCTACATTACAGATTTTCACTTTAAAGATAATTCTTTTACTATTATCATTTTCTACTGATTATTTTCATTTAATAATTTGTGGAAAATACACATTCACTTGCATCAGTTCAGTATAGAAAAACTAATCTCTGAACTGCATAATGAGGCTTTTAAAAATATTTGTTTTTAATTCACTTATGCTGTAGTCTAAAGATGATTTTTTTAAAGAAGCTTAACGTCTCCATCCTACAAATGCACTTCCTGTTTACTTGGTTAAAATTATTACCTTGTGGTCTTTGAGGAGTTAAATACAGATAATTATAGCTTTCCTTACTTATGATAAAAGATAAATTATATATAAAACTTTAGACTCACAAAGATAGGATAGATGATATTTTTCTTAATTTGCCAAATGTAAATAGGCTAAATGTTGTTAACTCTAATATTTGCTTTATACCTGTTATATATATATATATATATGATTATAAATTTAAAAGCTTCCTTTTTATTTAGACAGAAAAGGGGAGGTGATATGGGATTCCTCTCTGTATTCTTTGAATATGTTTTATTACCAATGGTTAGTGAATAAAGCTGTTTTGTCCAATGGCTAGCAGAACAAAGGCAGGTGCGAAATTGGAACAGAGATTTAGAAAGTAAGCAGAGTCAAGAGACACTATGTAGCTGCCAAAGAAGACAGATGCTAGAAAACTTTATGGACAAACCACGGGTCTCATGGAAATATATAGATTTATAAAATACGAGTTAATTTAAGACTTAAGAGTTAGTTCATTGAAAGCCTGAGCTAAGAGTACAAATGGTGTTGTGATTAATACAGTTTCTGTATAATTAATCAGATCATGGTTGTCAGGTAACAAATGAGCAGTCTCTGCTTATAAGTTCTAGTGTTCTGAACTTTGTTTGAAAATAGGCTAATAATGTAAGATTGTTGCAAACAGTACCTAGAGGTAATGATAGCTCATATTAGCATACAGGCCATCCTATAGAATTGTTCACTTATTATATAATGAATAAGCATTTAAGATTATAAGTACTGGATGATGTGGGGCTCAAATTACTGTAATTAAGAGCATAAGTATAGATTATGTTATAATTGGAGATTGATTTACATGGACTTGGAAATTTTTTTTCCTGCACAAATTATTAAATAGATATTAAATCCCTGGAATAACCTTAAATTATTTTTAAAGTTTAAAATCTCCATCCTTGGCAACTATGTCATCACCTTCATTAGTGGTGTGGTTTTGATATCGCATTACCTCTGTCTAAGTATATTTACCTCACTAGCCAATGTTTTCTAGTTTCAATCTTGAAGTATTCACCATCAGCAGATTTCCTTTCAGTACACTTTATGGTCTACTTTATGTTGTGGGAGAATCACACCTTTGAGATAACAGGCCTCCGTTTGAAAACCAGTTTGTTGCATTCTGAGGATGTGACACAATTGCACCAGGGTTGCAATACTTGCAGTTAAAGCTACCAACAGTTGCCTCATTGAAGTGACAGCCCACTTCGTTTAAGCAAATGTACACCTGATACTGTAAACCTCACTGTCTGTCTATAGCAGGAGAGGAGGAGGTACACTACTGCTCTGTTCCTTCTAAAAGCATTCTAAGCATTTGTCTGTATGCTCACAGGTCAGTGTACCTCTCACCGCTTTGAGGAAGCTTCTATTTGCAGCAGGTAGAGGATACTGTGGAGGCTCACAACTTGTCAAAATCCAGAGAATAAGTGATAAGGAAGTGCTTCACTTGAATTAATACATCTAAAACACAACTCATACACCCAGTGCTCAAATAACATCATGGAAGAGGAGTTAGAAATACTGAATGACACAGAGAGCAGAACACCATACCCTAGGTAGCATCGTCTAGATATGTCAGAGATGGTGTGGGAGGTTCTTCTCTCTATGTGTTGATTTTATTGGTTAATGAATAAACAAACTGCCTTGGCCTCTTGATAGGGCAGAACTTAGGTAGGCAGGGAAAACTGAACTGAATGCACAGAGATGCATCACCTATGACATTTCAGCAATATGGTTCTCCACATAAGACCAGAAAAATATCCAACCACAGCAGCTGGCATAATATGCAAACCGGTTAAAGAAATTTCACAGAGTTTTACCTCTAGATGAAGAACTTAATTCAGTCAATGGCTGCTGATGGAGGAAGAATGAATTTTCTGAAGAAATGAGCCCCTTGATATGTTATTCAGTCCAAAAGTTGTCAGCCCTACACATATGCACATAGGAGCAGCACTCAAGGAGACTCAGTAGGTTTTGCATATGATTACAATAATCATTGCAATAATGATAACTACAATTGAAAAAGTCATGAATGTAAGGAAGATGGGAGAGGCAAGGAAGAGGTTGGAATGAGGAGAGGGAGTGTTGAGAATAATATAAATACAGTATGTTTACATATATAAAAAATTCAACAAATAAGAAGTTAGAAAGAAGGTTATATAATATTTTTCACTTATTTCTAATCATATGAAAGGTTATTATGTATCTTATGAGATTATTAAGTATGAAAGTCAAATACATTAAATTACTAGTACTGCATATCACAGGTATCACCAAAGTAGATTATTATACTAATTAACATAGTTTTTTTTGTCCTGGTCACTCTATATTTTCCAAAGGAACATTCAAATATATACCAGCTGTATCTGTAGCACCTAGGGAAATGTTAGTACAAAAATAAATTAAATTTCTAATTTTGATTTAGATTATAATCTCCTGTTATCATGTTTCCTTATTTTACACATAAACCTAAACACAAAATTTAATCTAATTTTAATCTAATGCTTATGTGGTGTTGTTAATAAGGTCCTGATAAAAAGAAAGGTGTGCTAAATAAAACATCACTCTTAATAGAAAACACAAAAAGAAAAACATTGGCAGAGGGAGTCATTCTGAAGATCAATCACAGTATAAGTCTTACATTTTAGCTAACTTTGCTTCTGTCACTCAAACAGGTTATAATGTTCAAGGCTGGAGTGTGATCTATTGCTAGGTTGGTAATGACAGTCAAGTTTGCCAACACAATCACAGCACTACATTATCTAAGTCATTGCTCTGTAAAGTGTTCTGAGATACCTTGACTCTGAAAGGCTATATATCAAGTCTACTATATTTTATTCTATATGGTGCCTGACTTTGGGCAATGCATATTCAACAAGATAAATAAAAGGACCTCCAGATGTACTCTATTAATGTGTGCCTTATGCACTCACCATACAGAACATAGGCCCAACTTGAGCTTCATGAAAGAAATTATTTTGAGAGAAAGGATCTCAACCCTGAAGGTAGAAACACCAATCTAATAAAATCATCCCTACTTCAGATAGTCCACCACTCTATTGTCACTCAGCATCCCAAACAAACATGTTTTTATACAAGAATAGTGTATGAAGACAGTAACACATCAGACTCATGAATGTTTTATCCTACATTACTAACACTGCAAAAATGAATGAATGAATAACTGATGTTGATGATATCTGTGTAAGTTTCTGAGTTTATTATATTTTAAAAAATAATTAATTATTTTATATGAGTATGCTTTTAGGTAGCAAGTATCACTGTGTGTGTGTGTGTGTGTGTGTGTGTGTGTGAAAGGACAGCTTTTAGGAGTCAGTTCTATCTTTCTATCAATGGTCTACCAAGAATCACAAAAGGACTTTGTATCACTACTCATAGATTACAGTCAGCTGTGAGCAGCTCAAAGTGCTGGTTCAAATTCAAACCAATAGTATGCATTCTTTATCCATGAACCTACATCTCATAGGAGTGATCTTGGTAATTGTTTGTTTTAGTTTGATTGTTTTTTATGTTATTTTTCAGCTATGTAACCCAGGGTAGCTACAAGCTATTAAGTATTTTATGTTAGAAAAAGTGACAGATTGTTGTTCTATAGACACATGGTAATATATATGCTAAAATACAAAGGTACTTACTCTTTTGTTATGTTGTTCCCATAAATATCATACACCTTAAGGAATTTAGAAAGATCCCTCTCGGTTCATCTTTTATTTTCTGATACATTATGTTTCTGTCCAGTTTTATGGGTCTGCTTCTAGATTCAAAAGATATTTATTAAATAACTATCCACACTTTATTCAGTTCTGGTAATGTACAAAACTAATGAGTGCTTGGATGATTTAATATATATCCAGAATTTAAAACAATTAATTAACTTTATTATAGGAGCAAATGCACTCTCTTTTAGTTACAGGGTATGGTGAACATCTCAAAATATTATTTTAGTCACTCAGAGTGAGATGCAACTTTACAGAAGAAAAGTGTTTTCTTAAACAAAAGAGAAAGCTAAATAAGGCGTCTATGTAATGAATACAGTGAATGAGAGAACAATCCATTCCTGCCTGCTTTCAGCAACTGACCAGCCATTTCTACATTTTAGTTTACCACTAAGGTCTAGAATCCTGTAGTCCTTCATTATTCAAAAAAATGGCACCCTGCCACATATTTAAAAGATTGATCTTCTATATAATAGCTGCGTGTCTACCAATAATAAAAAATGCAACTTTATTTTAGCTCAAATCATGCACAAAATACTCAAGTATATTTAAATATGATAAATATGGACTTTGAAACATTCAAGTTTGCTAAGTCAGATATAAGAATTAAACCACTAAGTCCATCACACAGTTAAATATTTTTGAAAATTTGCTGGTTGTTCCAAAGTGGGAAATAGGAAATGACAAAGATCATGAAAATAAAATTAAGTACTTCTGTCCATGAGAAGATACTCAAAGAATGAAAACAAACAAACAAGAGAATCTAGAAGAGGACATCATAGCATTTACATCTGAAAAATATGCAAAATGTTGAAGAATACTCATGAATCAATGGAATAAAAACTTCTCTTAGTCCAATAAAAAGTAGACAAAACACAAATACAAAATTCATAAGCATATGGAAACATCCACTATTTATCATGGAAATGTAAATTTCAGTTAAAATTTAATATGTATAGGCATAAAAAGTAGGCAATAAACAAAGAAAAGGAAACAGCGTTGGGGCATGAGGTGTAAATAGAAGCCTTGTGCATTGCTGCTAAAGTAGAAACTATCACAGCTAGATGGATAAGCATTGTATTTATTAAACTTCATGATAGCAGCTACATGACTAAACGTCAGTGATTTCAGCTCAATACAACTGATTACATATTTGTTCACTGGCTTAATGTCAACAGCTATTTAGAACAATATCTCTCTGATAATAGCCATTATTGAAAAACAAATCAAGAATCAACAATAAAAGCCATAGTGGATTTATGTGAACCTAATAAATCAGATCCTTTACTAAGGATGAACAAAGTTGAGTCAAAGGCACAAAGAATAAAATGCTTTTCTGCCTTCATGTACAGTATGAAAGAAGATGAAATCAATCTACATTATTAAAATCCAGATAATTCGTTTCCTTTGGTGACTATCAGAGTCTGGGCATGTGACTGTGTTTCCATTGTGATAATTCATCTAGTTAGATATTATGAATGGAACACTTTTATAGGTGAATGTTAAACTGCTCCAAGGTGACAGATGTAAGAAAAAGAATATGTGTGAGAAATTCCCTGGAAGGTCATCTAGGAGTTGTGTCTTTAATCAGCTCTATGAAATACATTTGTGTTCATCAACATTCTTTATGTTTTTAAGCAATGTGTTTATGACAACTCCAAATAATAATAAACAATTTTCAAATTGTCTAAAATCTTGCAAAAACTTGTTTAATGTATTTTGAAGATGCTCAAACTAAGGTACCACAACATGAAACAGCTAGATAAATTTAGAAACTTTATATATTCAGTTGTGTTCCATATTGTTTGGATCCTTGAACAAACTACTGTATAAAAACTACTGAAGTTTATTATCTCATAGATCTATAAGACATAAATATCTAATCAAAATTTTGGCATAATTATTTGGTCGTGATGCCCCAAAATATGTGTGGTACTTGTAATCAGTCTTCCATATCTCCTGCAGGCTCATCATTTCAACCCTTGCCACTGCTGTCACATTATCTTTTCTGTGTTTCTACATCTGTGACAGTCTTTTACTTAGGGCTTAGTTACAACATTACAAGTTCTTCCTCCAACAATATTGCTTTGTCAAGTTCTGTGATTACTGTTTATGCATTTCTTAATGACAAACTACTATTCAGCTTGTTATAGATTGGGAAAGGTTATGAAAAACCGTGCTGTGTAATATAAACGAAGGTGATGTGAAAGGAAGGAACACATTAAGATTATCAAAGCACAAAGACTATGAACAAAAAATAAGCAACATAATGAGAATGAATCCTCTCCTATAGTTTTAAGAGATGATGCTTAAAAACAGTTAATTCACCTACTTTAATTAATATTGCATTCAAAGGAAATGGTACATTAGCTTGATGGAAAGGAAACATCCATAACATTGTAAAGACTTTCCATTAATAGATGCATGTTCAAAATGGAAGTGTATGTGAGGGAAATCAGAGACTGAGAAACTAGTATTAAAAACCCAAAATGATAGTAAGCCTTTGTACAAGAAACATTTTGGCCTGGAGAAGTAATGACTCATGCGCTCATCAGGCATGCTGGAGGCCATTGGTTTCAATTTCTAGCACTCCAGGGATGTAGGAAACCAGAGGATTAACAGTTCAAGATCCTCCTTGTATACACAGTGAGTCTGAGTTCAATCAGGATCTATCTGAGATTAAGGTAAATTCAAATAACCAAAATAATAAATGAGAAAAGACACAAGCATGTTTTGTGCATGTCTTTCCCACATCCAGTCTGACCCTAAATAGAATACAAAGGTTAGGCACTGCCTTTTGTCTTTCATTGGTTTGCTAGTAAATTTTTTCGTTTCTGTTAAACTCCTGTAGCCATCACTATGCAAAAATGAAGAATTAACAAGTTATTTGTGTTCTGTCCCCAGAGTTTGCTCTGCGTGATCTCAGGCTAGACAAAAACCCTTTCAAACCAAATAAAACTTGTTAGGCCATTGGGCTGTTCATTGAACTGTTGGAGAGTTAATGTGCGGGAGAATGAAGAGGAAATGTGAAGTATTTAAAGTAGAATAAATTGAATATCCCAAAGCCAGAATAATTCTTTTATTCTTCTCATTCATGCTTTAAATTATAATACTTAAAAAGAAAGGGAAAAAAGAGATAAAAACATTATAACATCTCATTCATTCTTTTAAAAAAACACATTTTAATTAATTTCTTTGTATATGTCTTTCTGTGTATGTAGTGTGCATGTGTTGTGTGTGGGGGTGTGATTATGTCACAGTATTATATGTTTGGTGTGTAAAGCACCACTTACCTGTCAGTTCTTTCATTCTACAATCAAAATTCCATGGATCAAACTCAGGTCATCCGGCAAAGCAGAAAGTTCTTTGACACTAAGTCATCTCTACTCAGTAGTATTCTAAGTAATGTAAAATAATATGGGATTAAAGAGAAATGAGGAGAGAAGTAAATGAGTAAATAACATTATCAACAAACTGGTGTAATGCTCTGATTTTTCATTTGTTTAAGACTATGTACTGAGAAGAGTGGTAACACATGATTTATGGATATAGCAGCTAAGACATTGGTTAGGTTGTCTCTTCAGCCCTCCAGTAGGGAGATAGTGAAAGAAACAGGATTTACAGCGTCATGGTATGGCTCTAGTGTATGAGCTTTCAACTATCAACTAATGGTGTACTACTGGGTATGAAGTATCCTCTCTCTCTCTCTCTCTGTGTGTGTGTGTGTGAGAGAGAGAGAGAGAGAGAAAGAGAGACACAGAGAGAGATACAGAGAAAGACAGAGACAGAGACAGAGACAGACAGAGACAGAAAGAGACAGAGAGAGAGGCAGAGAGAGAAAAGCAAGAGGTGGGAGAATGACAGTGAAAGTTAGTTGACAGAGTGCATACTTAGATGTGTAAATCTCTGGCCTAGATCATGAATACCTACCCCAAAAATCTGAATGTAGTAGTTTATACCTACCAACTCAGCACTGAGGATGTAGAAGCAAAACTCAAAATCTCCAGGTCATTCTCTGCTATGTAATGAGCTGGAGGCCAGTCTGGATAACATAAGACCTTGTTTATGAGAAAAGAAAAATAAGTGTGAATTGAATACAATTCTTTGCTATATAGCATTTTGAGTCCAGAAGCCTGGACACAGTTATTGCTTTGAAAACTTTCCAAACATTTGTTCTGCCAGTCGTCTGGTACTTTTTGCTGGGTTGTTCCCACTGAGTGAATGTACTGCAGTTTATGTACTAAGCCACTGAAGAACTTTTGAGTTGTTTCCAGTCTTTGACAATTATGGGTTGTGCTTTGGTTCCCTTCCTTTTGCTCCTGGGGTTGGTAGTCCGCCATCTTTGTGGAGAGTATTCCCAACAGAGCTCCACCTGGTGGGTATCATACATATTCCCATGGCTGGTAGGCATGGGTACAGGTGGTGTCTTACCTTTAGCCTCAAGACGCAATTCTTACTCCTCATTAGTTAGAATCATGGGGAAAATTGCTTGCTTACTTACATCCCAGGAAGTGTTTTTGTGGGTACCAGTTTCTGTGACTAAAAACTTTTGCTTATTTACATCCAGAAGATGCTTCTTGTGGATCTCGTGACTGGCTCCACTCTCAACCAGGTCATGTGAGTGGATGTACCCTGTGAGTGATCACTGGTGATCCAGACCTCTCCTGATTTTGGGGAAGAGCTCTGTTTAATTTTCCTTGTGCATGATCATTGGGTTAGGAGACTTGACTCAAATCCCCTTTCTTTCTGATGTATTCTTTGTGTTATAGGTATTCTTAGAAGTTCCTTTTCAATTACAGTATTTTTACATATCTAAAATAAAAGCAAATTGCAAGAAGTTTACATTATATTTATATTTTATCAGGAATATGTTTCTTCATTCTGTCTTAAGCACATGTTAAATTTTGTCTATTCTGTCTGTAAAGTCTACATGAAGTGTATTTCTAAGTTACAGGTTCCATGAAAATAAAATCACATTCATAGGAACTAGGTATCTTGCTCGTGAATCTTCACTGTTTTCAATACTTAATTTAGACATCTTAAGACCAGTATACAGACACTCCTCCCAGCACTGTCATTGAATGTAGTCATTTGGCAAACCTCTTTGGTATTTATGAAGGAAAGAATGTACCTAAAATTAATAATCCCTGTGTTAGAAGTTCATCTAGCACTGCAAATATGAAACGTAGGCTTCTAAAAGTCAACGGATAGTGTTATCAGACCAGTAAACTCTTTCATCTATGGTAAACACAAATTCAGAGTGGTGATTCCCATATCCACTGTGTGAAATCAGGTTTGACCCCTGATTATCTGCAAACTGGCTGTTAGAAGCAATGTGAGATATAGGAAAATTAGCAAAATTTGACAAATATCCTTCAAAATGAAAAGAAATGGCTAAGCCTTGCAGCTGTATGGTAAATTAATAGTATCTCAAAATTTTATTTTCCCCAATATAGTATACGTTGTAACATTTTTAAGCTGAAAAAACACAAGGTGAATATAAATGTTTATTAATATTTTTCCATCTCCTGGGACCATTTCATCCCTCTTTTAGCTTCTCTGCCCCATGGGATTGCATAGCGTTTATTCCTTAGAATATTGCTCTGATACCAAACATGTTTCAAACTTAATTTTCATGATACAGCTCCTACTTCACCCTGTTTTTCCTATTCATTTTCTCATCTTATCATCCATACCAGTGAATATATACTCTGAAGTCATCAGTCCATCAGCTACTTCAGGACACACCTGCCTAACAGAAATCGCACAGGTAAAGGAGAGGATACAACCAAAAAATAATTCCCTTGGGTGATCCACATTGTATTAACTCATAAGAAAGTCATAGAAATCGTTTAATGATGGTTCAGAACACGTATTTACATATCTTCTTTGTATTTAAGGTTGAGTCCATAGGGAAATAAAAGGGGATATGTATATAGACACACACACACACAAACACACACACACATATATATATACATACATACATACATACATACATACATACATACATACATACATACATACATACATACATACATACATACATACATATTTCCTGGTATAGATGAGTTAAAATTAATACCATAACCCGCTCCAGTGTGTATTTGAGCATGCACATTTGGAGTGCTCCCATTGGGTGCTCTTTCTGGTTTCCATCCAGCTCCACTCCAGCAGAACCAGACATCCGTCTTGTGCTATTTTAATTGTAAGTGGAGCGAATGGCTGCACCCCTCCAGCCCCGTTCTTAATGTTATCATGGGTGTCATTTCTGTTTTCAGCTTCTTGGTTTTATTGCGGTTTTATTTTCTGTAATTTTCTTGAAAGGGAGAGAGCTGTCCTGTGATAAATGGGAAGGGGAGCCCATACCTCAGTCACTAGTTTGTTCATAGATTGACCGTTGAGTGGAAAGGATGTGACGCTAAGAACAAGCTTGATGAGATGCACTGTTGCATGTGCAATGATTCATGCCTCTTCCTGAAGTTGCTGCCTTTATATCAGAGTCCTGCCTCATTTTTCATACTTCCCTATTAGTAGATGTCTAGAAGGACAGAAAGCCTCGAACTACAGGCTAGGGTGAAGTGGATACTATGAGCTACCCTTGAGGCTTAGGCACCACAGTTGCCTTGTTTCCTTGTTTAGATTCTCATTTTTATGAGTTTATGGTGTGAATTTATGCAGAAAAGAATTTTTGAAATTTGCCATATTTTCCTAAACCTTTCCATGTAATCTGATATACTGTGATTAATTGAAAAATTGATACACACACACTATAATAGTGGACTTTAAAAAAAATAGCTTTTATCCAATGACTGTGGGTCTCTTTTTTTTTACTTTAATTAACCTTCTTTGAGAAATCCAACCTATTAACAAGAAGTCATCAATGCAAAGTTACATTGCCAATAAGAAACAAATGTCTTCCCTGACACAGTTCATGAAAAGGAAAAGAAGATATATAAATCCTCCTTTCAGGGTTAGCATATATAAAAACTTAAAATATCATTTACTACGGGTGGAGTTCAGATGAAAATTAGGAAAACAAAAAAATCAGCACGTGGAGGTGGACAGAAAACATAGATTGTTTTATTTTACATTTACATTATTGGGTATCAAACACTTGGCCTTGCTTTTTCTAGAAAAACACATTACCACTGCGCCCCCAGTTGTCATAACAAGTACTTTTAAAGCTTAGCTAAATGAAATGTACTAATGGGACCCTTTCCCTGCAAGTGGGGGAAGGAAATACTGGCAGGTTTTTTCTGTGAGTGAGAGGACTGAGGAGTTTGATTTAGGGAAGAAAGTATTGTGAGGGAGAATGAGAATGAGGCGTGTTTGAGGTCCCAAGAAATAAATTCCATAATTAAACTTACTGATTGTTTTATTTGAAAACATGGAAGGTTTTATTATTTTCATGAAACATGAATCATACAGATAGAGAGATGGCTAACAGATTAAGAGTATGTGCTGCTCTAAACTGAGTACCCAGGTTTGGTTCCCAAACCCACGCAAGGTGACTCACACCACCTGTAAACTCAGCTCCAAAAAATTCACTGCCCTCTTTTGGCCTCTCATAGTCTAGCACTCACTTGAAAACACACATACACACACACACACATTCACACATCCACACACACATACACACACACACATCCACACACACACACACATCCACACACACCTCCCCCCACACACATCCACACACATCCACACACACACATCCACACACATCCACACACACACACACACACACACACAATTTTAAAAAAGAAAATCTTAAAGAAAAGAACATTTCAATAATGGGAAACTAGATGGAAGTTTCTGTCCTTCCCAGTCCTGCAACCATTCCGTCCCAAAGAAACACAAAGAGGCTTATGCTATATGTTAATTATATACCTTTGGCCTATTATCTCAGTTTTATAATTAACTCCTGTAATTATCTCTTACAACTTGAGTTAACCCATAATTTTTGTCTATGTTTACCCATGTGGCTTGGTACATTACTCAGTGAGGCATTTTCATCTTGCTTTCTCTGAGTCTGACTGATGACTATATCTCTGTCTTTCATCTTTCCTCTTCCCAGAATTCTCCTCACCTGGTCACCTCACCTTTATTTCCTGCCTGGCTACTGGCCAATCAGTATTTTATTAAACCAATACAGGTGACAAAACTTTACAGTGTACAAAAGCATTATCCCATAGCATGAATTTTGTTCACAAACTAATTTTCCGAAAACCTGTTCTTTTTCCTTCCCTACTAGTAATAATCTCTACAGTGAATTTAAAAAAGATCATTTAAGATATTCCTATTCATTCTCCTGCCCACTGTTCTTAACCTCCTTTTTTCTTGTTGACAACTAAGATACTCTAGGTACTCAGAGAATGTCTCTATGTTCCCACCCCTCCCTTGCTCTGATCCTGTTGTCTAATTTTGTTTGCTTTATTATTACATTTTTATTCAAAATCCGCTTCACTCACTGTGATGGTCTCCAGATACTTGGAATGCCTTCAACCATTTAAATTACCATTTCTAAAATGTGGGCTTTTTGAGTGTGGAGTATGCCCATTCAGAGGATGCTTGCATACCCTTGTGTTGGTTTATATATTTTCCAAACAAAATTAACCGACTATGAGTCATTAAAAAATCAAACAATAATCTATTTTTTAAATTCAGTTTCTTTATTAGTTTCTGTGAAATTCAGATTCAACGTAACACTTTATTACCAAGAGCACACAATAGAAAAATGATCAATAATTATTAATATATAATATTTAGAAAATTAGACATGCAAATGCTCAAAGAATCCATGAAAACATGCTTGCTCTTACTAGTTGTCAGAAAAACATAGATTATAAAGCACGATGATGCATCTCTTACCTCATACTCGCTAGAGAAATAATGGTTAAAAAGACAAAGACAGAAGGTCAGCACTTGACAAGGGACAGAGAGGAATGACACCCTTCTACACACACATGCACACACACAAACGAACACACATGTACACACACATACATACACACATGTATATGGAAGCAGAGTTAGGATAAGGGAACGAGGGAAATAGACTAGCTGAAAGAATAAGAGATGCAGAGATTTTAGGAAAGTAAATATGAACAAAATACATGATATAGTTGAAAGGAAAATAAGTACCCCAAATGTCTACAGACCCGTGTGTTTTTTTAGCATCATTTATATTAACTAAAATAGGAAATCAACCTGCTTGTGACGAATTAAAAATTAATAAAATATTCAAAGAAAATGCCAGTATCCACACTGAAATTCTATTTGGGAATTCAAGGATGGGATCTTGCTATCTACAACAATCTGCATGAATGTAGGTGACAATTATGTCAAAGGAAATAAGTCCAGCGTCGAAAGACAGTTTTCATAGACTCTAAGAAAAATGATCTTGTTTAAGCAGATGGGAAGATGGTTGTCAGTGTAGGTGGTCAAGTGAAGGATAGTTATTGGAGAAACATCTGTTAAAAATATACAACTTCAATTATATATGGGGAATAAGTTCAAGCAACCTAGTGAATAATACAGACTATTTTCAAAGTTGTATTCTATTACTGAACACTGTTATTAGATGGCTGAAAGAATGTCTCAAAGGCTGAGAGCTCTTACTGCTCTTGCAGAAGACCTGGGATTAGTTCCCAGCACCAATGATAGGTGTCTTACAACTGTGTGTATCTATCTCCATGTTATCCCAAGTTCCCTTCTGACTTCTCCAGTCACTCCCATGCATGCTCACACAAAATCTTGCACATACATGCATATACATAATACTAAAGATAAAAGAAAATTGTGACAAGCATAGTATTTACAGAATAAGATTGATAAATGTGATGTATTTAATAATTAAAATAATTATTTAAATATATCTGACAAACTTAATTATTTACATTTATTTTTCCACATTGAATATTGTATAAGTTAAATGTGTTATATATATATATATATATATATATGGTACATACTTATCATTTATATTTTTAAGTTGAAAGTTAAATTATATAACTGTTAACTATGAGGGAATTACATTGGTTGTAGAGATTCTGACTGCATAGGAATCATTCTGTAGAAAGTTATAGAAAACAAGAGGAAAATGACACATAATTAATTATACAGCAATTCCAGGCCACTATCATGCTAATAACCACCTGTGTCTGTTGAAGCTTGTCATGACCAGGGCTCCATATGGAGTCAAACAGACACACCATATCAAGGCAGATTTCCAGTGAATTGCCCTAGTCAAGCAGTCATAAGCCTCAGCAAAAGGAACATTGGGGATCTTCACACAAACACATGGTTTCTACAGTGATGTTCCAGGATCTTTTTTTTTTTTCACAGTTAGTGTATTTTTGAGGCTGCTGGTGTGGGATGCTCTCATGGATTTAAAAGGGAATATAATCTTGTGGTCAGAGAAAATTTGATCAAACTTATGGTATTGTGGAGTTTTGTTTTATTCAAATGACAGGAATCTTTGGAGTAAATCTTAGAATTCTGAAAAATGTTAATCTTGGTAAATCTTTATAAGTATTCCCAATGCTTTTATGAAAATGTAAATTATTTAGAGTCCTTAATGACCATTATAAAAATTACTGCTTATGTGTAAAGTCCTTAATTCTAAAAGTATTTGCATTAATAGTTCGATTGAAGTTCACAAGATCCATTGATATTGTGATAAAATATTTCTTCTGAAATAATTGTAATCATGCCCTCCTGCTAACTGGAGTCCAAGCCATTAATGGTCATTCACTTTTCACCAATTTTCTCATCACTTAAATATCTCATGAAAATAATCATGTAAACTTTGAATAGATCATATGCAATACTAATTTAATAGAACTGAAACATACTCTCTACTTTATTTTGTCATTCCCAACTCTCACACTTTGAATAAATTCTATACACTTCATAAAATACTATGTACAACAATTTCCATTATTTTAATTCTCTGAAAAAGTAAGATAATACCTGATTGATTTCTAATTTTGTACACATATCATAATGATTCTTTTTTCCCATGACAGTTATAAGAGACAGTGTGCCAAATTGTTTATAACTTTCTATATTTAGCCTAATATCCCTTTTTACTATCTGAATAGTCATATGACAATAATTTAGATGGATCTATATACTTGACCAGTGGTAACATGACAGACATACTAAAATTTTGTCTATTTGTCACACCCTGTACCTCTATTGAACATCAGATTGTAGCAAAAGCTGTGAATTGGAAGTGATGCGATGGAAGAAGGCACGTGCATTACAAAAGCTTAAACTAAGCCAAAAACAGAGATGTGGATTCCGGACAGATTTTCTCATCAATTATCCTTCATGTCTATTTAGTCTAGAGCAGATGCTGTGAGTATATTAATTTTAAAAGTGACATAAAGCTTTTGTATTGAAATTCCTTTCTCATTATCCTTAGAGAACATCTTTCTTTTTTCCCTTGTTTATCTTGGAAATCTAAGGCATAGGATTCATTCCACTCCTCTTAGCCCCAGTTATAACAGGAACAATCCTTCTGCTTGAATGCCTTCTTCACATGTTTCCCAGATTGATAATCATTTCATGGCTCATTAATTTTAAATAATTAAGTATTCATCTACCAACATAACGAGTGGTACTGGTACTACACAAATCACCATTAGCATTTACTTTCTCTAATCTATATCAGTAAACTCTTTATTGTTTTTTATATTCTGTCTTAATCAATGTTTCCTATTATTTATTTGTCTTTTTTATGAGGCTATATAGCTGCTTGCAGTAAGATTAATATGACAGCATATTTTATAATAAAAATATATAATACATCCAATATAGAAAGTATATGTTATTATTCTATTGCAAAGTTGCAGATAATTTCCAACTCATCACTTCTAACAGTCAATGGGATATATAAGGTCACCAATATATGCAATTATAAAAAATATCAATATTATTGAAAATTCAACTACATTAAAGTATAAAGTTAACTTCGAGGGTAATAGCATTGCTTATCAAGTGTAAAGCACTGTTCCTAGTTTCTCTCATTGGCAACTGCAATTGAAGGACATGGCTATGTGAGACCCATGCACTTTTAAAGCTGTCAAATAAAACCATCCAAAGAAAATATTTTCACTTGCAAATTAAAAAAAAAAAAGATAGGGTTTCATGGAAGGCAGTCGACGAGTGGTTTCTTAAACTAGATTCTAAATTCTAGCATGAACAAGAAATCTACAATGGAAAGGCATAAGTTAATAGAGAATAAATAGACAGTTCCAGCAGCAACATCACAAATCACATGGATATCCTTCCAACAGGCATACGAGATCAATTCTAAAAAGCATGTGAAGTCTGTAGTGCAGATATTAACAGCTGTGAAAGTACAAAGGAAACAACAGATGAGAGCTAACATACTTGTGACCTCTGTACTCAGAAGGCTGAAGAGTGAGGTTCAAAGCTTTATAATGAGAAGATACTCTTTTGTTCTCTCAAGGTCTGTGAAGAATTTTGTTGAGATTTTAATGGGGATTGTGT
>LOEQ01001648.1:283369-313409 GCA_001685075.1 Bramus lutescens | reverse complement strand
CACACACACACAGAGATACAGAAACATACATACATACATACACACAGATACAGAGAGAGAGATACATAGAGATATGAAGAGAGACATACACACAGGTACAGAGACATACACATAGAGAGACATACAAACACACAGAGAGAAACACACAGAGAGACATACATGCACACACACACAGAGTGTGCTTATGCAGTATTTTACAGCATGAGCCATCTCTTGAGATGGATGATAGGATAGTCCCCCAATCCTGTAGAAGTTTCCACTCCCCACAGACAAAGCTTTTTAGACTCTGCTGCTGCCCTGGGTCCTCTTCTGACCACAAGAGAGTCTCGGTGTGCACAGCCCATCTTTGAAAACCCACATTTATAGATTAATTTGCATGGAGAAGCCAACTGTGAGGAGAATTGTGCTCCATCTCCTGGAGGACTGTAGAACACAGAAGATACCTACCAAATCAGCCACTTTCCCAGAACTCAGAAACCCAGGCACAGAGGTACCTGCCTATAAGTCAAGCACTGGGAGGCAGAGACAGGATAATCTGAGCTCCCATTACAGTGAGAGACACTGCCTCAAAAAAATAATAAGGTGGACAGTCATTTAGGAAAATGTAGATATCCACCCCTGCCTTCTCCATATGCACAGACAGGCTCACATATACCACACAAGCAAATAAATACAGCTAATTTGGTGTTGAGAATTTCCTTTTCCTGGATTATGGTGGCACATGCCTGTAATCTCCATGCTCTGGATAGAAGCAGGAGTTAGAAATCAATCTGGAGGACTGTGAGTTAGAGGTCAACCTGGGCTAACAAAGTAAGAGCATGTATCAAGGGAAAAAAAAAGTCTCTTGTGATGTCAATAAAAATGATAATAACAATAATAATGATGAGATGAAGGAGGAGGAGGAAAGTAATGAGGGAAAGAAGGAAGGAAGGAAAAGAAAGAAAAGAGAGAGAATGAAAGAGAGAGAGAGAGAGAGAGAGAGAGAGAGAAGGAAAGAGCTCTCAGTGAAGATTTACTGTGAGCCAGGCATTGAGCCAAACCTTTTCCATGGATTACTACTACCTACCCTGAGTTTCAGGGACCTTGTTTTCTTCTTGCTACAAATGAGACAAAGGAGAGAGAGAGAGAGAGAGAGAGAGATTGGTCAAGGTCACGTTGCTGGAAGGTGAACAGTGGGCAGGACCCTGAGATGGGAGCCTGGTTAGCAGAGCATCTTCCCAGGTCTGGTCATGAACTTCAACATAATGAATTTCCTAGGGCTGTGCGGGCTTTGTTTCACAGGTGGGATTTGATTTTTTTGGCTCAGCCCAGGAACTGTGTGGATAGATGCTGAGGTGTGTCTGATGGGCTTCTCCTGGGACTGCTCGGTAAGAAACAAAAGAAAAAGTGAGATATTTAAATTCTTCAGGGATATTGGCTTAGAACAGATAAAGCAGAGAGCCATTTTCATTCATATTAGAGGGGATACTTGGCTGTGTGCAATTGTTTGCTCTCTGAGATTGAGAGAGAACATGGCACCAATCTTACAATGTGAAAAATGAATTTAGATGACATTTTGAAGAAACTGATAAACACACTGTTCCGCAATTGGACTTAACCTGCCTATGAAAATCCTTCTGTGGCCCATAAATGATACAGTATAGCTTAAAATTATGGAGATAAGTGAGCCAAATCTAATGGAATATTAAAAGTATACAACACGACAGAAAAAAAATCTCTTCTACAAAAGTTTCCATTTCTCAAAATGCTATCAGGAAATTAGAGGCATCTGGACAGCTAACAGAATCCTAGAAATATGGCAGTGTTCGCAGAGAAGGGGACCAGTGGATGTGGGTTCCTGCCAGAAGTTCATCTGCAGCCAGAAGAGACGAAGGAGGCAGGATCAGAAATTGATGACCTCAGCCTCCTGTTTAACACACCTGCTCAAAAGACAGAACCAGAATGCCCACCCCCAAATGACCTGCTTTCTTCTATCCACCCATGACTAGCTTGAAAAAGTGTATGCATACTTGTGTATACATATTTCTTTCTGCCTGTGCACACCTATGCATTTATATGTGTGAACGTGTGTGTGTGTGTGTGTGTGTGTGTGTGTGTGTGTGTGTGTGGTGTGCGTATACCAATGTTGGAACAAGGAACTTAAGACAAGACAAATATGTGAAGAGTGGAAATAACAGCAGTTACATATATTAAAGGTTTTGCAAAGAGTCATAATATAAGTCAATGTTGCCAGAGATTGAAATTTCATGCAAGAGTCTCCCTTGAGAATTTTGGGACCTTGGAAAATGAGAACATTGTTTATCATGCCAAGTAAGAGTGTTTGCTTTTGCATTGTTACTATCCTGTCATTACCTTCTCAGGAGACAAAGGACTGTTCATACTTTCACATGCACATACACGATTGCATAGAAACAGACAGGGCGGAATGTCTGAGTGGGCAAAGCTGAGTGAGTGTGTCTACATAAACAAGTTCATTGTGTTTGTCTCATTAGAGAGCAGCAAAAATCTCAGTAAAAGAGATCCAAGGTCTGCTCAGGTAGGAGACAGACGTAAAGGCCCACAGTTGGCAGGGCAGACCTAATGGAGATGCCAGGGAAACAAAAAGTAAAAGTGGAGCAGAAGGAATGGTTAGCTTTAGGATACTTGATAAGAAATAAGCACAGGGGCTGGAGATGGCTCCGTGTTCTAGAACACTAGCTGCTCTTGCAGGGGACCTAGGTTCAGTTCCCATCACCCACGTGGTAGCTCGCAACCACCCGTGACTCCAGTTCCATGGGATCTGATGCCCTCTTCTGACCTTCAGAGGCATCAGGCACATGAGTGTTCAACAGACATACATTCAAGCAAAACACCAGTACATATAAGATAAGTAAGTCTGAAAGAAATAAGCCTAACATTTAGTCTCAAAGACCCATGGTTAACCAGCATTATTGTCCAGACAAGCTGTGTAGCCTTTTAAAGGGTCATTGGTCTCAAGTTTCCTTCTCCAAGAACTCACTGTACTTGCCTCATTTGTCATATACAGTGACTCTGTTGTCATTCAGTAAGGCCTGGCATTGTAGAAAGCCACAAACATGGCTGTTTCTGACACAGCATGAGGACAGCAACCCCCACATGTGGACAACAACCAGCAACTTCCTACATAGTCACATCTCCCAAGACCAATTGCAGCAGGGCCTGGAGACAGGTGAGGGTAACAGCTGTAATCCATGTGAGGGACCCCTGAGTCTTCTCCCCTCTCCTTCCATCAGGGAGTGTCAATAGCTCCATTGACCACCATTACCATACATCATTGTATTAGTCTGTTCATTTTGTTGCCATGGATACCACTGGGCTTAAGATGATCTCAACTCCAAGATGGTTATGAGATGATCGTGTTACACTCCAGGAAAAAGCCATGCTACATCTATATCTCGGGGGCTAGATCTCCTCACAGATTCGGTGTCAAAATTTGAGGACCAGGGCCTTCAAGGGTGGGAAAGAAAGACCCTCTCCTCCCAAAGCCACAGCCTTTGGTTGACTTCATAAAGGAATGAAACACCCAGGAAAGCCTCTTTTGCATAGTTCAATAATGAAATTATAAACTGTGATGCTGACCCATGTTCTCATGGGCAGTAAAAGCTCCTCTGTATATCTTTATAATGAAACAGGTAGACTAGACAGGGAAGGGAGAGAGAGGCTGTGTTTGGGTGAAATGGTATCTTGTTACTCATGTTCTGTACAGCGGATAAATTGTTTTAATTTCTGCTCCAACCCAGAAAGTTTATTCAAAACTCAGGCCTGGTTGGTTTGCCGGAAATGTGCTTGAGCCTGTCCCTGTTCAAGAGTACAAGGTGGGCTCTTGACTTTGCCATGGAGGTTGTAATGATAGTCGTCTCTTAAAGGAAGTTTCCTCTCAGAAGTTCACACTGTTACTTTCTTCCAAGGGACACAGAGCAGAAAGTCAGAAGGGCTGGGCTTTGAGCCTGCAGAACTCCGCTCCACTCTGAGGTCCCCTCAGCAGAGTAGGGAGTGCTCTCCTCCTGAGTCCCTGAACCAAGCTGGAATTCCATTTGGGGAACAGTGCACTAGTTCTGAGCCTGGAGGAAGAGTAACGATGGGGCTGCAGAAGGACTCAGTCTCTACAGAGTCTGTGTGTAAGCCTGAAGATCTGAGTTCTAATCCCTGGAACCCACAAAAGTAAGTCCTGGCAGCATGTGCCTGTAATCTCAGCACAGGGGAGCGGAGGGGAAATGAGAGAACTAGGAAGTGTAACCTACTCAGTGAGCACCCAGTCTCAAGATAATGAGCAACTGAGAGAGGCATCCTACACAGGCTGTGGCCTCCATATCCATGCACACAAATATGTACACATATGATTCACATGTGCACACACATTCACACACACACACACAGCCAGTTGTACTTGTGGAGTGCTCAACCCTAAAGGACATCTATGCCACACCCCTCCTGCCAGACTCAGAGAACACTGTGAGAGAGGGTTTGGTCGTTTAAGGAAGTGACACTATTAGAAGGCGTGGCCTTGTTGAACTAGGTGTGGTGCTGGAGGAAGCGTCACTGTGGACGCAGGCTTTGAGGTCAATATAATGCTTAAGCTCCTGCCCAGTGTCTCAGTCCACTCCTGTTGCTATATATCAAAATGTAGCCAGTGCCATGTCTGCCTGAACATCACCCTGCTCCCTCCAATGGTGATAATGGACTAAACCAATGAAACTGTAAGCCGCTTCCTTTCTAAGAGTTGCCGTGGTCATGGTGTCTCTTCACAGCAATAGAAAACCCTAAGACAGAGGGTGGAAGAAAGATTGTGATATCCAGGGATTGAGGAGGAGTGTTACGAAATAGTGTCTTCCAGACCTGGCAGGGCCCTTGCAGTCAGGAGTTCACAGCAGCCATGGCTACCTGTGTGAGACCAACCCAGCCAACATTGCAGCGTGGAAAAGGGAGGGGCTCATGAGACTCTCCTCCCAGTTGAGGAGCTGTTGGTAGGTGAAGGTTAATGGAACCGTCAGTTTTCATCTGGGGTGTAGCCCCATGTCCACTGCCCATGCCCATGTCCATGCCCCAGTGAATGGCCTGACACCCATGCACATACAGAGAAGGGGAAGAAAGGGAAGAGGAGGAAATGAAGTTGGGGAGGACGTTGTGGAGTCTGGAAGGAGTTGGAGTAGGAAGGGGTAGGTTGGATATGATTAAACCACACTGCACTGTATACAAAATTCTCAAAGAACAAATAAAATCTATTTTTTAAACCGGTGCCGATATGACAGCTAGCGCATATGGAATACTCATGAAGCCGAGGATATGATAATATTTTCCTTTTGGAAACAAAACTAAACCTGCAGCGAGGACTTGTGAGAAACCCCTCGGGGTGTGAGTTATGGACTGTCTCAGAGGACAGGCAGCTCCTTACACTAGTCTGTGCTCCTGTGGGAGCACTCCTTTACCTGGGACAAAGAGAGTGAGTGACTCTGGGGTTTGGGTGTGAAATGTCCTTCCTAAGCTCATGTGTTTGTGCATTTGATCACCAGCTAGTGTCACTGTTTGGGGACGCTGGGGGGCCTTTAAAGGGTCTTAGCAGGAAGAGGTCATTCTCAAGGAGGGCACTACAGCTTCTATCCAGGCCCTGACTCTGTTCCGACCCTCTCTTTGCTCCCTGGTTCACCCAAACACCAGCAAGCCCCCCACACCACTGCCACAACTGCAACCCCCTGCAGCTGCCTTCCCTTCCCCCTAGCCAGGATGCTGTGTATCGCCCCAAACTGTGAGCCAGAACGGGCCTTCCTTTCCTCAGCAGGCTGGAAAGCCGGGTATTTCATCGCAGAGACAAGAAAAATGACTAACGCAGAGCTGTTCTCTCTCACACTTATGAAAGCATCCATCAGAAGAGAGTTGTTCGCACCTCCTCCCTTCCGGGCATGGCATTTGAAAATGAGGGTACAGTGGTAAATAAGCCAGCTGCAGCTGTCACCGCGCAATCATATCTTCTCAGAGAAGACAGGATGAAAGATTGCTTGGATCATTCCTATGACCTTGGGCAAGTCTAAAGGGAGATTAAGCACACAGAAGACAGGTGCTAGTTGGGGGAAATCAGAAGGGCCTTCCTGAAGGAGGAGGTACTTCCTTTGGGTCTTGAAGATGGTTTGTCTTGAGAGGAGGTGAATGGATCTTAGCAAGGTCAACAACACCGTGGGCAGTGAGTGTAAGGATTTAGCTGAGAGACTCGGGGAGCTTGGAGGTAGAGGGGGCGGAGAGAATGCAAGAGCCCAAGGATGGGGTGGAGAGCTGCGAACTGCTGTCCTCCGGGCATGCCATGGCTGTTGCACATGGCAGTTCACAGCAGCTCACAACCAAGCCAGTTAAAAGCCCAGCATGGAGGAGGAGGGACTCCACGTCCCCACCCCCAAACTGAGGAGCTACTGCCAACTGGTACGGGTGGGGGGAGGAAGAACCACTTTTCTTTGTAGGGGTGGCCCTTGGTAGGTTTCCCGCACCTCAGTGAATGAGTCCGTGTCCATGTGCGTATGGGCTCTGGCTGAAAAGTAAAAGTTTCAAAGTGGGTACACAATTGGGAAGGGACGGAAGGTGAGTTTCAGGGAGTGAACGGGACAGGCATGATCACGGTACATATATGAAGTCTTCAAAGAATGCTTTCTAAATGTGAAAGGAAATTTTTAGTTTTTCATTTTGTTTTTATTTTTATTTAACGTTTTTATCTAATTTGGATGAGCATCTATTCCATATTCGTGCCAGGTGTCCATGGAGGTCAGACGGGGACATCAGATCCCCGGGAACTGGAGTCACAAGCAGTTGTGAGCCACCATGTGGGTGCTGAGAATTTAACTCGGGTGCTCTGCAAGAACAGTGTTCTTAACTGCCGAGCGAGCTCTCCAGCCCTAAAATACACTTTTAAAGAAGTGACTGACTGGCATTATGTAAAGCACCCCGAAAGTCTTGACGTACCAATTAGTATGTGTTACTGGGTGAGAGCCCTGCAATTCTGGCAAAGGGAAAACAAAACAAAGGCCTATGAGCTCTTGCTAGCCCCCCAAAATCCCATGGGGCTGTCGGTTGTGGTAAGAGCTTTCCCCACACATAGCCAGCTTGAGCACACATTGTTGAAGATCCTGAGAGGGTCCAGGGGTAGGGAAGGTTGCCAGGCTTGAGAGTCCTTACAGAATAGATGAAAAATATGGGTGAGCCAAACCCAAACAGAACAAAACAAAGATGCTCTTAGATTGCTGGGCTACAAGCAGAGTTGATGTGTTAGGATAGGGCTGGTTAGGCTGCCATGACAAATTAATTCTAATAGACTCAAAAAAGTTTCTCTCTCTTTAAAAAGCTCCTTGTGAATGTGTGTGTGTATATACACACGTGTGCATCATGTGTGTATGTGTGTGTGCTTGCTGGTACATTTGTGTGTAAAGTATGTGTACATGTATACATGTGAGTACAGACATATGCATGCCCTGGTGCACATGTGTGGTGGTGCATTTGTGGAGGTTAGAGGATAACTTCGGAGGTCTGTCCTAGCCCTCTCCCTCAATGGAGTCAGGGTGAGTCATTATTCACAGCTGTGTACATCTGGCTAGCTGGCCCATGAACCTGCCAGGAGTTTCCCGTCTCCTTTCATATTGCCATAGGCTCAGCAGATTGCAAGTAGGTCTGGGGATCTGAACTCAGGTCCTCACGCTTGCACAGAGTCCCCAGGGTTTCTCTCTTGATGGAACTATAAGTGTAAATCAATCTCCTGGGAAGGTCTGTTCTCCACAGTTATTAAGGGATCCAGGCTGACAGATCCTCTGCCAACTTATGTCATGTATAATACACAAGGACCCCACACAATTGTGGCAGAGGAAGAAAGAATGGAGGTGTTACAGCATTGTATAAATACTTGGATCCAAAGCCAGAATGGATCATGTGGTCCCACCTAAGTGAAGGAAGAGCTGGAAAGCTAGAAGTACACATAGGTATTCCCAGGGTGTTTCTATCTAACAAAGCAGTTGAGTGGCTTAATGGTGGATCTGAAGGCCGAGGGCTCCAAAGATGAAATTTACTGAGAGTTCATAACATGGTTGAGAATGAAGCAAGATACAGGTGCAGGAAATAGACAGCACACTCCAGGCATCCAGAGTTGCACTCCACCCCTGCCCTCAGCCATGTCTGGAAGCTTAGCCTCTGGAGGGGCAGCATCTTAGATACTTTTCTATGGCTGCAATAAAACACCATGACCAAGGCAACTTATAAAACGAAGTGTTTAGCTCGGGGCTCATGATTCCAGAGGGTGAGAGTCCATGACCATCGCCCTGGGGAGCATGGCACCAGGCAAGCAAGCATGGCACTGGAGCAGTAGCTGAGAACTTCCATCTAACATACAAGCACGAGGCAGAGAGAGCTAACAAGAAATGTCTTGGGCTTTTGAAACCTCAGTCTACCCCAGTAGCACACCTCCTCAAAGAAGGCCACACCTCCTAATCCTTCCCAAACACTTCCACAAGCTGGGACCGAGGAACCAAACATATGAACCCAAGGGGGCGGGGGGGGGTGTTTTCATTCAAACCACCATGGATGGAGAGTGGAGTTTTTGAGGGACTGAGACGTGCCTGAAGTCTGGGGACTCTTGCATACACTGGGGTGTAGCTATTGCATAGGACGGAAGGAGAAACAACAGGAGGCTTGCCTCCACCTAGCTAGGGTGTAAAATAATGTGATCAGAGATGTGGGTTTCCTCAGTGTGGTGGGAAAGCACAACTAAGGTAATTGGGGCCTTTGCCAGGCAAATTACAGCAGGCAAATCTACTTGGTGCCTGCAGAAGGGTGGCTGAGTGGCCTCAGTAACAAACTAAACACAGAGAAAAGCACTAATCCTTCAGAAAACAAATGCGTGCAACTCAAAGGGTTTCCTATCACACGTTCGCATTCATCATTTGAAGGAGTTTGAGATGTTAACGGGGAAAGAATTAGCCACTTTAGCCGTAATACCTTGGATAATAGACTAATCCAGTTAAAAGTTTATAGGCCTTTTGATCAGAAGCCAGAGAAGTTGCCTAGGAAATGAGTCAGAGCCACTTCTAAAACGTCCAAAAATAGTCATTTAAAAGAAACCTTTCTTCTTGTACATGAAATATTCCAGGAGAGAGATGAAGGCTGACCCAGGGCTGTGGTCTTTAATGCAATACAAGGAACACTGCAGTCATGCAGTCCTCCTAATCTGAGGGAAAGGGGAAAATAAAAGTAGCTTCAAAAGATACATGGAATATGGAATTTCAAATTTAAGGGAATTTGAACCAAGAACAGAGGAAGGGCTGTGGGTTGTCTAATGGAGATAGGAAGTCCTCTGTCACCTATGTTAAGCCTGAAAAATATGTGAAAAGAACGCAGGCAAGAGCAAGATGTGTCTATCACAGCTAAAATAAATGACTGACAATAATAAAAGTTGACAAGGATGTGGAGCAAGTGAGACTTACATTTTGCTAGTAAGGGTGCATAGTGAATCTCTGGAAGTATCTCCTAAGATCTACATGGCATTCATCCTGTGACCTGGCAGTTCAAGTTCTCTGTATGTAACCAAAACAACTGTACCAGCTAGATTCAGCTGCCATCTTCACTTAGCCCAGAGTCACCCGAAAAAGGAGTCTCAGTTGAGGGATTGTCCAGATCCTATTGGCCTGTATGCATATCTATGGGGAACAGTCTTCACTGTTAATTGATGTAGAAGGACACAGCCCACTATGGGCAGCATCATCCCCTAGGCAGGTGGTCCTGGGGTAGATAATAAAGCCAGCTAAGCATGGATCTGGATTGAGCCAGAAAACAGCATTCCTTCATGGTTTCTGCTTCAAGTTCCTTCTTGAGTTTCCACCCTAACATCCATAATGGACTGTAAACAGGAAGTATAAGCCAAATAACACCCTCCTGGCAGTTTTGGCTTTGGTCTGAATGTTTTTAATCACAGAAACAGACATTAAATTAAGACGGCAACCAAATGTATGCACCTAAAGATGCGCACATAGATATTTTCAATGTGGTTTTCACAATAGCTCCAAGATGGAAACAATATATGACTATAATGGTAGAATAAATTGATACACTAAGGCAGACATTGATAAACTAAGACAGTGATGAAATAGAATGAACTATTGTTACATGCAGCATGGGAAACCCCCCAGGCTCCATGTTGGACACAGTTTGTCCTATGTCATTCCCTCTTTGTAAAGTTCAATGCTGATTTCCTTGATAAAGGTCAGCGTGGTGACAGCCTGAAGGGGACAGAATTTAGAGGCTTACATTCAAGAGTAATTCAATGTACCCTTGGGGTACATTAGAGAGCCCACTGGGACATGGAAGGTTCAGTATCTTAATCCAGGGTACAGAATAAAGAACATGCAATCAGTTCTTCATCATCTGGGTTCCATATCCACAGATTCAGTCACATGCATGTTGGAAATATTTAGGGAGAAATATCACATGCACACTGTATGCACGAAGGCTTATTTCCGTCCTTCCTTATTCTCTAAACATCATGGTAGACCCTGTCATTTGCACAGCATTAGGTACTGTAAGTGATCTAGAGTCAGCTGAAGTAAAACAGAGCACATGTGTGGCTCATAAGCAGATACCATCCCATGTTGCTGAAGGAAAGGAGCATATACAGACTCTATCCTCAAGGTGACCTTGAACCCACAGACTACAGTCCTGAGGAAGTGCTTATACTAGGATACTGTGATTAATATGTTTATAATGTGTGTCTTAGAGCTGGAGAGATGGTCCAGTGGCTAAGAACACATACTGCTCTTTCAGAGGACCAAGTTCTGTTACCAGCACCCATAGCAGGTGGGTCACCACCTCCTTTAACTTCAGCTCTAAGGGATCCAATGCTCTCTCCGGCTTCTATAAGACCACACACAGACACAAACATATATATGTAATTAAAAATAAAATAGACTCTTCAATAACAATAAATAATCGTTATGTAGATGTCATTACAAGTATCTACGGCTGGTGCTAGAGCCAGGCTCTTATTTGCATGTTTTTCAGATGTGCATGGTTTCCACTCAATTACGATTTTGATTATAGCTTCTTGTTCTGCAAGGGTTTGCCACGAATCCCTTACATGAACACAGCACAACTGTGTTAGAATCAATCAGAGGCTTAGCTAACTTTGTAGTGGACCTGACTAGTTTAGGAAAACACTAAGAGTCACCAGCCAGGGACAGGCACAGGACCTGCCATGTGGCTCTGGCCTCAGCCTTGCCCAGTCCAAAGGTTTCCTCCAAGTCTAATGAATTCCTCAAAAGGAGAAAGGAGGATCACGGAGATGGCTTAGTCCATAAATTACTTGCCTCACAAGCATGAGGACCTGAGTCCAACCCCCAGTACCTGTACACCCGAGTTGGACTCCCAGTATTTATGGACCCAAGTCTGACCCCCAGTATCTACCCAGGGGGTTGTGCACTTGAAATTCCAGCACCAGGAAGGTGGAAACAGAATTGTAGACTAGCCTAACTGGGAGCTTCGGGCCAATAAGAGGTCTGTCTCTATCAAAAGCAGACAGTGTTCCTAAGGGGCAAGTCCTGAGACTATCATAGGGACTCACAAGCACACACACACACCGGTACTTGTGTACCTGTACACACATGTGCATGCATACACACATACATTGAGAAAGGAAAGCCTTCAGTGTCCCACCAAGGAGAAAGTTCATGGACTTCAACCATCATCCCCAAACATCAATTTTTGTCAGCTTCTCTCTCATACTTTCTCTGTCATAAGTGGTGCCTGTTCTAATATATCCTATATTTCCCTGAGGGTCATGGTACCTTTACTTCATTCATCCTGTTTTGGAATAACCATGTTCTTACTGAGCCACCTTGGATGGGACCATGTCTTGCTACCATGTATTAAATTTAGATTACAGAACATGAGCCTCATATTCTTTTCATAATTATTTCAGTAATTTCTCATCATCATAGGTTTGTCCTACTTGAAAACATCCTGGCTTTAAATTATAATCAGTTTCCTGTGTGACTATGAGTTTTTCCTGAGCAAGGGCCCCCTTTGCTCTTTGAAGTTCGAGGGAGGGTGGTGCAGGAAAGAGTAGGGTTTTTTGGTGGGAAAAGGTCCCAGAATTCCTGTGCCAGTGTTAGCAGTCAGAGGCAGGTGAGCATCACTATTGTCTCAGCTCAAACCTGCCATTAATAGCAACAATAAAATACAGGGTAAGGACAACTTAGCCTGTGGTCTGCTGGGAGAATTGGACGGCAATATTGTCCGTGTCCCTTGCGAGGCGTAAAGCAATGTAAACAGCTTTATAAATATTGATGCGGCCCTCCGCTCTTGCAGCTGAACACTGTAGAAATTGATCTAAATTGCATGTGGCACCCAGCCACCTGCAGAAAAGAATGTAAGTAGGAAATTCTTGGACTTTATCTGTTTTTCCACAGAACTCGAACTAGCTGGGGGAGAGAGGATGACCCTAGATCCAGAATGCAAAGGGCCTTGTTGGGGTGCGTTCTCCCACTGACCTTAGGCTGAACATCCTCGAGAAAGAAATGTCACCACTTGGATCTTCATAAGCCTGTAGCCCAAGTTACCAGCTGCCTCCTCTTGGGCATGTCCAGTAGAGAGGAGCATGTGCTCAGGCCATGCCCTTGGCCTGTGACTTTCTATTCCCTGCCCTTCAGCTTTTGTTGATACAGATCCACTGAGTCCCACTAGAAGGTCCTAGAAGCTTTTTACGAGCCATGCATTGTTGACTTGCTAGAATGCATCCATCCATCTTGTGTCAACTCATGTTATGGGTTGTCAGGAGTGAAGATGAGGATCTGTAATGAAGCAGATGGGGACAACAAAGCTACAGTTTCTCTTTAAAAAAAATTCAAAGCACACCAGGGAAGCCTGGTCTCTGTTATAGCCTTGGAGTGGGTGGGACTTCACCTTTGTAAATGTAATCTTTTTTTTACTCTCAGAAATACAGACACACACACACACACACACACACACACTGGTCTCTGCCCAATAAACATCTGATTTTTGTCAGTTCTATAAAGGAACATTGCAGAAATGCATGGCCTGGAAGCAAAGCATTCTGGGTTGCCAACATCTATGCAGTCTCTTGTCAGCAGGTGGCGACACCGAATTCACCACTGCTGGATTCTGCCCCATCTCACCTCCTCCAAATTCAGGCTGTGGCAATGGGCGCCAGGATGGCCTGGGTTCCAGCCTTCACTGTGCATCCTTCAGGGCTTGCCAGGAGAGACACCTACCTGAAGGAAAGTCTTTCCAACCCCAACAGTTTGAGCGGCATCTTTCTCCACCCTTTAGAGCCCAGGCTCCAAACCACTACCCTGCAGCCATGATCAAGATCATCACAGTCAACAGCACTGATCCCCATTTAGACCTACACCACTGAAAGGTTCTGTCCCTCTACCTGGAATGTTCTTCCTTACCTAGCTGAGTGAGACTCAGCTCCCAAATTCTAGCTAAATGTGACTTCCTCCAAAAGTGCCACCCGACCCCCCTCCCTGTGGCACTGGCTCTGATACTCTGCTCTCAGAAAAAAATCTTCCTTGCACACTGCCTAGTTAGGTTTCTATTGCTGTGAAGAGACCCCATGACCATGGCAACCCTTACAAAGAAAATGGGTAATTGAGGTGACAGCTTACAATTCGGAGGTTCAGTCCATTACCATCACGACAAGGGGCATGGAGGCATGCAGGCAGACATGGTACTGGCTACATCTTGATCCGAAGGTAGCAGAAAGTTGAGCAGAGTGAAGTTTGAGAAAAATACCTCAAAGCCCGCCCCCACAGTGACGCACTACCTCCAACAAGACCACGCTCCCTAATAGTACCACACCCTTTGGGGGCCATTTTCTTTCAAACCACCACAGGCACTCATCACTGAAGTTAGGATTGATGAGGTGACTGTGACGTCAGGCTCCCCGGCACATGCAGAGAATTCAGGACCTGTGTTGATGGTGTTTCCTTAACTCAAGCACCTATCACGGGGCTGCCTGCCCGTAGAAGGCATTCTGATATTAATCTAGCTGAGGAAGGAAGGCAGGAGTAGAGGTTGCCTGCCAGTGGCATCCATTCTCCCTTGAACCATAAGGGCTGAACCTCTTTAAATTCTCTAAACCCAGTGGAGACCTAGGGTCCACTGAGGGTGGCTCCTCCCCACCAACCAGCATTGTCCTCCTGTTAAGGACTGTGTCCTTCCCCTGTCACATTCCTCCAGTCCCTCAGATTCCATGTTGCACTTTTGGGATCACTCACTCTTTGTACCCAGGCAAACGTCTGGCTACCAGTACCCTGGCAACTGGCTTGGGTTCCTCCTCCCTCTCAAGTCCTACCTCTGTGACCACATCAGGCAGTACATCCAAGAGTCTGGTTGTTTGTTACACTCTGTGGAATTGCTGCAAGGTGCACCCTATGGGAGAGGGAGAGAAGAAAGAGAACCATGGCCTGGAGCAGTTCAGCAGCTAAGGGCATTTCCAGCTTCTTCAGTGGAACCGAGTGCTGGTGCCAGCACCCATGTCAGGAGGCTCAAAACACCTATAACTCCAGCTTCAAGGGACCTAATGCCCTCTCGTGGCCACAATGGGTACTGCACTCACATACATACGCTAACACATCGGCCCAGAGAGGAGATACACACTTCTAAAAAGAGAACAAATCCTGTTTTCAACACGTCAGTCCTGTGCCACAACTCCTAGAATTACCACTCTTTCAAGGAAGACGAAACAGCTAGAGCCCATGTCTGTCAGGACCCAAGGACAGAGACTCACTTTCTCATCCTGACTGGCTGGGCCACCAGAGGCAGCAGGGTGGCTGGCATTTTCCTACCGAGATCCTCAGATCACTTTCTTAATCACTACCCTGGAGTCCACCCACAGGAAACACATTATTTCAGTTGTGTCAGTTAATGAAACAGACCCGAAGTTGAAATGTCACTACATCTGTCTCGACCCTACCATCCCACAGATACATTTTGACCAAGAAGCATCTGGATTTGCATAATGCAAATGAATAATGCATGATTAGAAGAATAAATCAGCATGTGATCTGCATGAATAATGTCTCTGTAGCAAGTGGGTGAAGGCGGGGTCACTCACTCACTGCAGTTATACTGAAATAAATTTAGGGATGCTGAAATCGATTTAAGGATGAGGAGCAGCTATGTTAGTGTGCATCCTTTATAGTGGCAGAGGACAAAAGTTCCCATGAGACTTCTGGCCACTGTAGTGAGTGGGCTGGAGGCATATGGAGGTCCTGTGGTAGTGTAACTCTCATGGGATGAGTGGTCTTGCTGTCACACCTGGCTCAAAAGTTATGAGCACCCATAAACTGACTGAGGTCACACCCAGTCTAGAGCTTCACACCACTGAGCAACCTAAAAACACCACTTCCTGTTGCCTTTAGAGAGATGACAGAACCATTCGATGCCATTGAGATTGCTGGAATTCATATCAGACCGTAAAGTGGAAATCATCTTTTTTTTCTCACTACTCAGTTCGTATTAATTTGTTGGGTGGGTGCCAAGAAAAACTTCCCTTAATATCAGAACCAGAAGAAATCTTACAGATCTACCCCTCAACAAGTCAACAAGTTTGGTAGTATGGGAGGCCCTTCTGTCTATGTGTTGCTTTTATTGGTTAATGAATAAAGGAACTGCTTTGGGCCTATAGCAGAGCTATAGGGGAACAGAGCTGGGTAGGGAAAACAAAACAGAATCCTGGAAAGAAGAGGAGGAGAGAGACACCATGGATCTGCGGTGGAGGTAGATGTGCTGAAACTTTGCTGGTAGGCCATGACCTTGGGGAAATGCACAGATTAATGGAGATGGGTTAAATTAAAATGTAAGAGTTAACAAGTAAGAAGCTAGAGCTAATGGGACAACAGTGTTTTAAATAATATAGTTCTGTGTGATTATTTCAGTTCTGGGTGGCCAGGACGATCAACCATCCCCTCCTCCTATATTTGGCACTCAATGTGGGGCCCAAACCCATGACCTTGAGATTAAGAATCTCATGCTCTACCGATTGAGCTAGCTGGGCAGCCAGGAACCAACAAGTGACCTCCCCTTACAGTTTGGTGACTTTCTCAAGGGTGCACAAACAGCTTCTAGGGAAAGGTAGGACTGGCCTTTTCATTGAGAGCACCCAAAACAAGCTACAAGTACCCCATCATCATGACAGATACATACTCCTGGGCAGCTCTGTCACAGTTCACTTTGCTATTACTAGGATAAAAATCATAACCAAGAAGAAACTTGGAGAGGAAGTGGTTTGTTTCATCTTAAACGTCTAGGTAATAGTCCATCACTGAGAGCAGGCATGGCAGGAACTCAAGAGCCTGAAGGGAGGAACATTGTTCATTGGCTTGCTCCAAGCCTCATGTTCAACTAGCTTTCTTACACTTTCCGGGACCACCTTCCCTGGTGGTACGGCCCACAGTGGGCTGGAACCTCCCATATCAATCAACAGTTATGGAAAATGCCACACAGGCTTGCCTATGGACCATTCTGACGGAGGCAATTCTTCAACTGAAATTTGCTCCTCCCAGGTTACCCTAGTCTGTGTCAAGTTGACAAAAACTACCCAGTGCAAGCTCCATCTCTAAATCCCAAGCTCACACAAACCCCTTAATGGCCCTGCTAATAGCTAAACATGTTTCATTTACTCTCAGCTTCATGCCTGCCTTCTCCTTTAAATCTCAATAATGCCCAGAATGCTCTTTCAAAAGTCGTGCTATAACTGGCTATTTACCATCATAAGGATGAGAGAAATTTGGATTAATCACATTTTAAGGGGGGGTGTATTTAAGAGATTTCAAATTGCAAAATTAAAAACGCACACACAGAGATGATTTTTCCCATTAATGTTTTCACCTCGGGTAATGGCTTTCTGACTGCAACCAGACTGTGTGAGAGGTCTCCTTGCCCTTCTAGAAGGAGCACACTAGAATGGTAGCTCCTAGGAAACTCCTTTGTAGGTGCTGAGGAAACCCCAGCCCTGACAGGACCTTCTGAGGACGCTCATGCTGGCATTGTGCTTCCTGCATGTTGCAAATACCCTGCTCCAAATGAGATTTCCTGTTGAGAATATGGGCTACTCCAACTGGTGCCGAGAGATAATTGAAGAGGACATTAAAACCCAGGAGTACCCATAAGGAGGCGCGTCAGACACACTGCCGTTTTTGCTCTTGTTTTTAAATAATCCGTTTCCAATTCCACAATGGGGTAGCATCAGGACAGAGCCCAAGGAGGAACCCATTGCCAAGTTTCTCCAAACCTTTTTCTTCCTTTGTAACTCACTGTGGTTGAGGGAGCTTGGCAGTGTGACTGGCTAATTAGCAAGAGTCACCTTGAGAAATGTCCCTGGTGTCCATGCTGAGTTTGTAAGGGGGTGGTTGTACCTAAACAGCTGGGTCAACCTGTGTGGAGGACAGCGATTCACTTAGGGACACGAGAACCTCATTAGCTGATAAAACAAAGGTCCTCCCACGCCACCTATCCCTGTGGATCCTTCCACTCCTTCTATTTTTATTGTTTTAAATGTTTTAGAGCTATGTGGGCCTGGTGCTTTGAAAAGCTCAGATCATCGTTAGACACCTGAGACCAGAGAGGCCATAGTACCCATGGCTAACAATTTAGACTCTGTTGTCCAGAGAATATGCACAGAATTCACAGCAGTCTTATGAGACATGCTGCTAACATTATTAACAAGTATGACTTTTCCTCAGAAGCCTTCCCTCTGCAAACTACTTGATAAAACTCAGTACATGAGGCTGTATGCTCATGGGTGTCAGCTGAGACATTGGGTTTTGCTTGCTTGGTTTTTCAAGCTTTGTTATTTGGGGCTTGGGTAGTTTTGTTGTTTTGTTTTTGTTTGTTTTCATTTGGTTCAGTTTGGAGGTACTTTTGGCTGGACTTGAACTCATGATCTTCCTGCCTCGGCCTTTCCAGTGTTGGGGTGCAGGTGTGCACCACCATGCCTAGCCAAGGTTTTGATTTTGCAGGCGCAACAAAGAATGTTTCCATCTTCAGTGCCCACCAGCTGCACTGTGCAGTACCATGGCCTGGTTTCATTTGTGCTGCTGTGATGAAATGTCTAGACCAAAATTAGCTGATGAGAGAGTTTATTGGAGTTCCGGGGGTTACAGTCAACTAGTGTGGGGAAGTCAAGTCAGCAGGAATCCGAAGGCTCTTGTCACGTGATTATCAGCAAGCAGGAGCAGACAGCCATGAATGTTGAATGCATGCAAGCTTGCTTCAGCAACCCACTTCCTCTCCTTCATAGAGTCCAGGACCCACACCCAAGGAATGGTACCACCATTTCAGGCTGAGTCTTCCCACACCAATTTTGACAGTCAAGACCACCCCCCCCACACACACACACACATGCAGGCCAACTTGATCTAGACAATCTCTCACTGACACTCTCCCAAGGCAATTCTAGACTGTGTCATGTTGACAATTAACCTAGCAGCCCGCATCCCATAGTAGGAGCTCCCCTTTGGCTCATGTAAAGTAACTGACAGTGTGTTGTCAGACTAAGCAGAAGAATGTGCCTGTTGCTGCTCTGTGGGAAAAGACTGTGACCATTACCTGTGTGTGATTCTGATGTGTTCTATAAGGTTAAATGGCATGGATAATATGCATCTCTACTTTCCCTAAGTGGCACAAATGGGAACAGATGGAAAATAAGCAAAAAGGGAAGATTACTCAGAATAAAAGGTTCAAGAATTCTTTCACCTATAAAATGATCCTATATAAAGGGCTGTGGTGTACGACTATAATTTCAGCACTTGAGAGGCTGAGGCAGGAGGATTGCCACGAGGCTGATGCTGCCTAGGGTATACAGTGAGTTTGAAGCCAGCCTTGGCTACAGTGCCAGCACTTGTCTCAAAAACATAAAAAGGGAAAAAATAGATATTAGTAGAAAGATCATAAGAAAAGACCCATGAATAAATGTCCATGTGGTTTGGTGATGACGATGGCCAATGGTGTTATAGCTATAACAAGGTAACTGTTCAGAAGCTGGCACGATGGCAAAAGAGCTCGGACTGCTCTCCCAGGGGATATGGGTTCCATTCCCAGAACTCACATGGCGACCCACACCCATATATAACTCCAGTTCCAAGGGATCTGTTGCCCTCTTCTGGCCTCCGCAGGCACTGCACGCACACAGAATGCATACATACATGCACAGATTAAAAGGAGAGAAAGGGGAAAAGAGAGAAATGAGAGAGAGAGAGAGAGAGAGACATAGGGAAAGAGATTTAAAAAAGAAGGTGATGTTGCCTGAGGAACAACGCCTGAGGTTCATCTCTGGCCTGCACACAAGCATATACACAGGCACATGTGGCCTCTACTAGGGCATATATACACATAGGCACAGGCACCTTCTCACCCACCCCACATCCCCACATACACCATTACACATGCAAGCTTACACACAGACACACACACACACACACACACACACACGGGAGAGTGTTCTAGTTATGTAGGAGAGGGAATGGCTGAATAGAAGTCCTTCTGAGGATACAGAAAGTGCTGGGAGTTCCACCTTACGGGCCATCAGGGCCTGGTGGATCCAGACACTGCTCGGCCAGGAAGCATCTGCTCTCTATCCCGCCTACAGGCCTGCCTGTGTACGCCTGCTGAGTCTTGAGGAGGTTCACCTATTTGAAATGAGCATTTTGGGGGTGTTCCTCTCAGCACCATCCATGGCTATTTGTAACAGGTTAAGCACTTTCAATTAAAGCTAAAGACAGGAGATGTCTCCACTGAGAAGCTTGAGCTAATCAAGTGACTCTAATGTTGGTCTCCATGGGTCTCCGTTGCTTCCTTTCTCGGGCATTGCCGACAAGCTGACCTTGTGCTAGGCTTCACGATTCGGTTAGGGGCCTTCTTGAACATTTGGGTGGTTGTTCCCAGCTGGGTAGCAGTCAGTGTCTTTGCAGTGGAGCCTCGGGATAGGCAGATTTCAGCTGTTTCTTGCGCCATGTGACTCTCTCCTTGATGACCACAGTCTGGCCACATGACGCTGGTGACCAGCAATCGGGGTGTTACTGTTCACACTCTCTACCTTCACCTTGCCTCTCTCCAGCCTACATTAAGGACAATGCTTTTAACCTTCCCATGGCCACAACCACACCAGAGGGGAGGGTAGAGCCCAGAGTCGACATCATCTAGATTATGTCCTTGCTCTCCACCTGGATTCCGAGGTCCGGAGAGGGGCGGCGACTGCCCCAAACTACCCAGTTGGTCAGGACAAAGTTGGACGAGCGGATGGGTCTTTAGACTTTGGAAAGAGTTTGCCCAGCCATCCCAGACTGCCACCCCCACCTCTGTATTGAAAGGCTACCTGCCTGTAAGTGGTCCCCTGAACCAAAGAACCATCCTGGAAGGGAGTTCGCACGTGTAAGGTGTGCAGAGCCTAGCTGTTGATTCCCAGAGTGAGTTCCGGTACCACTTGCTACATTGTGTGTGGTTCGGGTGGGTGTGTGGTATGTGTGCATGAATGTGTGGGTACAGGTGTGTGCCCCACACATGTGGACATCAGACAACAGCCTCTGTTGTCGTCAATCCTCGGGTGCCTTCACCTTTCATTTAAAATAAGGTCTGACATAGCCCTGGAGCTTTACCACCTAGACCAGGCTCCCTGACTCCCCCACTTCATATCTCCTCTCAAGAGTTGGGATGGCAGTCACCCACCACCATGCCTGGCTTCTTATATGGGCTCTGGGAACCTGAACTCAGGCTTCCACACTTGTGAGGTATGCCCTTTACCAGCGGAGCCATTTTCTCAGCCCAAGTTCCTTCGTGTTTTAGTTCCGTGGCCTTGACTTGATTCTTTGGACTCTCTGAGCCTTGGTTTCCCCTCCTGTGAAATGGAGATGTAGATAGTGCATGCTCTCATGGCAGCTACTGGCACTCATGGTCTTCCTCTGGGGAAGTGCTCAGCACTGTGCCTGGATACTAGCTTGCAGTCAGACGTTTAGCTCGTTCTTAAATGGACACCTCCTGTCCCTGGGTAACGCTGTGTCAAATAAGCATACACAACTTGAGCCTGAAGTAGTGACGGTTGTCCTTGCTTTTCTACTAACATGTTAACTAGGACCCCGAGTCTATTCAGTACTCCAGACTCAGTTTCTTCTGAGCGCCTGTTCTGGAGGTAGATCAGTGTAAAAGAAGGAACACGTGATTTCAGTAACAGACTGAGAAATGGCATCCATGCCTTCCTCCTAGGAGTCTGTGTCTATGTCACCTGACCCAGACGGGAGACTCTGTGGGTGGAATTCCTGGGATAGCAAAGTCCTCTGGATTGTCCAGGTTGGGCTAAAACCTGGGCAGATGTCCTTGTAAGGATTGGGCAGGGCTGCTTTGACTCATAAGAACATGAATGCAAGCGCAAGCTGTGGAATGAGGGCAACCTAGGAAGAGAAAAGAAATGGAGTCACCCAGAGCCCCTGATTGGATGGTGGCCCTGCTGCCACCACAATTTTGGGTCAGTGAGACAGATTCTGGGTCTCTTCTGGCCTCGTGGCTGCAAGAGAATGAAGCTGTGCTGCTCTAAGCCAGAGGGCTCTTGGTAACTGAGCACAGCAGCCCCTGGAGGCTGATGCAGACCTCTGTGCCCCACCCCAAGGTTAGAGGAGGCCCCCCCATTCTGTGTGCACCTGACAGTGTCTACTTGGCACTGTCAGTTCAGTGCCTCGTACCTCCTCAGTGCTTGGCACGTGTAGCCCTTAGGAACATGTCACTGGTAAGCATTCTTCTCTCTGGAGGCACAGGCCTTCCCAGAGCCCACATCCAGTTGTCTGCCAGTATGTAGGGGATTTGGCTCAGCCCTGGTGTGTGGTCACCATTGAATGAGCAAATGACAGTAGGTGACACGTCTCTTCATGCAGACGGTGAGCTCCTTGTTCACCATGGCGACAGAACCAAGCTCTGTCTTTGAAGTACCCTGTACAGCCTTGCTGCACAAGCCCCAGTGACCATCTGTCTGCTCCACAGCAGTCAGTCTTGAAATGTACCGGCTGCTTCTTTCCTCACTACTGTGACCAAATACCTGACAGGAAACAACGCCAGTAAGGAAGGGTGCTTCTGGACTCACAGTTGGAGGTTGAAGTCCCTCACAGTGGGCAAATCCGGTTGGCAGGCAGCTGGTCACGTGACATCCACAGCCAGGAAGCAAAGAGACATGCTCCATGCTTGGCTCACTCTCTCCCTTTTCTTCAGTCCGGCCACCCACCCATCCGCCCTCTTCAGTTAAGTGCTTCTGGAAACACCCTCACACATGGAAAGGTGAATTTCCATGGCGATTCTAAATCCTGTCAAGGAGACAATGAAGATGAGCCATCACTCCATCACACACTGGGCCAACACCCAGCAGAGGGAAGTCAGCTATGGCGTGGGCAGAGCCGGCAGATTCCTCGCATCTGACCGCCATGCTTGTTAGCTCCTACCCTTCCACCCTTCAGCCACTGTTTCTAATGCAAACAATGCTGACAAGGCTCTCTGAAGGAGAGGCTAACTCCAATACCCAAGGTGTCAGGCATTGCTGTTCCTGCTGTTATCTACCTCAGTGTCAGCTCTTCCTTCAGAAGAGAAGAGCAGGATGTTTGACTCTGTTTTGATAGCTCTTAGGCAAAGACCGGCAGATGACAGCTGTTTCTGTCACACCAGAAAAGACAGAGGAACGCTACCTTCCCTGTGTGATATTGCACACCATACTGGTATCTCTGCATTGAGACAAGCTCAGGTGAGCTTGGTTCTATGTGACTCCTTCATCACCAGAGAGCTAGTGGCTGTGGCAAGTCTTCTCTCTAGGGCGTCCCCTGAGTCTAGCTAGCCAGGATCTCACGTCCTCCTCCTCCTGCTGCTGCCTGAGTGGCAGCGGCCCATGCACAGTGAGCAAACTGGACATCAAGTGTGACAGCAAGGGCCGACAGGTTTCCAGCACTCAGAATGACTCAGGCATCAGAGGCAAGACCCCAACCTGAGCAGGGATAGAGAGCCCCAACCTGAGGAGGAGTAGAGAGCCCCAACCTGAGGAGGGGTAGAAAGCGCCAACCTGAGGAGGAGTAGAGAGCCCCAACCTGAGGAGGGGTAGAGAGCCCCAACCTCAGGAGGGGTAGAGAGCTGCAAGAGGCCAAATTACCAGGAGAGAATTAGTTGTGTTTGGTTTTTTGTTTTTGTTTTTGGATTAAGGTAAAATTCATGTAATATAAAAATTGACTATTTTATTGCTTTTTGTTTGTGTTACTGGGGAGCAAACTCCTAAATTAACCATTTAAAAATGGACAGCCTTATGACATTTAGGGCACTGGTAATGTGTAAACACCCCTTTTCTGTATTTTATCACCCCCAAAGGAAAGCCTCCACACACTGAGTAGTTGAACTCTGTAACTTCATCTTCTTGTGGTTGCAACAAGGTCCCTAAGAGCAGTGACTCATAGGAAGATGGGTTTATTCTGGCTCACAGTTTGAGGGATCCTGTTCTTCAGGGAAGGAGGGAGGGCATATAGTAGCTAGGGTCCCTGGAGTGGCTGAGTCTGGAGTGGCTGAGTCCGCGGTGGCAGGGGCTTGTGGCTTGAGCTGTCATGTGACACAGATTCAGGACACAGATTGGCTAGAAGCAGAGCTGGCATGTACCTTCAACAGACCCACCTCTAGTGACCAGCTTCTACGCAGTCTCCCTTCTCTCGAAGGTTCCAAAACCTCCCACAACAGTGTCACCTGCTGGGACCAAGTGTTCAAACATATGCACTCGTGGGGACATCTCACATTCAAGCCACAACAGTCTTTTTCTTGTTGGGGGAGGATTTCGAGACAGGGTTTCTCTGTAGTTTTAGAAGCTGTCCTGGAACTAGCTCTTGAACTCATAGAGATCCGCCTGCCTCTGCCTCCTGAGTGCTGGCATTAAAGGCGTGCTCCACCACCGCCCGGTGACTAAATTCTTCATTTCCCCTCTTAGACCCGACTCTTGGTGATCAGAATTCACCCACTGTCTCCATGGACGTCCTATCTGAGACATTCTGTTTAGCCTGAACGATCTAACATGTGACCTTTTGTGATTAGCACTTTACATAATGACATTCACTGGCACGTGTTTTCACAGCTGTATAACAGTCCTTTCTATAAGTAGGACATTTTGTCTAGACTGTCCAGCTCAGCACTGTCCATGGTCAGCAGCTCAGCTCATTGAGGTCCTTAATCCAAACACATCTGCCAAGTCCCTTGGCCACATGTGATGATAGTCTCAGGTCCCAGGGATCATGAGTTCCTGAATACTCTTGGGATTAGTGTTCAGTACAGCACATATATGGGTCAGTTGGGAGTCAGCTGTGAGAACTGAGACTCAAGGGGGCTCTAGCAGAGGGCATGGTGTGTACAAAAGCCCAAGGCAAGCAGTCCTCACCCTGGTATGTATGCGACAGAATGAGATGCTTAGTCTTTGTTGGTCAAATCAAAACCTCACATCAGTTTTCAAAGGACAATGCAAGTCACTAACAGTTAGGAAAATGAGGTGCTGCTTACATGGGATTTTTGGAAATGGAGTACTGTCTACATGGCAACTTTTAAGTCTCTGTGGACACTTAGTAGGTCGGCAAAGAACTATGCATTTGGGAAGATACTAGGCAGATGCTTGTCACAGAGGATGCTTGGAGCAGCTGAAAAACAAGCATGCAGTTATAGCCACTCTGACTCTGCCCACCCCTCTGAAGAGGGACCAGAGACAGAGTTTATCAAACAGAGCACTTGCAAAGAGCCAGGGGTGGCATGCAGCATTTGACATTGTAAACACTGAGCATACAGGAGGAGCTGATATTATGCTTATTGCTTTAAAGAAAAAACCTGGACTTGATAGCATGGGGCACCAACATGAGTCATAACAAAAGAAACCAAAGCAACAGAAGAACTTGGTGGAGCTCGCGAGATGGCTTCTCAGCCAACAAATGCAGGGACTGAACTTCTCCTCCCCAGAACCTGCATAAAAGGCTGGGTGGGTTGGAAATGGGGGATTCCCAGAGCAAGCTGGCTTGTGAGACAGGCCATATCAGTGAGCTCTGGCTTTGACTGAGAGACCTTGACTCGGTGAATAAGATGGATAATCAATGGAATATGATTCCATAACTTCAACCTCAGGCCTTCACATGCATAAGCACATATATGCCCATGCATCTACACATGTGTGTCCCACACATGTGAAAACTTGCAAACATATATATGTGTGTGTGTGTGTGTGTGTATATATATATATATGTATGTATGTATATCACACATATGAAAAATATAAAGGTAAGAAGAAGGGTCCAGTGTGAAGAACTGACTTGGCCAAGGAAGTTATGACTGGCCCATTGGATGAGTCAGAATGATGAGCAGGGCTGACTTGGGATTAACTGAGCTACCAGGGCTAGAGAAAGCACTTTGGGAAGAGAACGGAGCTGGTGTGAAGGACCTTTGGCCATTATGAGAATAGTGGAGGAAAGAAAGAGGGGAAAGAGGTCGATGGGGCAGGCAAGAGCCTGGGCACAGCTAAGGCTGGAGGCAGGCTGGCACTGAGCGCCGTGTAAGCCTGTGGACCACAATGGCTGATTGTGCCTTTCTGCTAATACAAACAGGAAGCCCTTAAGTGTGTCCAGTCTGCAATCCATGGCATGGCGGCCCCAGGATAGCTGTGAATGTGGCCTGACAGAATCACAGCCCTATTCACAGTGAGACAGGATTTATTTTTCTTTATGCAGTTTCTTTTTAAATTACATTTACTTAATAGGAGAGGGTGGCATACATGCCACCGCATGTGTATGGAGGTCAGAGGGCACCTAGCAGAGACTGGTTCTCTCCTTCTATCACATGGGACCTGGGAATTCACCTCAATTCTTCAAGCTCGGCAGCAAGCACCTTTACCCACTGAGCCACCTTGCCAGCCCTGTAGTTTCTTTTTGTAACTCAGTTGCGTGGCTCCTGAGTGTGAAGTCTGTAGCTGACAACATCCATTGCCATGTCTAAAGGTTGACATGCCCATGCCTACGCGTGCTTTGAGTGATGGGAGAAACCTCTGCAGCTGTGTTTTGGAAAGGCCACTCTGGCTCGAATGTGAAGGAAGGATGGAGAGAGGAGGAGGAAATCCGTCAGCAAGGAGGATGTCTTGTTGATCCCAAGAGAAAGTGATGACCCAGGTCACTAACCTCACCACAGAGACCTCGGGAAGGTGCAGCCTCAGGGCTGTTGGGGAGGGAAAATCCACAGCACTTGTGACAGGCGAAGTGTAAAGCATGACAGCAGGACAGCTGGTTGGGGTGTCACTTGAATTCTTGAGAGATGCCACACGGATTTGAGATGAGGGTGGGGGCTGCAGATGGCCAAGGCCCTGGCCCTCCTAGCTGCCTAGTCGTCTGTCTTGTTGGCCAAAAAAGAGGGGGGATAGTGAGGAAACAGTGACATTTTAAGGCTACACAAATACTGAGTGACAACTTGAAGGCTCGACTGACAAAATGGTTCGCAGTTGTGATGAACTGGTGTGGTCAGGTGAAAGGTACTGGAAGCCACAGCTGAGGAGCAAAAGTTCTGTCGAGCCACGGTCCAGGGGGCCCAGCAATGCATCTCATCTACAAGGCTCAGATTTAACAAGTATTTGTCAAGCAAGTAGATAAAACTCAACAGTGAGTTCACAGGACTTTCCCATGACAACAGAGACACGAATGGCCTCACTTACACAACACAGTGTGTCCTGTTCTATTTCGTCCTGCAGGAATCTGTGAGCAGAACTTAAGACTGTGGACTAAAAAGCAAAATGCAGTACATTTGCTATAGATAATTTACTTAAATTTTTCCCCTCATCTGGAGGTCTGAACATCTGATATGCTCTAGGAGCATCATTTTGAAGATAAACTATTCCTTCCTCGCTTATAAGATGAGGATGTGGCATAGCTAGGAAGGGAAGAGAGGCCATTTAGGTACTGCAGAGGACTTACCTATGACTCCCGTACTGCAGGATGTCTCAGAGCCTTTATTATTCTCCTAGAAGTTTCTAGGACTTTCTCAATCTGCAGAAAAGAAAGCACATAGCTGTGGTTGTTGGGACAGCTCAACAGGATTTTGCCTTGCAGCCAAACCTGATGCCCCGAGTTTGATTCCCCAGGACCAACATGGTAGGAGGAAAAAACTGACTCTCGAGTTGTCCTATGATGCCATATGTGCACAATGGCATGCACGACTCCTCCTTCCCCCCCCCTGAGAGAGAGAGTGTGTGTGTGTGTCACACACACACACACACACACACACTTTTAAACAGAAAGAACAAAGTGAAGAATAGGCACTTACATTAATCTAGTGGCATTTTAGGGGAGGAATAAGTCCTAAGTCCACAGTAGGCAGATTGCTCTGATTTCTATCATACCAAGAATTAGCCCAGAAGAAAGGGCTATATCTCTAGAGCATATCTTCAGAATACTTGATCAGGCTGTTAGCCCATCCTCCCCATGCTCTCTAACATTTCTAAAAGGATATTATTTTATACTATAACTATATTCAGAAGTCTGCCTAATTCTATATTGTCTGTCTAGGAATTCAATTCTGTTGTCTAGATGGGGGAAGTCAGCTTTCTCTCTCAGTTATGGCTAAATAATAAATGTTGACGTAGCTATGCCATAAAAATATGCCCTCTATAAATTGCCTTGCTTGTCATTAAGATGTTTCCCGAACAAGCTGGCTACATACTATGTTTTTGTCAGACACTTGCAGCAATCTTAAATTACCTGCTGTGTCTATACATATTCAGAGAGTCATAACAGTGCCATGCCAAGTGGCTTGGGAGAAAATCATTTATACAGATTAGAGGCGACTTTGGAGGCCCCTGTGTTTATAGCCGGGCTGTGCATTAGTGAATTTGTTCCTGGGTATCTTCACGTTATCACTCTTTGGATTTATCTGGGTCCCCTCCAATTCCCAGACATCTGTCATCAGTGTCATCCAGGACAAGTCACACTTCTCTCCCCTACATGGACAATGCAGCAGGACCTGTAGACTCCAGGGACCAACCGCCTGTTGATCTGACAGAGGGAGCAGGTACAGTCTCTGCTGAAGAGGCTTTTCAGAGGCTTCAGCCTCAGCATTCCAAGGCTGATTTAGAGTCAGTGGATATAGAGAAGCATGAGGGCTGCTTTAAAGGGATGGAATCGTCATAGAACAAGACGGGTACCACAGAGGAAACATGGACTGATTCTGACTTGGCATTCTTCGGTGATGACTTGGGTCACTGGCATCTTAGACAAGAAAGAATGAACATCTTGGTGACAAAACAAGGCAGAAAGGGGGACCTGTTAAGCTGTGGTGCGCAGTGTATCATTCAGACGCTGAGTTGGAGTGGCCTAAGTACTCAGCTATAGACCAAGGGCTGAGACTCTTGGCTAAAGGGGCTGTGAAAAGCTACCTGAAGTAAAGACAGTCATCATTCCGAGTATCCTGGCAGCTTACCTTTCCACCCTATCCACAGGTAGTTCATTTTACTCCTTTTCTCATTGCTATGACAGCATACCTGAAGAAAGCACCTTAAGGAAGGTTTACTGTGACTCACAGTCTGAGGGTCCACTCCATCATGGTAGGGAAGGCACGGCAGCAGGAGGGTGAGACAGCGATCACATTGTGTGTGCAATGAGCAAGCCGCGAGATGAACGCTGGCGCTCAGCTCACTTTCTCCTTTTTATTCAGCCCAAGACCTCAGCCCGTAGGATGGTGCTGCCCCTGTACAGTATGTGGCTTCCCTCTTTAGTTAAACTTCCCTGGAACCGTCTTCACAGACATGTTCAAAAGTCTGTCTCCTAGGTGATTCTAAAATCCAGCCAAGTCGACAGTGAAGGTGAACTGTCACAATTGTCTGTTGTGAGGACTTTTCTGAACATTTGATACACTAAAGATGCCTTACAAGGTTCTGACACAGTCATCTGGTACACGAGGAATCTCCCATACTTTGTTCCTCCAGGACGATGCTAACATCTTGAGGTCTAGGATGCCGAGAACCCATTTTAGAGGACACTAGCATAGAGGAAAGCAAGAGCCTGATAACTCCCAGAAGAGAGGATCCGGCTAGAGAAAGACAGAGCAGGCATAAGAGCTGTCCTCATGGCGTGGCAGGCTAGATGGCAGTCCCTGTCACCTTGTGACTAGTTCTCTGGTGTTGTCTAAGGGTCTTGCCTTCATTATTCAGTCCTCATGGGCACTTCAGAGGATGTGTTGTCATTGCTCCTGGAATACAAATGACAGATATCCACCTGTGGGTGAGTAACACTTGTTCCTTCCCTGGAAACCAGGGAGGGATGCTTCCAGAGGGGCAGATTGCCACTCAACATTTGAAAAAGTACTCTCCATTAGAGGTGCTCAGGGAGGATGCTTCCACGGTTCAGGTCCCCCGACTCGATTCCCTGAGTTGCCCTCCATAGCTATCTCTCATATTTTGAACTTTAGACACAATTCTCTTATACTTTAGGTGACAAGACCTCTTGGGAAGCACTGTATGTCACTCTTGAGCAGAGATGCTCACTCGTTTAGCAAAGCACTGGCGAAGGCTGCAAACACAGATCCAGCATCCTCCTGACCTTCCCTAGGTGATCCTCTCTGTCCTCTCCTGCTCTGTCCCAGGATCACAGGCCAACCTTGTATCAGATTCTGAGCCCAGATGTTGGCTCCTGCCAAGTCCTGGCTCACATCAGAGTTGAGCGGTAACCAAAGACAGCAGTCACGAATCCAGATGCATCTGCCCCAGCTGCCTGCTGAGCATCAGGGAGGTGCCCAGCACTCTTCCTTAGAAGCGTTCGGCCATTCTACTAGAATGTTGACAATCTGGGATTGGGGGTAATGATGGTTTCATAAGGAGAATGACAATGGGGACACCATGAGAACACAATGTGTTTATCGTTTCTCAAGCAGTAACTGTTCCTTCTGGGTATACCTCATCTTCTCAAAAATTCTCCTGCCTCGGCAGAGGAGAGGGTGCCTGAACTGGCCTTATCCTATAGCCACACTGATGAAT
>LOEQ01001648.1:251726-280902 GCA_001685075.1 Bramus lutescens | reverse complement strand
GGGGGAATACTGCCAAAGACTTATTCTGCAACATTTCATACAGCAAGCAATCCCATGTTGGGTAACTGAACATAACTGTCACTTCTTATTAACATTTTTAAAAGAGCCTTCCTAGGTCCCCAAGTTTTTATTCCACCTTCTGGAACTGAATGGCAGGATGCTTATTAAATGACACAGCTCCTTTAATGGGAAATTAACAATCTACAGAACGCCAAGGGTTCAGTAGCAGGAGTCTGATGAGCTAACGGGCCACAGTAATTTGTTGATTGCCCTGCCTTGATTCCCCAGTGGGAACCCATCTGTATTCAGTAAGAACTGCAAAATCTTCCAGGAAGAGAGAGCTCTGCCTTTGAATTCAGGCAACCCCTAACTTTGTCTTGAGCATCATCAATCACTGTCCTATTTCACCCAAGTCAGTGGATCCCAGCAGAAGGTAACCAAACTCCCTGGGGGACATGGCTATGTCTGGAAACACAGCTAGGGGTAGGAGGGGTAAGCATGACTGGCATCTAGTAGATGACCCAGAATCCTGGGCTTTATAGAACAATCCATGCATCCCACAGATATCAGAAAGGCCCAAACCTCTGCAAAAAATTACATGGCCATGCTAAGCAAGAGCATGGAGTCCAAACCACCCCATCATCAATATCTGACTGCTATGGCCAAAAAGAGGGATATCCTCTGAGACCACAGAAGCACCATTCCCTGTCTGACTGCTAGGAGCCAAGGGTTGTTTCCAGGTTGACCCCAAGACCTCTGGTGCCTTATTCCCATGTGAAAAATGAGCTGTGTTCTTTAGTATACATTTACAAAGCTCTGTGCTAGCTTTGCATAGTCCTCTCCCAAGGTCATGGAAGTAGATGCCAAGATGGTTCCCATGCTGCTGCTGAAGCCAGTTTTGATGTTGAGTTGAGCCATTGGTCCACATTACACAGTGACTGGTTAATCCTGTAGTGCTAACAGAATCTGACCCACAGAACTCCCAAGCCTACACTTATATTCTGGGCTCAAACTCTGGCCCATGCGCTGCTGTTTGCCAGTTGCATGGTCTGGAGTAATGGATTTAACCTTTTTGTTGTGTTTCTTTTGCTAGATGAGGGCCAGTGGCCTTACAAAGGGTTTCTACTGGTATTACAAGACCAGAAAAATCCTTTCCCCAGTCTCTGGCCACAAGCATAACCTCAGTAAGCTTGAATCTATCTCCCCATTACCAGCCATTATAGACAAAGGTATGGAGGAGAAATTCCTGAGTATGGCATGTAATTCTCTCAGTTGATGTGACTTCCCTTAAACTAACTAGAACATTCCATTTATTGGAAACAGACTTAATGATGAAGCTTTTATTCTGTTCACCTCCTTCAGGGAGTACTTAAAAATAACTCAAAAACTCACAGTTAGAAGCCTGTGTTCTTTACCCAATCGGGACTTAATTAGTCCTTCAGCAACTTTGCTCTTCTCAGAAGCCACTCGGTGTTAAATCCCTCATGACCCTTGGGTGGGGAGATGTAGAGGTCTATCAAGCAATGGTTCAACACACTCAGTAGACAAAGATTTACAGCAAGAATTAAGAATTCTTAACAATTTTTTATTTGGTTGACAATGAAGAAGCGAAGATACATATTTTTGTAGATATGCTAAATTAAAAACTTACAAATACTGGGCAGTGGTGGTGCACACCTTTAATCCCAGCACTTGGGAGGCAGAGGCAGGCAGATCTCAGTGAGTTCAAGGCCAGCCTGGTCTACAATGTGAGGTCCAGGACAGCCAGAACTGTTACACAGAGAAACCCTGTCTCGATAAACAAAAAACAAACAAACAAATACAAGTTATATTTCGTTTTCCGCAGAAAAGCACATGGCCAGTTTCAGTCTGCTGTATTCTTCTAGGCCACTACGGGAGGGTTGTGTGGGGTAGTGACTTGGCTCTATCTTTTCCTTATTCAAGTGCTTCTATGTATGCTATGTCCAGACTAGGAAAGTCACTGTCTGTAGATGCACCCTTATATTATTTATATCAGCATTCCCAGGGTTTCTGCACCCAGCACCTCCACACACATTTCATATGCAGTCAGCAGCTGCAGAAGACGGCTCAGGGTGACCTGACCGAATTTGACTGGAAGTTTTACTTTTGCTGTACCAACAAGTCCCCTCACTCTAGCCTATGATGTTTGTCCACCTTGTCACAGGGATGGCAGCGACGGCCTAGCGATAAAGGGGCAGACTTTTAGGACAGCGGGTTCTTGGCCAGGTCTGTCCTGTCATCCCTCTGGACTCTCACCTGTGGTCTTCATCTTGTCCTTCCAAGTTTATCAATAATGTTTATACCACATAGCTCCCCCTCACCTGTCACCCTCTGTCTTTATAGCAGGACATTTCCGTCTGTACTGTGAGACCCACTTCAAACATGGTCACTCCTCTGCAACAGTCTTCCACTTCCCAGGGAAAACTTGGGCTCCCTATGTCTTCCTCCCTCCCTTCCTTCCTTCATTCATTGACTGCTACCTCAGGTGCTGCTGTAAGTTTGGGGCTGTGGGAGTGGACAAGACAATTCAGAACTGTGTTTACCCAATATACAGTAAAACAAACAGTGTTGACATTCAGAAACTTCTAGAGGAATGACTGAAAGAGAACTTCGGGGATGATGAGTCTCAATAAGGTGCCCAGATGGGAGCTGTTTTGGAGTGAGATCCAGGGGAAGTGTGTGTGTGTGTGTGTGTGTGTGCATACCTGTGTGTGCACATGCGTGACTACAGGGCCCTCAGAGACTTTCCAATCCCCTGGTACTGGAGCCACAGGCAGCTGTGAGCTTCCAGACATGGGTTCTGGGGACTGAATTTGTGCCCTCTGCAGGAGCGGTGTGTGCTCTTAACCACTAAATCACCTTCCCAGTCCCCTGGGGTAAAGTCTTAGTAAAGGACAGAGAAGTATCCACCCTTGAGATCAAACTTGGCTGCTCCTTGCTTAGCATTAGCCTTCTGTTCCTATGGGTCAAAACCTTTGTTTTATGTACGTTGACTTCCCCAGGACTGTGGTGTCCTCAGCACTTGGCACAGACTCTGTGCCATAGGTGGCTACAGAGGGTTGTTGGGAAAGATGGGAACTAAAATAGCCAAAAGCCTTGTTTGCCACAATGTTGCTTTTTCACTTATCAGGCCATTGGTTTTTCTCTAAGTCTAAGAAGAAAGCTATTGTTCCCTATCCCCCTGACTTGATGACACCCCGGAAACAAATATTTGGAGATCCACTTAGGAAATACAGAATAAATGCCATGTAGCATCCTGGGAATGGTCCCATGCAGAACACTGATGGGGTCTGGGTTGAACTCATGTCTTATGCTACGGCTCTTCATCTGTGTGCAAAGAAACTCAACTCAGGCTTGAGGGTGGCTGAACCTGGGAGGCACAGCAGCTAAGAGAGAAAGTTAGCCTGACGCGCAGTCTCTACCTCAGGAAACTGAGAGCTCTGGGAGCATCAGCAGTGCCTTCTGTGGTGTCTACAGGGCTGGTGTCACTGTGTGATCTGCCACTTCAACATCAGATAGAGATCGTCACAGCCCTGTGACCAGTCTGCAGGTGGCTCATGCCTGGTACTCAAGGAAGACTAAAGAGTTGAATCAAAGTCATAGAAGCCACAAAGAAAGGGGCCCTTTCTGGTCCTGAAAAGTCGTGACTTAAAGGTCAAGAACTAAGGTTGACTTTCATCTTTTAAAACGTATTGATTTATTTTATGTATATGTTTTAGCTGCATATGATTCTATATACCAGATTTATACAGTGCCCACCCATGAGGCCAGTAGAGAGCAATGGAGCCCCTAGAACTGCAGTTATAGTTGGTTGTGAGCCACCATGTGGGTTCTTGGGATCCTCTGCAAGAGCAGTCAGTCTTCTTAACCACTGAGCCATCTCCCCAGCTCCAATTGACTCCAGTCCTCATCTATCAGGCTGCCTCAGCCTTTCTCCATCCTTCCTACAGGGCATATGTGTCAGGTACTATGGTAGGTAGAAGGGAATTGGGCTGGACTGTGACCTGCTTAGCATAACACCCTGCAACCTGTAGAGCTCAGGGCCTGGACAGGGTGGCAGGCTTTTATCAAAAGGTGATGCCGATAAGCGCAGGATCTGACTGTAGTAAAAGCTAGGAAGGAATGATGTTGACCGTGTTGAGGACCAGGATCTGGGAACAGGGATTGGTTGGGAAACCTGGGCCTGGAGAAGGAGCCTGTGTGTTTGTCTCAGTCACTGGGGCAGGCGCAGTGTGCAGGAAGTGTGAGAGGAGGGAGCATAGGACACAGAGGAGTTTACTTGAGATCCCAGGCTAAAGGGGGAGTAGCAGATCAGATAAGGGGACAAAGCCAATCACACGGCCTGGCCCATTCTAGCATGGGTAGTGATCTTCAGCTACTACTGCCACCCTCAGAGCCCTGGGCAGCTTTCAGAGAGTTTCTATGGAACAGATTTTAGAATTAATTCCTATCTGGAAGAAGGGTTAGAACAGAAATGGGATAGGACAGTCCCCAGGAAGACATGGGGAGCATGTGTCCAGGTGCCAGGATGATCCCTGAGCCCCAGAGATGGGGCATGTGCTGGCAGGTGTGCAGAATCAGGAGACCTCAGATGGCAAGCGTAGCAGGCCCCACAGGAAGCTCCTGAAGAAGAGGGGTCCTGAGCAGGGGAGCCCTGCCCCCACTCCCAAAGGACATAGACTAGCTGGGGCATTTTGGTGAAACAGCTGAGTGGAGATCAATGGGAGTTTCTGGCATCCAGGATACTGCCAGTATCCTCAGAGGTAGGGGGCAGCCCCGCTCCCGCAGTAAAGAGTTACCCAGGCACCAGTGTGGACACCCCGAGGTTGACAGGCCCCGCTTAAGGGGAGCAAGGTAAAGGTCACACAGTTCAAGATAACTGCTGAGCCACTGTCTCACTCACAGGTGACAGGACATGTTCTCTGTCGTCTGGGAGCCTGGAGATCGACTTCCGCCTTAGGGTGTGGGGTGTGACCTGAATGCAGGCCACATGATTAGTTTCTGGGGCACCCGGCAATACTCAGGCAGAATGATGTCTCATTTCCCTCCCAGATCATCCACAGCCCCGGGAAAGCATCCTCCCTTTGTCTGCTGAGACCATTCCCAGGCTCCTCTGAACAACTCCCCCCCTTCTACTCCTAACCTTCCGGTATCCCACCCCCATTCCTCCTGCCCTCCAAGAGAAAACCAAGGGCCCTTTGCATTCAAATAGTTTCACTAAATCCCTGCCAGGAACTAAACCAAATGACAGCGTTTGGTAGCCATCACTTCTAAGTCCTGTGTCATCATCTCCTCGAGAAAATGACGGAGGAAGGGTGATTTCTGTCCCCCCTTGTCTACATAATACCCTTCCCTGCCTGGCTATGTGCTTGTCAGCCTGCCTGTGGATCAAGAACACCTTGAGCACTCAAAGGACCCAAGTGACCCGTGGGAGCCAAGCTTACCCTTTGTTCAATAGTCACTAACCTCATCATTCCTGAAGGCTGTGATAGAAGCCTTGGGCACACCTGGGAGAGGGCCAGGGTGAACCTGTCAGTCTGTCCCCGGAAACAGCTCCCTCTCCTGTCAATCTCTTCACCCCACCTCTTCTTCTTCCATTATGTAAAGCATCTGTTTGGATTATAAAGTCTCAGCTAGAGAGGGAAGGGCTCTCAGAGCCAAGCACCCTGTCGTCATTTTGATCATGCTGTACGTAAGCTGGGCAGCCTGCAGCAAGGGGAACAAAGGAAACGCCAGCCCTCTTCTGGCACACAGTCACCCATCTTATGCTCTACCAGTTTGCACCTCTAACTGTCCCCTTTCTGGGGTCCCCACCCTGTCTTAGAATGATATTACAGTCCCCAAGCCCCCAGCACTGTGGCCATAGCTTTCCTTCTTAAATCAGACTCATTCACACACACACACACACACACAGAGAGAGAGAAAGAGAGAGAGAGAGAGAGAGAGAGAGAGAGAGAGAGAGAGAGAGAGATTGAGAGTCTATGAGAAATCAAGTTAATGAAAGGGCTCTGGCGTTGAATTCCCATTAAGAAAAAGGCACAAAGAAGCTTGTCATCTAAAGAAAGAGGTGTTCTTTGAGTCCTTCCGAGGAACTGAACAAGAGGAAAGGCATGGGTTCAGGTTCCTATAATCAAGGAATTTATAACCATGGGTAACACTGTGGGGAAGAGAGGATTGGAGCAGGAGAGAGAGAAAGGATGATTGCAGGGGGCGACAGCTGATTGGAACTGTGTGTCTGTGCTGGCCTTTTCTGCTCACCTTCCTGGTGTCATCTGGATCCTTATATATAAAGAAGACAAGATTTTTCCAGACTAATAGTTGCTTGGGGTAGGAGGTGCCTTTACCTCCAAGGGTCAGAGGTCACTATGCCAATGACTTAGGAGCCAACCTTAGCCCATGGATACAATCTCCTGGGAGCAAAATGACCCTGTGTGGCTGTCTTGCATCTGTGCCCAAACACTGGCTAAGCCTCAAGCGGGAGCTTACAACAAAACAAACTGGAAACATTGCAAGCCTGAGAGAAAACTCCCTTTGGCCCTGAGGTACTGGTGGAAGCTTCCAGAATCCACAACAAAGGCTTAGGGCTTAGGGTACCTGCCTTGGTGACTTCATCCTTCTGTGTGGCATGAGGGCTGATGCATGAGAGGATGTGATGCAGAGCTGTAGGTAGTAATCGAAGACTGAAGGCAGCTAACAGTCATATCATGATAGGCACCGCACCGTTGATTAACAGACTAGTGGCCACACTGTGAATCAGACAACAGACTGCCCCCTCGTGGAGGAGCTGGCATGCTGAGAGAGTCTCAGGGACCCTACTACAGGTTTCTGGTGGCAAAGAAAGATAACTTCCCCCCCCCCATGAACACCTAACAGTGCTTTTATGGAAAGAGCCATTAAGGCAGGGACCGTGACTGTCTAGCTCACTGCTGTGTCCTGAGTGGCTGGCACACAGGGGTCATTCAGTGACCTTTCATTGAATAAATAAAGCAATGAGCTGAAGGCCATCTTGGTCAGTCCCTTTGGGGAAGTTGTCATACTTCCCTCCTGCTCCCTCCCCACCAGTTCCCACCAACCCCAGGAGCACAGCTCTGATGCACCTGCCTAAGATCTTCTCCAGAACTAACCAGCTCATCCCACAATCTCCCTGGATGATGGAGTCCCTGTCTAACCTGGGCATCAAGCCCCTAACTCCCTCTCACGGAATCCCACCATGTTAGAACCCAGGTTCAAGGCAATGAGTTAAACAAATGATCCGAGCGTGAGAAACACTGTCAGGCCATTGCACCTACCTCAAACTCCTCACTACTTCAAGCTGCTGTCCTGTTTGCTGCTTGGCCAGGGAATCTCAGATTCCAAGCACACAGAATGTGCTCTATCTAGGTCACCTGTGGGACCCGGCAGGGCATACTCCTTTGGGCTTGAGTACTCTGTCCCTCTGTAGGGAGCAGTTTGGGATGTGGGGGTCATTTGAGGCCCTCTGAGAGTGGGAAGTAGTTGCATATGCTGAAGGCATGGTATCCAGGAAATGCAGAGGCAGACATTGAAGGTGTTATAGTGGGGCAAATGCAACACAGGGATGCTGCTGGACATAGACAGAAGAGACGCACACAAGTTCAAAGGACTTCTTTGCAGCTCGCGGAGGACACGTCACTCTGAGAAGCTGCCTAATTATTGGTGATTATACCCCAAAAATAGTCTGGCTAGCAGGCTGAGGAAGTGCATCTTAAAGGAATTGGCCACTAGAGAAAGAACATTGACATATAGTCAAAGAGATGGCACATGGACAAAAGAGAGCACCCAGATTCCCACTCTGGAAGCATGTGCCCATGCGTGGTCACATTAGCTGGGGGAGCATTTATTATAGCAACATAGCAAACAGAGCTCAGCTTTGTTGCCCACTCCATCCCACCCGCATGCCTGTCGCTGGGAACAGTTCTTGCAAGTCACAGGCAATGAAGAGACAGGAGAAATCCTTCTACCACTCAGGAAAATACCTCACATTCAACTCTGGTGTGTCAGTGGTCCCTCGTTGATCAGAGGAGCCATCTTGTCACCAGATTCTCCGTGCCACATTCAAGCAATAGGAACATGGGCCCCAGGGGACTGCTCAGTAGGGGATGCGTGCAGGTGTCTCGGGGCCTGCCTCCATTCCTTCCCCCTCCCACCACCCACCGCCCTTCAGTGTGCAGCTTGCCACAAGAATTGTGCCACTGGTGGCATCCCCTGTGATCAGCAGCCTGTCAAATTATACATGCTATTCTGTGATAAACTAAGCTGTCTGAAAGCCTGTCCCTGCCATTTTGAGCAGTCTGCAAGCAGGTTCCCTCTGTGGTCCTTTAGCATAGACAATCAGCTCTGGAGTTAAGTCTAGGAAGATAGCAAGGGGTGGGTGCCTTCTGGGTCTCACTATTCTTTGACTGTTACCTTTCATCTCAATGTCCTTTTGTGGTTGCCTGTCTGGCCAGAGAAGCACACAATTCCAGACATCCCTTGCCACCTGAGACGTGGGTGAGTAGAAAGACCGTTAGAGTACATACTTTGATCAAGCTGAGTGACAGATGTTCCAGTTAGTGCCATATGACAGAGGAGTTGGCCATGGACTCTGGGGCAAGGCCTGACTATCTGCCTGTCACCTACAACCAAGGTTCTGCACCTTGGCTGCCACCTGCCCAGGTGATGGCCATTGGGAGCCGAACCATGTGCAATTGTTGTGCACAATGTGAAAAGGCAATGCTGGCTCACACACGGTCTGTAGGTGGCAGGTGAGTATAGTGAGAGGGTCCTAGATCCGAGGCAGCTCTTGGTAAAGAGATCAGAGTTGGGGGGTCCATCACATTTGGTTTTGCAGGCCCTTACAATAAAGTGAGTCCACACTGTCCAGTGGGGTATTCGCACAGACGACACTGGTGCAGCTGAGACTGGGTAGCAGCAATGAGTAGAAAGCAATGATTGATTGATAATTGTGTGTGTGTGTGTGTGTGCGCGCGCGCCCACAAGAGAAGTCATCTCCTGTATCTCAAACTATCCTTGAACTCCTTATGTAACCAAGAATGACCTTGACTCCTAATCCTTTTGCCTCTACCTACAGAGTGCTAAGGTTATAAAGCGGTATATCCACATCCACATCCAGTTTATCTGGTACTGGGGATCCAACCTAAGTTACCTGTATGCCGTGCAGGCACTGTACCAACTGAGATACATCCCCATACCAAGACTGATGCTTTAGCAGGAACCCCTCCAAGCTGGGCTTAGTAGTTTACACCTGCAATCCTGGCACTTGGGAAACTGAGGCAGAAGGATTGCCAGGAGTTTTATAGAGTCAGTTCCAGGTTAGCCTGCGCGATAGAATGGAACTCTCAGAACAAAGGAATGTAGGAATCCTTCAGCAGCCAGGGGCATGCATGGGGGTATCAGGTTGCACATGCTACACCTGAGAAAGATTATCCCACCAGTAGCAAAGCTCAGAGACAAAACCTGAAGGAATATGAGCATCAACATTTGTCTGGTGAATGTGTCAGCCTCTCTCCTGACTGGCTGTGCCTTGGGCAGCATCCCTGTGTATAATGGGTGCCTGGCACATGAATAATGTATGTGAGATGTGTGTGTGTGTGTGTCACTGCTTAAGATAAGAAGCATGGGGTACAGGTCCTGGGCACGTTAAATAATTTACATTCTAAACCTGCATTGAGTCAGAGAGTAATCGGAACCTGCATCTAACATTTATGAATGTAAGTGAAACTTGTTGGTTTTTATTTTTCTGAAGCCAAATTGTCTTTTTTTTTTCCTGTGAGTTGGTGTTGGAGGAAATGTAGCTGTATCAGCTGGATCTTTGTTGCACTGGCTACTGCTTCAAGGGAATGACCTGAGCCCTTGTCAGGAGTTAATGAGAGCGCAATGAAGAACTCGCTCTAGGGAAAGGTTACATTTGATTAATGACCCATGCGGTTAGCTGGGGGAAGGGAATCTGTGGTCCTGGTCAGGGTGCTGGGATTTGAAGCTGGTGATGCTGTACAGTCAAGGTAGGAGCAGAGACATTGGCCAGTGTCTAGCACTGCGGAGAACCAGTATCCGCTCCCCATGTGGCTTAGAACCCCAGTGCAAGCATGGAAGGGTGGCCTACCTGGGAGCTCAGGAGCTGCCAATGGGAAAGCAGAGTTTTGCTCTGACCACCTCTGTTGGCATTAGATCCATAGGAACTAGAAAGTCCATATGCAGAGGGGGAGTGGATAAATTCCCTTATAGGTGGTAAGAAGGCAATCAGTGGCCAGTGACAGCCATCATGACACTGTCAAGTTGACTCTGGACCAGGTCCTGTGCTAACAACCACCACCACCTTAGCAATATATTTTATTCCCTCTTTATTTAAGAAAAATAAAGCCCATGATAGGCACCTTCATTTTCCCTTCTTTGCAGGTAAGAACTAGGGGATGGCTAAGCAACTCTTGCTGTCAGAATCTAAGCAAGTGAGCACCATCTGCAGGATCATCTCTAAACTGATGTTGCCATATCTCCAGAGGCCTCCGATTCAGAAATAGTTTTCATCATGCAAAATAAGATTATATGGCCAGGGAGATGACTCAGTCAGAAAAATGCCTGATGCATGTGTTGAGACACAAGACTGGATTCTGAATACCACATAAAAACCCAAGTGTGGTATCAACACCACATAAAGTTGATCTCTCCTTCCACTATGAAGGGTTCTGAGGATCAAACTCAGGTCATTAAACTTTGTGGCAATAACCTTTACCTGCTAAGCTGTCTTACCAGCCCAACTATTACATACTTTGTGTACACAAGATGGAATATTATTCAGCCATTTAAAAGGAGTAAATCTTGTCATTTGCGATTACAGGATCCAGACATCTGTGGGACATTGTGTTAATTAAAATAATCCAGACACAAAAGACAAACACTGCATGATACCATTTGCAGGTTGACTAGAAAACAGCTAAGCTTATAGAAGCCAAGTGTGAAATGGTAGTTGCCAGGGGCTTGGGAGAAAGGGAAAGAGTCTTTAGTCAAAGGGAACGAAGATTCATGCACACAATGGATGACTTCTTGGGATCTGGTCTACAAAGCAATGCCTATAGTGAACAATACCATATTGCAAACTTAAATATCTGCCAAAGGGTTCTTATAGCACATAAAAGGCAGTAACTTCAAAAAATAAAGAAGTCAGAAGCCAGGCATGGTGGTGTATACCTGGAGTCCAGCCACATGAGAGACCAACACAGAGGATTGTGGGTTCAAGGACAGCCTTGCTACATACTGAGACCCTGTCACAAATCACTCAGGCAGTCAGGATGTGAGGAATCCCTTCCAGATGATGCATAGATTGTATTGATGGTGTTGTGTGCAAGGTTCACTAGAGGAACAGAACCAATGGAGTGTGACCATGTTGTAGACAGGATTCATTAGGTCATCTTACATGATATGGGCTGAGTATCCAACAGTGATGAGCATCTTCACACCAGGTGAGCAGAGAGGCTGGTAGCTACTCAGTTAACAAATATGGATGTCTCAGGAGTCTAACATACCACTGAAGACCTGGAACATTCCTGGAGGGCTATTGCTGTTCAGTCCATGTTGGAAGGTCAGATAAAATGCAGTTTGATGTCAGCAAAGAACGACAGTGGTGGCGGCAGCAATAGATGTTTAACTCAGGAAGAGCAGCCATCATTCCTTTTCCTTTGGACTTCTTCAAATCTTAGATGGCCATCAAGAGGTGCTACCTGCTCTGAATGGGGTCTTCTCCCCTGAGTTAATATTCTCAGGGAACACTCTCAAAGACACACCCAGGCATGTCCCCTAGGTGATTTCAGTTCTGATAAGATGTCACGACATTAACCATCACACACGATTCACGATTCACGGATGTGTTCTTATCTGCAAGCTTGCCTCATTGTGTGTAGTGGGTAGAGGTGCCTTTTGGCATGTCATTATAACTGGATAAGGCACTTCACAACAGAACCTCAGGTATGTAGACAAGGCCACGTGCCTCTGAGTCACCACGCACACAGCCCTCCTCCTTGGTCCTCTTGAGATCTCCAATGCTGACACCTCCCGGTGACTACAAAGCACTTTCTCTTTAACTTGATCCCCAGAAGTGAATATTTAATTTAGTGCTTATTGTTTGGTCACCCTTGGGTCTTAGCAAGGATCATCCACTGCTCAGGAATAGAAACACAACTCCCACTTCGAGAGCAAAGGTAGAGAGTATCCCCCAGACTCCCAACAGGTCCCATGCTTGGGGTCATTAGTATGTCTCTAGCCCCAGCAAAGGGGACCCAGGAGCCTTCCAGAGAGTGCTTCACTTTATAGTGACTGAGCTGAGTTACCCCCTCCTGACACATTTGTACCTTGCTACTTAGTTTCTTGAAGTTTCCATTTCGGATTCTCAGAGATACAGTGACTCCATCGATCTTAATTGTGCCTCCACTTTGGGCCGAGCCCACTCTATCCCAGTAAGCTTTGGTCACGTGGTGAGGATACATGGTCCACAAGGCTGCCGCCTCCAGGGCTGAACAGTTTACCCTAGAAAGTGAAGGGTCTGTCTAGCAAATCTGCCAACCCATAAAGGCTAATGCTTTTGCAATCCATTCCTTGTATTCTATCTCCCTTCAAAATTCCTGTCACTCTCGGACCAATAGATCTCTTTTGATTTACTGTTATTCTCTCTTCCTTTGGGGTAAAGTCCTTTCAAGTTTTCTCTGCTTCAACAGATAGTAAGAGACAAGTAAGAAGCTCTATCAAAATATATCTCCCTCCTCTTCCCACTGGGGGCTCAATATTTAAGTCAATAACCACACAGGATAAAAAGAAACTGCCATCAGTGGGGATTTACAGAGTGATTACCTGGCCATGACACCGTCCTAAGCTCCTGCTTAAATTCATTATTTTACACTGGCCTTAGGCAGAGCTTCCTGTTTTCTCACTTGAACAATGGTTATGACATTGCCTGATATACAAGGTGATGGGGCTTTTGAGAGATGGGGTGGCTACATTTCTCATTGGTGCATAGTACCTCCTGCATAAATCATGCCTCCTGGTGGCTGTGATGGTGTCGTCAACTACAGCACAGCTTCACAGTTCCATGGGGCTCGTTGAAGAAATTGCGGCTTGGGTTATGACTCAAGTGTTTGCAGGCAGAGTGTGAAGCTCAGGTGCTGATTCATATCTCCAAAAGGCGGGGGTGAATAGTAAAAATGTCTAGAGTCACAGGTTAGAATGCAGGAACAGTAGGGAGCAGCACAGCCAAGATCCCAAAGGCAGCATACTCTACAATCCACCTAGGACCCTGGACAGCGCCAGGCCCACAGGTCTCATTGATGGCATCCTCTCCACCTGGGAAACCTGGCCTCCAAAGGGTTTATCTATTTTGGTTTGTGTGGAAGTTTTAGAAAAAGCAGAACTCTGGATAGCAAAACAATTTATCAGAGCTGGCATCTTCTGACCTGGGTAGCGGGTAGAGGATTCTTCACTTGATCTCAGCCAAAGGCGGAGAAGAAACCAGGCAATGGAACAATGGAACAGAGTAGAAAATTCATAGGTTCCTTGACAGGGAATAAAGACTCTCAACTTTGAGTCTGAGGGAGTTAAGCTCTACTAACCTGCTAGTTTTTAACTGCAAAGAAAGTGGGGGTTAGCAAAAATCAGAAAACAAAAAAAAAAAAAAAGAAATACACTTTTTTTTTAAATCTAACCCAGGATGAGCAAGAAGCAAATGTTTCAGAGCTCAGGAGTGACACTTGGGGAGAGCTGGCATCTCCACTGTGTTAAATACTTTTTAGGGGCCTTTCTTTAATATTTTTTAAATCGTGTGTGTGAGCATTGGGATATGCATGCTGAGTGCAAGCGTTCACAAGAGCCAGAAGACAGCATTCGATTCCCTAGAGCTGAAGTTACGGGTGGTTGAGTGTTTCCCAGTATGGATGCTGGGCTAGAACCCCTGCCCTGTACAAGAGTAACGCGTGCTCTTAACCTCTGAACCTTCTCCCTATACATTTGCTATGGCTTGCTCTAAGATATGCACAGACTCATATCTTGGACCTAACTCCCCTCCCTCAGGGCACATTGAGGAGGCTCTGTAGAACCATTCAGAGGTTTAGCTGAAGGAAGTAGGTCACTGTGGGAGGGTCCATGCAGCGTGTTATCCGTGGCTCCTTCCTGTCACACACTCTCTACCCCCTTGCGTTCACTGTCATGCCAGTCTCTACCAGACACTCCCATCTCCGTGGAGCCGCTCTGCTGTGTTTTCCCTGCTAGAATGGGCTGAGATCTCTCTGAAGCCATAAGCCAAGATAAATAATCCCTCCCATACAGTGTATCTGGCAGCTAGTCTGTCAAAACCTTTCACGGAAGATTGAAAAGTACACGTGAAATTCCTGTGGGTGAACGGAGCCCGTGAAGATGCAGTCCTTCTGATGTAAGGCTTTCAGACAAGATGCAGAATGATTTGTTTTTGCCTCTCGGTGAAGCTTCTTGCAGTGTGAATGTGGGGAAGCATCTATCTAGTCTCTGTGCTTATCTCCACATGGAGTCTGTCTGGGGCAGACTGCACTCATAGCAAAGGTAATATTGGGCTCGATTTTGGATTGGGAGTTAAAAGTAGATACTGCATTTGCAACAACCTGAGTTCAATTTCCAACATCCATGTTGGGTGGGAGGGTTATAAATGCCTGTAACTCCAGCTTCATAAGATATAAATGCCCTCTTCTGGCCTCCATGGTCATTTCATTTACACACACACACACACACACACACACACACACACACATACACAGACACCCCACAACAATAAATCTTATTTTTAAAAAGCAAATGGAGGCTAGAGTCAAAATCAAGTGTCTCTCTCCATTGCTCTCCACCTTCGTCTTTGAGGCAGTCTCTCAATGAACCTGGAGCTCAACAAGTCGGCTAGGTTACCTGACCAGGGAGCTCAGAAATCTGCCTCCCCATCACCGGAATCACAGACATGTACCACTGCACCAGGCTCATGTGGGTGCTGGGGATAGAACTCGGGACCTCGCACTTGCACGGCAAGCACTTTACCAGCTGGTCCTTCTCCTTGGTCCCTAAAATGTTTGTGAAGCTGTATTTTTTGCACCCTGAATAAAAAGACTGACTATAAAGCAAAGCCCGAAGAGAGAAACTGCGAGCAGAGACACTAATTAGATTCTAAATGTTGACATTTCTTGCCAGTGCAATCCCCCCACTGGCCAAGCTGAGGTCTTCTGGGGTAGTGACCATTGCCCCATCTGTACTGATGAGCAGTGTGCCCAAATGGCTCAGGCCGATGCAAACAGTCCCTATCATCTTCTGAATCCTCTCAGCTGAAATGGTTTCTCTTTGCAGAGACCACCTCTAGAAGGGATACACATTAGACAGCATAGCTTCTCAAAAAACACACCCCGGAGCTGGGAAGGTAGCTCAGTGTGTAAGAGCCCTTGCTATGAGGCACAAGGACCTAAGCTTGAATCCCCAGTATCCACAGGCAAAGCGGGATGTGGTTTTGCATATACATGTAACCACAGTGCTATGTGGGGTGAGGCCAGGGAACTGGGGATTGCTGACTGCCAGCCTAGCTCTAGATTGAGAATCTCAAAGCAAAAGGCAAGGAAGAACAGAGGACACCCTGTGTTCTCCTTGGGCCTGTACACATGTGAACATGACTACACGTATTGTATACACATGCATACGTCACACATATACAACACACGTGTGTCCAATATAAAACAGACCAAGCAGCCTGCCACCCCAGTACAGTTTCCTACCCAACTCTGCCTTTCTCTACCTGCTGTCCAGGGACTTCAGCTCTCCTGCTTTCCAGGTGAAGTAGAATGGACCTTCCTGTTTAGTCAGTAACGTTAGTGTGGGCGTGAGCCCTGGGATCCAGGCCTGTATCTCTCCTTCACATCCAATGGCGTGACTTTGGATAAGCCACCTTGGTGACTAATGCCTCGTCAGCAAGATGGTGGGCAGATCCTTCTGCACAGAGCAGTTGTGAGGCTGAATAAGCTCAAATATACGCACCATCAGCACAAGCCTTGGGGCTTCTAAAGTCTCCAACATGAGGCGCTAAATCTTGTTCTATTGTTGTTGTCGAGGGCCCCACCTATGTACCATGTACCGTGCAAATGTGGACTGAGTGTGTGCTTTCAAGAAGTTCAGAATCTGGTGGGGAAATTTACCATGTACACAGGTAACGGCACCAGGGCATGTGGTATATTGGTAAGATTGTGGCATAAACCCATAAAGGAAAGCAAGAAAGTGGGGGAGATTATAAAGGGGGCATGAGGCTAAGGTGGCAGAAGGTGAAAGTAGCTTCTGATATGTTTGTGACGCCGGCTCAGGTGAGGGAGCAAGACTGCTAATGTGGAGGGAGACAGGCAGCGCCTTCCCTCACTCTGCCTCAAATTCTTGTGTCTCAACAGCAGTTTCCTCTGGGGCCTTGGGGTTGGGGGGGGTTGTGAATTGTTCTTGCACAGTGAGAAGCAATCTGGTGTGTTCATATAAACACACTCCTTGGGGTCTTTAATTCTCTCCTGAATGACTCCCCTGCCTGAATCCACCAGGTGTCGCAATATTTTTGTGTGTCTGCCGCTCATCACTCATGTCCCTTCTCAGACCTCCTTCTTCTAGAGAGGTAGGGTCCAGCCTGGCGAGACTCTCACACATCCGCCGACTCAGACTACCCCCACCTGGATGCCGCCCACAGGCCTCTACTGTTGCAAACACACTCCACTCAACTGCAGTCCTGACAGAGGACCTAGGCTTCCTCTGCGGGAGTCCTGCCCCTCTTACCATTCTTCTCAGCCTCCTCTCTCCTGTTCGTAGCCCTGCTGCAGAGCACTGACCGCCAAATCCCTTCACCCCCTCCCCCCAAGAATTCTTTGTCACAAACTATTCTACTTATTGACATTTCATTCATCTCCTGTTCCCTGGTTAGACGAATTCTCAGCACTCCCTGAGAAAATGGACAAATCAGTGGGATTATAAAATAAATGAAGTCTTCACGTGCTGGGGAAGAAGATGGATTTCCCTCTCTTTCCCCATATGTTTCTGATGCTTGGGGGACCTGTGGGCTTTCTCTCCATCCCTATTTTTAGCTCATTGATTCTGCCCTGACTTGTGAGTTTTCTTTTTGGTGGACACCCGTCTGATGTTTCAGACTTCAGTCTCCCGTTCTGGTCCTGTAGCTGTTGCGTCACTTCTGTCACTTAGTGCTCAAGACTAGGACTAGAGTGAATTGTAGAGCAGGGTGAGAATCGTCAAAAGGACAGGTCCTTCTGTTGGCTTGGACAACGGACAATGACGCTTGCTCAGAAGACTTGGGTGGTACCTATCTCTTGGCCTAATGTTGTTGGTATCTTCTCCAGGTGTGGTGGCCCTTCAAATGCTTGGTTGTGGCGGCCACCTACCTGCTCCTCACCCTCAGTACAGGGAGAGGTTATCATGATCTTCCACCACTCACCCATTCCTGGGAAAGGCAGCGTAGTGCTTGCCTTTCTCTGGTTTGTATGTCACTATACAAAGAAGGTCACCCTTCCCTAGGCAGGAAATCTACAGACATGGGAGCCCCTGCTTCTCTTTATGCCCTTTCTTCACTCTTCTCCTTGGATGGTAGGCTGCTAAGGGATCCTGGGGCTGGAGAGACATCTTGGGGCATATTTACATTATAATGGGATCCTCCAGTGCCAAAGGTGGCCCTCCAGCTCCATTCTGCCTCTCTTCCTGTCACCCTCACAAAGCAGGAGACCTTTTGGTGCCTACTGCTCCTGGAACCTGAGTGTGCCCCTATGGAAGCCTGGAGATGCCCTTATACTGCTGTTGGCTCCGAGGGGCAGACGACCAGATGGTATGTCCTGGTCTCTGGTTGACTGTGTAATGGCTTCTCGGGTTTGTCAGCCATCTGGTCCCTTTTTCACGTGTTTGGATGCCTTTGTCTGTTACCAAAAGAGGCACAGTCCCAAAATCGATAGGAACCACAACCTCCTAGAGGGCCCTGTCCTGATGATGTTCTTCCTCCCCTGCCCCAGAAATCTCCTCTCTGCTTCCTCCCATCCCCTCCTTCCATGGGGAATTTGCACCTGCCATCTCTGCAGCACATGGTCCTGGGCTCAGTGTCTTTGTCGCAGCCTTGCCTGTAGCTCCTTAGTCTCCCACCTATCTTTCAAGATAGGGCCCGCCTGTCCTTTGGAGCTCAGATTCAGTCTTGCTGCCCATGGCAGATCCAGTTCCCCAGGATGACTTGCCTGCTCCTCTGTGACTTCCCATCCCCTACCTTGTCCACCTGATCATGGCTCTCATCAAGCCACGCCCCTCTTCCTTAACAGTTTGTAGCCTAACTGATGAAGGCTCTGGCAGCCACTCAGCTTTGCGCTCCTGCTGCCTAGCACATGGATTGGGGGGAGGGGGAGTGGACAGTAATGACTCAATCAGACGCTGATGGATTCTCTTTTAACATAAGGCATTCCTGTTACTTAGTTTACAGGAACATCTTAGTTTACAGGATACAAGCGGGGAAACTGAGGCACAGGAAGATTCATTTGATAAAGGCTTAGCTGACCAATGTCAGAGTGGTATAAGATTTATAAGATGGGAATGGGTTCCTTGCCATTTGGAAATTAAATGTCCTTTATAGGTTTGTGTAGCTGAACAAAGCCAGCAGTGCTCTTTTGGGAGAGTCTAGACCAGTGGTTCTCAACCTTCCTAATGCTGCGACCCTTTAATACAGTTCCTCAAGTTGTGCTGACCCCAACCGTAAAACTATTTTGTTGCTATTTCATTACTATAATTTTGCTACTGTAATGAATCCTAATGTAACTGCCCAATACGCAGGCTATCTAATTTGTGACCCCTGTGAAAGGGTAGTTTGACCCCAAAAGGGGTCTCAACCCACAGGCTGAGAACCACTGGTCTAGAACCATTTGGATGGTGGAGCCTAACCAGAAGGCTTAGGACCAGGCCAGTTGGGTCTTGAGGACCTTGCCTCATTCCTTCTCTGCTTATTCTATGGATATGTGAAGTCCCACCTGCCCTTGCCCACACCCTGATCCGCCATGTGCCCTCTTCACCATGATGGACTGTACTGTCTAGATAAACACATCTTTCTTTTATTCAGTGTCTTGTTTTACATATGCCATCACAATGACAAGAAGAGAAACCATGTGATATACCTTTTTAAATGTAAAGTGAACCAGAAAATGTTCGGACATGTGTTTTTTATTAAGTGATATTTGAGCAGTTATTACATTTAGACAATGTATATTGATCATATCCATCCACTACTACATCCTCCCAGCATTCCCTAGTGCTCTCCAACCTGTCACCCTTCCAACCACATGCCCTCTTTGTTGTTGTTAGAAATTATGGAGTCAAATTAGTGGCCATAAGCATATGGGTATACAGTCATCTCCTGGGGCATAAACAACCTACCAGTAGCCATGTTCCCAAAAGACAGTGACTTTCCCTCCCTCAGCAGCCATCAGCTGCCAATAGCTCCTCCTATAGGGGTGTGGCCTTGGAGTACCCTCCCACATGCATCCTGGAATCTTGACTGGCTTGCTTTCACACAGGTCTAGTGAAGGTAAACACCACTGCTGTACATTATGTGAGCGGCAGCCAGGCCATGTTCAGAGTCGGTAGGAGTGCTAATTCTGTAAATCCTCAGGAAGCCCTGGTTGGTCCCTGTGGTGGGCTAGATAAGAACGGACCCCACAGGTTCATGTATTTAAATGCTTTCAGAGTGGCATTAGGAGGTGAGGTTTTGTGGGAGTGGGTGTGGCCTTAATGGAGGAAGTGTGTCACTAGGGATGGGCTTTGGGATTTGAGAAGCCCAAATCAAACCCAGTGGCTCTCTCCTGCTACCTGTAGATCTAGATAGAGAACTCTCGGTTCCTCTAGCACCATGTCTGCCTGTGTGCTACCATGTGGACTAAACCTCTAAGACTGTGGTCCAGTCCTAATTAGATGTTCACCTCTGTAAGAGCTGCCATGGTGTCTCTCCATGCAATAGAACGATTCTGTACCATAGCCACCCACATCCAGCACATGGGCTGTCAGCACGCATCCGTCTATTGACCTCCGATCCAGCCCAGGTAGGAATCAGGCTCACTCATGTCCACTGAGACAAGCTCCTATTTCAATCAAATCCTACCCTACAAGTTCTCTGCAGAGGTATGCACTAGTCTGTGCATAGATGCCAGCAGAAGAAAATGAAATTCATTCCAAAACAAGAGGGGAAGAAGCCAGGCCAGAGCAAAATCCATCTGCATCTCAGGAGCTGTCAAGATGACAAATGAAGCTGGGAGTTTGCCCTTTAAAAATATTAATTTCTTGTACAGACCAATTGGAGAATGGTGGAGAGAAAAATCCCGTTATCTCCACAGAGGAGCTGGCAAGGCCCAAAGCTGGTCCTTCTTCTTGGGCCTTGTGTGTCATTTTCAAGATCTGTGATGTCTTGTCTTGTTCATTACGTGGTCTCTGAGGAAAATGAGGGTCCTTGACACTGAATTTAACTGGATCTTTACTCCTGGTCTGAGCCTATTCTAAATGTAAAGTGTGTCTGGGCCCGGTTGTCAACTCAATGGAACTACCTCTGGTCAATTTCTGATGGGGTCAAGGCTTACCTGAGGCCATCAGCTGGGAGTGACTTGCAAAGGAGGGAGACTGAGCTGGCAGGGAATGGATGTGTCTACTAACATGAGCTTGCCAGCTCCTGGAAGTGGCCCTTGTCCCTATCAAGTATCTTCCAGCAATTGCACTGGCCTGGTTCTTCTTCCTCTTCCCCCCCAGTCAGCCCACACTCCAGGGTCCCTCGTGTATACCTCCCGAAGACTCCTTTGCCCTGCACCTTTAAGGTCTCTGTCATCTTTGTGCCCTCAGCTCGCTCTCATGAATGGCATAACAATCTCCATCCTCCCATCTCTTCCAAAACATCTCTCTGTTCATTGTAACCTCCCCTACTTGGAAATTCAGCCAGCCCCAGCTTGCCTAGTACATTAACTCCAAGTTCTCCATAGCCTGCCTCCCCACCCCCACCCCGCCTGCCTCTTCTGTCCTGCGTGCTCCAGATTCTTGCCCACCATGTCATTCCCTAAACATGAAAGGCCCTTGCTTGCCTTCTGGCCTTCATACCTAGTGTTCTTTGGCCCACATGCCCTTCCTTTCCTTGCCAACCTGGAAAATTCCTACACATACATTCAGACCCAGCTTAATTTCCCCACCAAGCCCTCCCTGCCTCTTCTAGACGATGTCAATCATGTTCCACTCAGCACCAGCTCCACAGGGCACCAAATAGGCTGCGTGTGTGCTATGGGTAATGGACACATTGTGCCTATAAGTCAAGTTTCTCAGATCCTGATGAGTCACTGTATCCCCCTTTCTCAGGGACCAACTTTGTGTGCATGTGACCCATTGAATTTCATCAGGCGGTTTGTGGGAGCACGTGCAACTCCCGCATGGCTACACTACTGAAGAAAATGTGCCTCTCATATTTGGTCCTGGGATACCATACATCTTGGTTTTTTGCAACAGTGTTTCTTAGTAGCCTAGAACTGACCAGTTCAGCTAGGCTGGCTGAGCAGCAAACCCCAGGAATCTGTCTATGCCTTCAGCCCTCACAGCACTGGGAATTACTAGTGCAAGCCACCATGTCCAGCTTCTTTCCACAGGTTCTGGGGACAGAGCTCAGGTCTCCATGCTTGTATATCAAGCACCTTACTAACTGAGCCATCTCCCAAGCCCCAGAACCTTGATATTTCTGTTTGATTGGTTCTTATTTTGTTGGTGGTGGTGGTGGTGTGTTATGTTGTGTTATTTTGTCTTGTGACAGGGTTTTGTGCTATAGCTTAGACTAGCCTAGAATTCATAAGCTAGAGGAATACTTCATCCTTTTGTTATAAGTGCCTGGCCCCTGGCTAGAGATGCCCCCACACCACACCAAGAGGAAGTTCTTCACCAGGGTGAGAGCCATGCTCACCCAAGAAGACAAACGCAGACAGGAAGTCGACAGACACATGTGTCCATGGGTGTTCAGCACTTCTCCCGCTCTGTCTGCACATCATGCCTGGGGAGCCATTTTTCTAGAGCGATTTGAAGGCTGTTTAGCTGCCAAGAATGGAGAGATAGGAAATTTTCACTCCCCAGCAGCTCATGGAGTCAAGTTGTGCAGTTGAGGACAGGGGAGAATGATCAGGAGACAGAGCAAGGTAAACAACCACTCTCTGGAGGAAGCATCCACATCTTCCCTTCCCTGAGCTCGCTGCTGGCCTGGCCATTTCCTCTTGGTTGTCTTTTGAACACTACCCGTTGAAGTCATAGATATTTGTCTTAGTTAGGGTTTTTATTGCTGTGAAGAGACACCATGACCATGACAACTCTTATAAAGGAAACGTATAAACTCTTATAAAGGAAATTGTAGTTGTTCACAGGTTTAATCCACCATGATGGGGAGGATGCCGGTATGCAGGAAGACATGGTGTTGGAGAAACAGCTGAGTATCCTATATCTTGCAGACAACAGGAAGTCAACTGACTCACTGGGTAGTATCCTGAGCATAAGAAACCTCAAAGCCCATCCCCCACAGTGTCACACACACCCACTCCAACAAAGCCATACCTCCTAATAGCATCACTCCCTATGAGATTATGGGGGCCAAATACATTCAAACTACCACAATGCTGATCATCTATATAGCCCACACATTGGGTTAGATAAGTCATCTAAGTCTGGACATACATGGAAGACTATGTCTTAGGTTGGGTAGGGTGGCACACCCCCTTAATCCCAGCACTTTAGAGGCAGAGACAGGCAGTTCTCTGAGTCTGAGGCCAACCTGGGTGTACACGGCAACTTCTGCACCAGCCAGGGCTACGTAGTGAAACTCTGTGCTCCCAAACCACCAAATCTAGAAAGACTAGGTCTTGACAGAGAGACTAGCATCAGTATTTCAGGGTGGATATGAGTGGGTGACTTGGCCTGAACAGGGAACCAGAGAGATCTGGGTCTGAGAGCCACCACTGCCATGAGAACAGGTATCTGCCACACACTTCTCAGCACCTCTTTTGTCCTCCAAACCTACATTTCTTTTTGCTTCCGTCTATGATTGACATAACCAAGTACCTGAGGAGACCCAGTCCTCCCCTGGAACCTTGCTCCCTTAGCCCGAATGTGCACCCCAGCCGGAATGCCGGCTGCCCCACATGAGCACACCTGCAGTCCTGCCACTTCCTTCTAAAATGACTTGAAAATGTGACTTGATACTATTGAACCTCCTGTTTCCCATCCTTAGGATAAGCGTGAAGGTGACACAGAGGTCACAGGACAGCAGGGCAGACTCCTCACAAAGCGTGGCATCTGAGGGACCAATGTTTGTCATCAATTTTCAGTCTTTGTTAACCTAACTGACAGCTACACTCTCAAACTTCCATTCCTGTATTAATTATTTTTCTTTTCACCAAGAAAAGTTCACGGGGCTGTGGACCATCATGGTGAGGAGGGTGTGGCGGTTGAAGTAGCTCCTGGCTGTGGTGCAGAATCATAACCTTGTTCACATTTCTATGGACCAAGAACCAGAGAGAGGACAGGAAGTCAGGCAAGATTATAAAATCTTCAGGCCCACGCCGTCCCCAGTGACTGACTTTCTCCAGCTGGGCTCTGCCTCTTAAAGTTCCACACACCCAAGATCATACCAACAGCTAGGAGCCTCGTGTATTCAAACATGTCTGTGGAGACGTTCACATTCAAACCATGGCAGCCATCCATTCTCCCGCCTCCCCCCCGGGTCTTGGATGGATATAATACCTGGATCCAGTTCCTCTCCCAAGTCCATACCCAGGGCCTGACCCCAGAGGACTGAAATAAACACCCTGCTCCATGGAATTCCTCATTGGAGCCTCAGCTCTCAGGAGCACTCAGCATCCTTCCTGACTGCTCCTTCTAAGGTCAGGCAGCGGGAAAGCCATCTACCAAACACAGGTAATAGCCAAACATGGCATCCCTGACTTGGAAGAATAGGGAACAGACAAAATAATGCTGTAGAAATTGCCATCATATGTCATCTCTCCTGTAAATCTCAGCCATCGTTTCTGTTTGGTTTGTTTTAAGGGCTCAAGTAGTTTAGAGTTTAAGCCTGAGACAGTTGAGCCTTTTCCTCGGTTTTATTTCCTGGTACCATGACCAATGAGGCAGAGAATCCAAACTCATTAAGTTTCACACGGAAAGAATTGAAATGTATACGGTCCTTACGAAGAGCAGGGGCTGAGTGATGGCGCTTGCTTTCTAGGCCTTGAATATGTTGACACACTCCATATTTTTTTCGTCCACAGAATATAGTGCGAACATCGTCCCACACCACATAGCATTAATATTATTTTTATGACTGCATACGATGTAGTGACACAGTGCTGAGCTGCCAAGAAATTTAAAGAATAAAAGAGATTTAGACACCAGAGGAACCTTGAATCACTGAGTTTCAGGAGGTAGACAAGACGGTGGGCGTGTGCCTACAGCTGTTTGTATAGCTTCCGTCAGACAAAGGGACCCCAGTATTCTTACTTCTTCAAAGGCTCCAATCCTTGGATTTAGTGGCGGTGGGTGTGGTTCAGCTTAGTTCATTCAGCATTTCATGGGGAACTCAGATTCCTACTAGCTGAGTAAGACAGCCAAACAAAGACTTAGGATATGACCTATATTGCATAAGGAAATGACCAGTGACTATGATAAACTCTCGCTGCTCCTTCCTGTGCCCCTAACAGACATCGCTAATCAATCAAGACTCTCTCTTTAAAAAAAAGGGGGGGAGAAGAGGTATTGTATTCCTGTATGTTATTTATGTCCAAGTGCTTGGGCACATGTATACAGCCAGCAATCAGCTCTGTTGTCATTCCTCAGGAGCCATCCACCTTGTCTTTGAAGATGAGGTCCTGAAAAGCCAAATGCAGATTTAAAGCGTATTTAATTGCAAGAGTCTTTTGCCAGATAGTTACTTTCGGAAACATTCACAGAGGCCCTATGTCCCTAGTCATATTCATGCTGACTGGACAGCTGCCATCTTGTCTGGGGGTTCTTCATAGGGGTCACACTTGATACAAGGAAGCATCAACATCTTGCTCCTGATTTGAATGATGGTTCCCATGACTTAGGGAAGAAACTCAGGTCTCAAAAAAAAAAAAGTTCAGACTTCAGTACAAGAGTAGATCAAAAATTACCCTTGAATCTAGAATCTAGTGTCCCCTTGATGTTTCTAGCCAGAGAGCAGGAGAGCAGGGATGCTGCCCAGACCCCACAGGATTGTCCTAGAGATTCAGGTGTGGGTTCTAAGTGCCTGTCCACAGAAACTGCCCCGGGGTCAGAAGCAGATCCTGCTCCTCCCCTCAGTGTCATCATCCTTCCTGGCAATGGGCTCCCAGCACAATCAGGGTCTAAGCACCCAGCTTCCGTGCTGAGAAGCTGTGTTCACACACTTGAACTCACCTGCAGGGTCTACAGCTCCATAGCTGCCCCGGTAATAGACACCTTGGAAGTTCTAGCCCTGGCCCTAGAGCTCACAGGCAATCGGCCTGAAAGCTTGCCTCTGAGGAACACTGGGAAAGCAGCTGTGCCTCTGGGCTGAGAGCCAGACCTCAGGCTGGATCTGGTCACTGCTCAGGCGTGGCCTCCCTGCTTAATAACCACAGTGTGGCCACCTCTGCCCTGACACTGCCAGGTTCCTCCTTTGCATCTCTGGAGTTGCTTAGTGTCCAAAGTAAAGTCTGGCTTCTTCAGATCTTTCCCGATCCTTGTTCTTCTCTTTAGTGTTTCAGTAGCAGCCATCCTAATATTTGCGGCAATGCGGGTGCTAGCTTCCTGTAGACAGTAAGAGAAAAGGGGCCCACAGTGAGAGCCACACGTGGCTCACATTATGTTGCAGTGGGACCAGGCTTCAGGATTAAAGGGAAAATTTGTATTAAAGCACCAACACTGGGAACACTAAGATGAGAGACAAGAAACTTACACTGGGTGTGAGACAGCCATGAAGGTCTGATAAGAGACAGACAGATATACAGGTGCTGAGAAATAGGCCAGTGTCGGTGGGCCTGTTAACTACTTCCCGTGAGATCTGCCCTATCCCCCAGAGCAACATCTTTGGGCCACCACTGCTCATGTCCATATTCTCGCTTCTAATGCAGCTGTGACAGACAGCATCTAAGAGGCTGCCATCATTTCATGAAAGAGATTCCAAACCATCTCGTAGACAGAGGCATTAACTACAATTAACTATGGGTTGACTAGGAATAAGTATTGATTAACTCCTTTCTATATTAAACCTTTATATTTTGGAAGTCCCACCTCACCTTTCCTTAATGTCTTACTTTTCTGTAATTGTCCTTATGGAAGTTTACAAGTGTCTGCATCTTTAATTTTCAATGGTTCCAGATGTCAAACTCAAGAGCTCCTGTCCCAGGTTGCTCTTTCCAACCCTGCGTGTCAACACACAAAGTCCTTGAGTCAAGCCCAATAGGACTGTGAAAGACACCATAGCCCTCAGAGTGCTGCATGGTTGAAGCAGCCCCCCACTGTGTTTTTGTTTGAGTTTCTCCCACGGTTGGTGATCCTGGGCAACCTTTCCTTTGCTTTGGTCATCTGTAGAACTTCGTCAGAGAAGAATGTACTCATTCTCTTCCATTGATTCATTTGTCGGTTGTTGGATTTCTGGTGCTCTTTATATGTTCTGGATATTAAACCCTTGTTGGATATATGATTTGTTGAGCATTACCGTTCTTTTTGCTTTGTTCAATGGATTCCACTTTGTTGTGCTTTAAACGACTGATTCATAAAGCCTAATGTGAGGCATTTAAATGACATTTGCAGACTAAACAATCCAGAGCCCTGAGTCTGGTCGATAGTTTCCATCTCCCTGGAGAGGCAGGTGCTAGGTCTGTCTGCTGGCTGGCTGCAGGCTTTCTTTTACATCCTGACCATGATACATTCATAGCCACAGACAAGTCTATGGATGACAGATGCCTTGCTGTGGACAGGGTTAAGGAGCCCCTCTCCTCCTGTGTCCGTGGACAAGTACCTTTGTCTGCTGTGTGGACGCACTTGCTGAAAGAGGAAGGGTGAAGAGAGAAACACAAGGTCACCCAGCAAAGGTCCCCATCTCATGCCCCAGTGCCAATTAACATTTAGCTGAAACATGGTTCTCTCCCCAGGAGCTACTGGGTCTGGCTCTCTGGGGACATGAGGGTTATAAATGTTCAGACCGGGATGCTAACATTTAAAGAGCCAGCAAGAGGCACATACTCTTCATGTAGCATCTTTCTGTTGTCATGTGAGGCCCTCGCAGATGTACCCATGGCAGTCACCACTGTCCGTCACATGGCAGTCTGTGGAAAGAGTTGTCTTCTTTTAAGTAAAGCCTGGGACCATGGGAGGCTGAGGCAGAGAGGAAGCCACACCCACCTTCCCAGTCACACACCTGTTACATACCACATTAACACCACAGAAGCCTCTAGAACACCTTCCCCTCTGTGTCCTTACTTTGGTAGCCCAACTCAAGTTCTCTTTGCTGACCACTGAATAATTTATCTATAGACTTTTTAAAGAAAATTAGGAAAGGGTTGAAAGAATAAGACAAAATAGACATAATTACATCACTGAGAACTAATTGCTATTAATAACTTGCTACATAAAGACTCTATTTACATATCATGATCTGTAAATAATATTTTACTTACAAAAAAGGGATTTCACTGTTCATAGACTTTTAAAACCTGTCTTTTCTTCTCAACAGTATAATGGAAACATTTTCCATGCCATTACATATTCCCCTAGTAAGCATTTATTTTTAATGTGGCTGCCTCTGGCTTAAACAGCAGCAATCTTCAGTACTGCAGAGTGCTATGCATGGTGGGTTTGAGCACCTTTTTTTGGCATGCTGTAAGATTTAAATGGTACTTCTATGGGGAGACTCCTCTGGCCCGGGAGGAGTCTCCAGCCATTCCCCACCAACCTACTCAGAGCCAGGCAGCTCACCTGTAGCTCCCAGCCATAGGATGCTTTCTTGGAAGGTAGGATTCACTAATAACCCAGAGGAATGGGGACCAGACCCAACACTGGGTGGCCGACTGACTTAGACTCCATTAAGAGCTCATGGGTGACCAGGCATGGTCCTTTGGGGCGAGTTAGAATGTCAGCACCCATTGCAAGCCCCATGCCAAGGTGTGCTATGGGAAAGAGGACGTGTGAGAGGCACAGGACTATGGGAATTTAGAAACAGCAGGGAGAAGGACATGGCAGTACGGGGAAGTGGAGAGGGCAAGCAAGAGTATGGTCATGGGTCAGATCCACAAGCCTTTGATGGCTCAGTGCTGACTTCAGTGTACAGCTTGGCAGAGNATAGGAAGGACTGCTGGAAGACCGTGACATGCTGCTAGGTGTCCTGTGCATCTCTCTAGTCCTCAGTGGCACAGCAGGGTAGGTCCTCTTATCCCTTGGTTTATAGACGATGAGACTGAGGCTTGCTTGAGTTGACATGGCCAGTATCCAATGCTACCAACTGTTGGTAGTACCAGCACTATTTATTATTTTAATTTCAGTTTTTGTTTGCTTTGTTGTTGCTTTTGAGACTGAGTCTTGCTATGTGCCGCAGACTACTCTCCCATCTACAGTCCCCCTGCCTCTGCCTGTGCCCACACCTTCTGTCTACTGAGTGGTCTCTCTATAGTGTGCTAGGAATGCCATATTTGTCACCTTATTTCATCCCCATGACATTTCCAAAAAGGAGCTAGAACACAGAGAGCATCCCTTTGTGTGTTCTGATCTACACAGACAATAAGGACGCAAACATACTGCATCTGTCACTGGCCGACCCGTTTCCATCAAACGACACCATGACATCACAGTGCGGCACCGCTGGCCCAAGGTATTTGTACTACCAGAGAGTCCTGTAGCCAACTTCCTCCTCTGTCTTTCGTCTCATCATAAGGACTTATTCAGTCTCTACCTTGTCCCAAGAGCTGCCACAATGTGGATACAATGCCACTCTCCAATCCTTGAGAGTCTCTGTGCAGTTATAATGAGGCAAGCACTGTTGTAAATGTGGGCAGATGTAAGCCCCAGAAAGCAAAGAACACTGGGCAGCCAATCGGACACAGCCAGACCATGGCAGGCT
>LOEQ01001648.1:217019-229262 GCA_001685075.1 Bramus lutescens | reverse complement strand
TCGGATTGACAGGCACAGCCACAGCCACCATTGTGATCGATGACAAAAATGACCACTCGCCAAAATTCACCAAGAAAGAGGTAAGCTCCAGGGCCGTGTCACAGGGCCCCTGTGGCTGCTGCGCGTCTAAAATACCTGAGCTCTGGGAGACAAAGGGCTCTTGGTCGTCCATAAGAAAGTAACTTTTAATCCCGAGGTGCCATCGGCACTGTGATATGTGAGTCCTGTTGCAATTGTAGGATAAGATAAGAGCGGATGGAGAGGCCAGTCTGAACAGCAGCAAGGAGAGAGAGTGGATTTTCTCCTGGTGATTGCATGGTGACACATGGACATAAAAAAAAAAAGCTTGAGTTATTGTGTGTAAAAGGACCATTGTTTATTGCAGGTATGGACCATGTGTTGTTTCCCATTTATACCAGCAAGGGGTTGAGATGTAAGACCTCATTCTACTGCTGACTTGGTGCCTGACCAAGAAGCCATGAGCATTACGCGTGGGATGGATGCGTGCTCATGTCAGGGCTTCTTTAGGTCAGAGACCATTCCTCCAAAGCCATTTAAGGGTATAGTAAAGCGTGTACTGTTTATGAGATGTTGTTGGGATGAGGTGGTAGAAAGGATGGCAGGATGGAGATAGTTATGGAGAACACGCAAATGAAAAAGACGAAGGGGTAGTGGGGACCACGTCGCTATGACGACAATGAAATTCTAAACATGGGCCATTCTTATCCAAAGGGCCATTCCATGTTTTATGTGTCTGTATTGTGACTGAGCAACTGTGCATGTGTATAAATGTTCATGTGGTGGGGAGGGCATAGATTTGCATCTACAAGTGTATGCAGAGATGCACACATGCATATGGAAACCAAATCTTCAAATCACATGCCTTCCTCAATCACTTTATACTTTATATATTGAGTCTCTAACTTGAGCCAGAGCTCAACAATTCAGGTAACCTAGTCAGCTCTGAATACAGCCTGTCTCTGTGTTCTGAGCGCTGGGATTGTAGGCTGTCATCCATGCCCACCCAGCTTTCATGTGGATACTAGGGACCCAAACACATGGCAAAAACTTTTACCTGATGCCCTAGGAAGAGAGGAAAGTAGACATTAAGGTCAAGACTTACCAGCTCAGAATGGAAATGCTGATCATTTCAAGTCGGGACTGTCTTGGATAATGTCTAAGAAGGTGTTGCATAGTATGAACTTCTACACATATGAGTGTGTCCCACGGGGGGGATTGCAGGTGTGTGTGCTTGTTGGTAATGTGCGTTTTCCACATTTTCTTTATGTAGTGTTCCTTCTTGTTGTGGGAAGAGTACTTTTCTCTCTGTTTCAGAGAATTGTTTGACAGCGGAACTGTGATCCATTACATATAACAAGACTGTGTTCAATAAGGTGTTCACCTCACATACAACTCTCAAGCAGACGGTGCACAGGCAATAACGGTGGCACTGCCATATCAACTTCTGTCTTACTTTTCCATTGTCATGACAAAACACCATGACCAAGGTATAGAGGAAAGCATTTCATTTGAGGCTCACAGTTCCCAAGGGTTAGCACATGACTACCATGGTGAGAAGATGCTGGAACAGAAGCTGAGAGCTCACATCCTTAGCCATAAGCACCAAGCAAAGAGAGCTAGCTGAGAATGGCGTGGGCTTTGAAACCTCAAAGCCTGCCCCTAAGGAGACACCTTCTCCATCAAGGCCATGCCTCTTACTCCTTCCCAAACAGTTCTACCAACTGGAGACCAAGCATTCAAACACACAAGCCTATGGAGGCCATTCTCATCCTAACCACCAAAGCTTCCAAAGAAAGACTTCTTATTTCTCCCTGGAGCTTAGTAGATGTTCAACTAACTCTAGCTGACCAGCTTACATTTCCTGTCAATCTCAGGTCTTGGGGGCAGAGGTAAATCAGTTTCTTGCTAATTTTAATACACTGTGTTTGCAAATAAGTTTCAAAGATTTAAAACCAAGTATTAATCTTTTTCTTCATTTAGTAAGTCCATTTAATTTTCAAATCATACCTTAAGTTGATGATCAGCAATTTAGATTTAAGAAATAAATTTTTGCAATTTTAATATATGATTATTAATTCTTTGATAATTTCATACTTTGTATTTGGATCAAAGTCACCCCCAAACTTGTCCTTTTTATTTCTCCCAGATCTACCTCCACATCCTCCAACTTGGTGCCTCTCCCCTTTTTAATAACCACTGAGTCCAGTTTGTGCTATCTATATGCTCAAGGATGTAAAGCCATCCATCAGAGGCCACACCCTTAGAGAAAACTGACTCTTCCATCCCTAGCAGCCATCAACAGCCAAGAGCCCTTCAACCAATGATTGGGACTCCTGAGCTACCCCCCTCCCTGTTGGAATGTTAACTGGCTCCATCTTGTGCAACCTGAGTTCTTCCCACATACATATTTTGTGGTCAAACCACAACATTACAATATGTATGTAATATTATGTATGTATGTAATATGTAATAAGGCCATACAACTTCACTCTGGTCCACTAGCTGAAAAACAAGAGCAAACAAGACTCGAAGAAAGCCCCAGTATTTTCAGAGGGGTGAATCTGTCCCATGGACCCAGAGATCTGAGCAGACACATCAGTCAGAGGCAGCCTGCAATGTGGCCTCTAATTCCCAGAGTCTGTGACATGATATCCCAGAAGTCTTACTTTCCTGGTGCCTTTGGCTTTTTCAACATGAAGGTATTTTCTTAACCAACTACCTAGTGATGCCACATAATTCTTTTCCTCTCCCCTTGTTGGCCTGCAGATTCTCCAGGGCTTCATCGCACCTTAGATAGGTAGCATCGCTTTCTACAAAAAGATGAAAACAAAACATCCTACTTTTCCTCCAGCACAGTGGATTCTTTAGATTTTGTTTCATATGACTGATAGCTGGGAGCCTGCTCCACCTTCAGAACACATGTCCCTACTGGACAACTTGTGTAAATGCTAAAGATAATTGTCGCATTGTAGAAAATCTCTATCAAGCTTCTGTCATGTATATAGGAGTTGTGCATTTTCCAGTGGTCCTGTGTAATGGCTAATCTTTGCAGTGATGCCGCATCACAGCCAGGCTGTCATCCATGGCCCAGTTTTGTGACCTGTTACGAGTTCTGTGTTGTCTTTACTGACGTGAGTGTGATGAGCCGAGTCGCCCAGCATGTAAATCTGTTTCTAATGTGTTTATGACAACATCCCCCTTCCTCACCACATTTAGCAAATAATGAAGGAGCTGTTTCCTGTCTGGTGTGGAATATCTGCTTTTTCTTTCACAAAATTGACTGAGGCCGGAGGACAAGGGTTGATTTCATCTCTAACTTTATCACTTTTGATCCTCCATCTATGATGGTTTTATTAGTAGCAGGTTTATTGAGACATTATTCATGTACCATAGAGCTCACCCTTTGATGATGTGCAAGTCATTGGATTTTAATATGTTCACAAAACCATGTGGCCATAACTGCTCTCTGATTTAAAATCATTTTTTGTGTTACCTCCTGAAGAAAGCTTCATCATCGTCACTCACTTCCCCAGCCCTCTGACCCCTTACCTGGCAGCAATTTTGCTCTCAGTCTCCAAGGATTAGTTATTCAGGACATTTCACATCAAGAGAATCCTGTAGTATTCTTTGTGATTGGCCTCTTTGCTTATCCTGTTTTCTAGGTTCATCCTTGTTGTAGGGTCAATGCATGCTTCTTTTATGACTAAACAAAATGAGATATAGCCCATAGTGGAGTTTTATTTAGTCATACATTTATCCAAAGGCATTTGGGCATTTTCAACTGTTTGGGTACTCTAAGTAGGCTGCTGTGAATACTCACATACAATCCATATTTTTTATCTGAATTTTCTCTTTTATAACTTTTTAAAATTTATTCTTTGACAATGTCATACATGTTTATAATGAATAATCCTTGGTCTGCTCTCTCGTCTCTTCCACACCTGTCATCCTTCCCCACTTCCCTTTCAATGTGCCTTCTCCCACATTCATTTTGTTTTATGAGCCATTAAGTTTAGCCCAGGGCATCTGTGTGACATGGGCTTCAAAATCTCAACTGGAGATAGTGGCTGCCCCTCCCCATCTACCAACATTCGGAATTTCAGTTTACAGGGGTTTGATTCTAGGGTGAGCCCCTCCCTGATCCATGACAGACTGATGATAGGCCTATTCTTGAGCAGGCCCAGCCCAATTGCTGCACATCATGTTTATAAGCTGAAGATGGCATTCGCGAGCCCCTCTCCCCATTCTCTAGCTCTTAAATCCTATCTACCTTCTCTTCTTCAACGTCCTCTGAGCCTTAAAGGGGATGGCAGAAATGTCCTGGTAAGAGCTAAATCCTCAATCGTCATTTGTCCTCAACACCTGGAGCTCTTCCCCAGAGTTCCTCACAAACAGAAGCTTCTAGATTTTCTATTTCACAGTGTCTAGACTGGAAAAAGAAGACGCCCACAGCATCCCTCCAAATTAGCCACCTGAAGTCCCTCCCTTGTTTTATCGGGGCATTTTTGAAATGTGTAGATTGTGCTCCATATGGCTTACCCAAGAGACACCATCTTTGGAATACTTACAGGATTGTCATAGAGGTCATTACATCCAGCCTGGGTGATTGAACTCTTGACCAACGACACAAACTCCCACCATAGGTAGAAAAGGAGCCACAACCTGGAAGCTTCCCCCTGCCCCATGTACCCACTGCACCTCTGTCTCCTTGCATATTCTCTTCCTAGGTTTCCTCTTTTACAGCGCTCTCATGAACAGCTTTGGTGCCATTCCTCTGCCTTCCCACGTAGCCAGAGTCTATCTGCATGCATTGCTGTGCAAATATATCTGAATGTACTCATGGACTCTTACGTGTGAACATTTGGCTAGCTTCCTGTGTGGAGTCAGTTTGGGTAGTACTGGGGCAAACCTGGTGGGCTGTGACTTTGGGGCCTGTGTGAATGCAAGTGTGTGATTCTGTTTTGGGTTCACCTCTGGCTGCAGAGGTTGAACACTCTTTGTGGATATAGCCAGGACTCTAAGGCAGTTATCTGGGTTTATATTGGACCAGCCCCTGAGAACTGCAGATGCTGCTCTGCTATTGGGATGCTGTGCAGAATTCTTGGTCTACTACTCTCCATTTGGGGTTGTGTTTATTGTCAGTCTGTTTAGCCTCCCTGGCCTGCTTGCAGTGGTGTGTCATTGGCTACATTTGAATGTCTCAGGTGAGCACTGATATTGACCTCCTTCATTTACTCCTTGGTCATTGGCTTCTGTTTGGGGGGGAGGTATCTCTAGAAGCTTCTAAATACTTCTTTGTGAGGCCAGAGGTTAATATCAGGTGTGGTTCTTCAGATGCTATCCAGCTTGCCTTTGCATCAGGGTCTTTTGGTGAACCTGAAGTTCACTGACTGTCTAGGCAGGACAGCAGGCCCCAAGGATCTCCCTGTGTCTGCTCCCCAGAACTGGGATTACTCAGGTCCTCATTCCAGTACCAGGCACTCTGCCCCCTTCTCCCCAGACACCTCTTAGGCTGGGTTATAAGGTCCTGGGAAGACGGTTCAGTGGTTAAGTGTGCTTGCTGCTCACTGGACTTCAATATAACTACAAAATCATGTGGCCATAACTACTATCTGATTTAAGAACATTTTTGTCACCCCACAAAGAAACCTGCACCATCAGCATTCATTTCTCATTCCCCTGCCCTGCAACCCTAGCAGCAATTAGTCTGCTATCAGTCTCCAGTGATTGGTTATTCAGGGCATTGCAGATCAACGGAATCTTGTGATATATAGTCCTTTGTAATCCTAGCACTCAGGAACTGGAGGCAGAAGGATCAGAAGTTCGAGATCATCCTTAGCTACATAGAGAGTGTGCACTACAGAAGACTCTGGATCAGAAAGGAGAGGAGGAGGAGAAGAGAAGGGAACTGAAGGAAAGTGAAAGAAAGTGGAGCAAACTCCCTTGTACTTCCTTCTTTCTCCAGAAGTCTGGGGTGGTGTATTTGCCCAGCCCTCCAACTTTCTATGCCGTCTAAGTTAGTGTGCTCATAGAGATTCTCCTGCCTCCCTCGGTCATGATTTCCCCTAGGAGAGCCCTGCAAACCTCCCTGCACCTGTATCTCAACACTGACCACACAATTACATGTTCCCTTCGCTCAGTGGAGATTCATCCCCACAGCCATATTTCCGAGAAAATCGAACCCATGTGAATTATCTGACTTGGGTGGCTTTCCTGGAGGGTGGAGCCCAAGACATTTTAGCAATCAGATAAATCTCAGAAGATGATTAAATGTTTTTCCAAACAGTTCCCAACTCCCTCTTCCCACGAAGCATTTTATTGCCATTAGAGGGAAATTTGTGAGACCTCTGTCAGGCCTCAGAATACCCATGTAGCTGACAGTTCTCTGGTGGCTGAGATTTTGAACCAAACCAAACCTGAGCCGTGAGGTCTTCAACCAGGCTTTGTGCGGAGTGATGGGGTGACCCCAGATGTAGAGAGAAGAGAAGAATGAAGCAGCATGCACAAGTATAAGCAACTTTCCCCTCTGTAAACAGCAGTGTCCCTCAGAGAACCTAGGCTCCTGGTCTGTCCACTTCCAGGCAAACCCTTCACCTGAGATCTGGCTCAAAAAACGGCATCCTCTGCTCACCATCGCATAACTGAGGAGAGTTTCCATGGAAACCAGCTGATGCTCTCTCCCCACGCTCACCTTCTGAAGAAGAAGAGGGGAGTTCATTGCTTTCTTCTCCCACACCAAGGATCATGGAAAACATGGGATCCTCCACTAAATCTAGTATTCAAGCTTCAGAGGTTCTTCAGGCAGGGCATGGGATGGATTTCCTGTCATTGCTGTTTGTGTGTGTGTGTGTGTGTGTGTGTGCGCGTGTGTGTGTGTGTAACATTTATCTGTTTGGGGGAGGGTTCATATCATAATGCCCATGTAGAGGTCAGAGGACGACCTATAGGAATCAGTTTTCTGCTTCCACCATGTGGGTCCTGGGGACTGAACTCAGGTCATCAAGCTTGGCAGCAAGTGCCTTTAAAGGCTGAGCCATCTCGCCGTCCCAGAGTGGGGGATTTATTGACCACAGAGAATAAAGAGAAACATTCTCCAAGAAAAAGCCAAGACCTGTGAATAGAAGCCATCTTCCAAACAGGCTCCCTTTCAGCTAATGAAGGAGTTGGGAGGTGGGATGACCTCTTCACGCCTGTCACAAACTGTCCTCTGACAGCAGAGTGGCATTGCATAAACTGCTGACACACCCATGCTGACTCTAGACCGTGCTCATGTGTGGTGTAAAATGTCTGGATTTTTGCAAGTGGAAAAAAAAAAGTATCTGTCGTGTAGCTTAGTTGCTCCTGGAGGTAGACCAGACAGCCAAGTGATTGATTGCATTAATCAGTCTTTTGTAATTATACCCGTGATGCATTGAGCCCCACCATCCCTGTGTGAACTCCCATGCAAATTTCGTGCCTCCCTCACCCTCTGGTGATGCTCAGAGGGTCAAGAGCAACTCAGTGGCAATAAAAGCCGTTTTTCACTCCAGCTGGCCGAGTCTCAGCCCTGAGCCCCTCCACAGCACAGTGTTCTCTGAAGACTCCGTGCACCTGCCTCTATTCAAAGGTAACATCCTCACACTAAAGGCAACAACCATGCGGTTTCTAAAACACCCACCATGTGACTCTGAAGAAGGGAGCACTGCAGCTAGCAAAATGAATTTGCAGCGTGTGAGCGTGAGTTCTTAATGGAGATCCAAGAGCCACCAGAATGGAGAAGGCTGGAAAGCGGCACAGCCCTTCCCAAACCGCCTCGTACTGAACCAGTTTACAAGAAAGCTCATGGAGTCTCAAGCCCTGGTGGCTGCAAACACTGCCCACGGGCCACGTTGCCCTCATCCCTGCCAGATGTCAACACACCCTCATGCCACTGTCTGGGCATTCTGTTTCCTTTTACCCCAGGCTCCTCTCCTTTCCTTCGTACCTGCAAAACCCCAGTTTAACCTTCAACATCCAGGTTGTCAATCTCCCAGTTCATTGCTCCTCCCACTCAGTGCCAGCACAAGTTCGACCTCCCGCTCGCTTGGCATTGTCGTGTTGTCATGACTTGTTTCATCAGGTCCTCACTACATAAGCTCCTGTCCTACTTTCGTTCTGTCATTTTGATAATAATAATAATAATAACCTTGCACAAAGCAACTGAGCAGAGAAAGGGTTCATTTTGATAGCAGTTCTAAGTTGCAGTCCATTACTATGAGGAAGCCAAAGCAAAAGTCACTTCTTACCCACTGTCAAGAGCAGAGAGAAATGCATGCATGCACGCTTGCAGGCTTGCTTGTGCCTCAGCCCCTTTTGTTCAGCTCTTAGGAAGTGTAGGACGCTCCTGCCTAGGGAAGTGCTGCCCACAGCAGGCTGGATCTTCCCACTTTGATTACCACAATCAAGGAAATCCCCCATGGATGATGCAGGCCAGCGTGATCTAAACAGTCCTTCATTGAGACTCTTTCCAGGTGATTCCAGGTTGTGTCACATTGACATTTAAGGCTAACCATGCCTAAGGCCCCCTGAGTACTTTGGTAGCTATGAGTAGGCACCTGAGCCTTTCACTGGTCTCCATTGTTTCCTCTAGCACTAGGCATGGAAGTGACATGAAATGTTTGCTTTGAGGTTTTCTTTTGCCATACGAGTCTTACTTTCTATCCCAGGATGGCCTTGAACTCGTGGATATCTTCCTGCCTTAGTCTCTCACTTGCTAGGCTTGCAGATGAGAGTCTTTATACCCAACTAGAGATGAATTTATTATTCATTCAGCATATATTGATTGCAGACTTCATTTCAGCTTCTAGTACAGTGTTAATGATCTTTTGAGTCTGTGTTACATAGTATTGCATGTATAGACTTGTCTGAGTCATATGTGATGTTTATTGTGTATTTCTGTCCCAATACACATGCACATAACAGGTACATATCCCCCTATAACATATAATATCCCCTTCCAATGTGCTATGCAACTGCCTGCTTCTGTTACCTCCCCTAACCTGGACCATGTCTTAGCTAACATTCACTGTCAGTTGCTTTCAGAGTTACCTCAGAAACAGACCTCTGGGCTTATCTGTAAGGCCATTCCCAGAGAAATTCAGCAGGGGAGTGAAGACTCTCCCCATCAAATAAAAAGGTAGAGAAGGGAGCAGGGGAGCCTACTGAGTGTCTACACCCCCTGCTCAGCTTTCTGTTCTGTGGAGATGTGAGGTGAGGCGTCCCACTTCCGCCTAGGTGCCTTCCCCACCATGATGGGCTGTCCGCGTAAAACTGTGGGTCAGAATAACCCCTTGCCCCTGAAGTTGCTTCTAGAGGAGTACTTGGTCACTGTAATAACTAACTAGCACCTGGCTTAGCAAGTGGCACATGCCCAACAAATTGATGAACGGGGGAGAAAGTATAAATACTTAACCGTGAACAACGGAGAGCATCAAATTTAAAGAATCATGCTAAGGGGGCTCTAGAAAGAGTCTCAGCCAAGCCACTGGTTTTACAGGTGATGGGCACTGCTCAGGGCACGCAGCAGGTCCCATACCCATATTCTTGTGGCACAGAAAGCTGCTACAAGTAAATGTGGTGTCCCTTCACCAACACAAGCTCCCAGCACTCTAATTCGGTGTTCCTGAGGTGGCCCGAGAGCCACACTGCCTAGAGGGACAGCCTTTTCAGAAGTGAATAAACTCATTGCATAAACTGCCAGAGCCAGGAATCATCTTTCTTATCAGCCAAGGAAGAAACACGAAACAAGAAAATCCAATGTTGATAATACATAAAGGAGTCCTTACAGTGGAAATGCACAGCACATCCTGTGAGGCAGGAAAAGAGGCGAGAAAAAAAGCCTGCACAGAGCCTACTCTCTTCTAGCTCCTTCTTCTAAGAGTAAACGGAGCAGCCCAGAGTTGATTCCAATAAATTCAGCTTGTTGCAAAGCCCAGTTAGTCAGGGACTGAGCATCCTTCCCCAGGCTCCTGCAGCGTTTTATTCTGGACGCTGACCTGCCTAAGTTCAAGCTTACGGCATTTTATGAGAACGATCTTTGGTTGTCTTTCTCATTCTTGTGACTGAAGACCCCTAGAAACAACTCATGGCTTCAGTCATTGGGGGAGGGGGGAGTGAGAGAGCACGGCAGGCAGCTTACATCATGCCAGACAGGAGACAGAGATGAGCCCTAACAGGACAGAGCCAGGACGAGATGTGATCCCCAGAGACATGCCTCCTCCAGCCAGGTCCCACTTCCATAGTTCTGCCACCTTCTGATCATCTAGTCAGATGTGCATGCATACATGAGGGTGTATGTTGTGCGTGTGAAATGTACCCACAATGCTGGGTCCCTGTGTTCTTTTTTAAGACCTCTGGTCTCAGTACCAGCCTAAATCTTCCACATCTGTATGTTGGCTTCCACATCTAAAGTCCTAGATATCACCTGTTCAAAGGGCAGCCAATTCACAGCCAGACAGTTGGGGAGTCACTCATATATGTCTGTGTATATGTATATGTGTATGTGTGTGTCTACATATATATTATATATGTTTGTGTGTAAATATAGGTATATATAATATTGCATATATGTCTATATTGGTTTCTACAAATATGGGTATATCTTATACTCATTATGTGTGTTTATGTATATGAGCACATGTATGTGTGCATATATCTATACATGTATTGTGCACATATGCATGTTGATATATGTGGCTATATATTCACATATATTGGCATGTATATGTATTTGTGTATATAGTTTATATTATGTATCTATGCATGTGTGTGCATACAGGTATTTGTGCATATTGGCATATATATGTATTTGTGTATATATAGTTTATATTATGTATCTATGCATCTGTGTGCATACAGGTATTTGTGCATGTGTATATTGTGTTTGCATTGTATGTGTATATTATGTGTCTAAACATAGGTATGTGTATGTGTCTATATATAAGTATGTATATATGTATCTATGTGTACACGTATGTGTATATATGTATGTCTATATGCAGGTATTTATGTCTCTGTATGTAGGTATATATATGTATGTATATACAAGTAGATATGTATATTTATCTATGTGTAGGTGTGTCTATACATAGGCTTGTGTGTGTCTATATGTAGGGGGTGTGTGTAAATGTGTGTCTGAATGAGAGATCAGGGTTCTCACATGCCTGGGGAGCAAGGTCTGCCCTCAGATCTGCTAACTGCCCTGGAGTCTGAGAGTGTGGCCTCCTCAGGGTCTGTGTTTTATTCAAAGGTGATGGGCAGAAGCCCCTCCTCCACCAAGAGACAAAGGTAAGCAGCGCGGGGTCTCCAGGCTTCTGTCACCTGCTACAGGTCAGCTTCTAGCTTGGTCCCTTTCCATCCAGACATGCAAGCTGCTGATCAACAAAATCAAATTGAACTTGCTGCTCCTCCTAAAAGCTTTTTACAAACTTAATACTTACATATTTTTAAAGAACTTCTTAGCAAACCTTCTGGGGTTTAAAGTCAGAGGGGAACCTACAATCAGGATTATGGCATTTTCTCTAATATCACCATAAAGAGCGTATGTAATAAAAAAAGACTCAATACTGTTCGTTGAACGTGTGAATTTTTACAGTAACTGGATAATCGCCTTCTTATAAGAGCTCTTGTCCTAGTGTTTATACTGCTGAGTAAAAATGACTTTGGTATTTGCAGCAGGCTAGACTCATTTCAAATGGGAAAAGAATCTGTAACTGCCCCTGTACAAGAAGTACCAAGTTCAAGGCAGAAATAGCAGAGCCTACTCGCTGTATGCCTATACCTGCACAATTTACCTAAACAGAGATAGCCCAGAAAAGTTCTTGTGAGCCATCTGAAAACCTCTCAAGACTTTTAAAATATATTTTATGGTCAAGATGTTTCCCAATTCTCCCAGGACTAATTCCTATCCAGCCAAGAAAAATTGCATCTTCCCATTTACATTCTAAAGTCTAAACTTTTACTTTATAAATGAATTTTCCCTCCAATGCAGGAAGTACTGGCTGCATTACAAATTTTAATGCTACCATTATAGGATCATAATTTTAAGAACCCAGGGTTCTTCGAGGGCCCCAGCAACATGGCATCTCTCCACTTTATTAAAATGAATGAGCAGATGTACAATTTATTTCTGCCGAGCTATTATCTAAATTCATAAGCTCTTTCTCATGTGTCTGAAACCCACGTTGGATTCCCATCTCCTCGTCT
>LOEQ01001648.1:186063-199597 GCA_001685075.1 Bramus lutescens | reverse complement strand
GATGGATGGATGGATGGATGGATGGATGGATGGGTGGGTGGGTGGATAAATGGAGGGAGGGAGGAAAGGAGGGATGGATGAACAGAGGGAGAGAGGGAGACAGAGAGGGAGGGAGAGTGAGTGGGTGGGAAGGATGGATGGGTAGATGATAGTTAAATGTAGCTATCTTTAAATAAGGTCCATCCATAATACACATTCATGAGTCTCTAGCATGCCTCTACATTCTCATTCTGTGTGGATTATTTGCCCCCACACAAACATGGTGTCCTATGGCAAGCCCTTCAGTAGTTGCAACAGGCATAAAGATCTCACAGTTATGAGAAAAGTTGCACAGTCTAGACTCTCATACCCATGACCTATATATTGACTTTATCAATTAATGACCTCACTGGTTTGTCCGTCCCATCTTCAAAGCCAACCATATGTTAGACACTATGTTATATTGTGAGCATCAGGTCTCATTCCTCAACCAATTACCACTAGATTTTAGTGCTAGGCCCTAAGATGGGAAGGGATCTCTCAGAATCTAGGAAATTTTTAGTTCATTTCCTCACACCATAAAATGTCATTTTTAAAAGAAATCTTTAAAGCCCATAAAATTGCAAAAAGTCCAGTGAAGACCAAATTTTAAGAATCAGACAAAAAGCACCTAAGGTCTGTTTGTCAGGGTTCTCGAAAGGTACAGGAACTAACAGAATGACTGTGTGTTGTTTTAATATATGTGATGTATACTGAGAGGATTTGATGTGGTTCAGGTAGTCCAACAATGGCTGTCTCACTTCAGCAAAGCTATCCTTTTGCTTGTATTCTCTCTCAGCCCTCACTGCTGCTTCCACTTCCTGTAGTTCAGACCATTCCTTTATTTGACAAGTGGCTTCCGAGTCCCTTCCATGTGAGGAGCTGGAGCCACAACTCCAGCCACCTCAAGCCACAATCTATACAGTACTGTCGTCTTGACCATCAACTGCTTTGTCTGGACATCCTCTTAGGCACATCCTCTCCGTTTAACTTGGGACATGTAGGACATCGCAGGTCACAGTTATCTACCCAGTTCCCTAAACAACAAGTATCACAAGAACAAGGGCTCCTGCAATGAAGAGGGATGAGGCCTCAGAGTCCTGATGCAGACATATCAGAGGACCAACCTGAGTGGTGGATCCCAGATGGGCTCGGCAGCAGACTGACCGAAAGCAGAGCTTTCTAAAACCTAGAAGACAAGGCTATGGCCCTTGATTCCCTGCAGGATTTGGGGCAGGAGCCTTCCTCTGCTTTCTTCTCTACCTTTCTGCAATCTGAAGTGATTAGGGGGCATGTGTGTCACCAAGGCCATCCTGGACACATGGCAGACAGAAACCATTGATTACAACGCTCTACCCCCACTGGGCCCAGATGCTCTGAAAGCCCCTCTATACCAAGTCCGGCTGCCTCCTCCACCCACAGGGGCTGACACCTAGACTTGAATTCTTCATGTCTCTCACCCCAGTCTGTGCACTAGAATTATCTGGGCTTCCTTCTCAATCTTTGGCTTTGTCCTAACCAACTGAAGTGGCAGAGGACCCAGGCATCATTAGACCTCATAGGAAGAAACTCTCATATGCAGGTAGGAGTTGGATCCATGAACCTGGTTTGATTTGGTTTCTTCGCTTCTTTGGTGTCTTTTTTGCTTCTGTTTTGTCTTCTTTTGAGAATGGAAAGACCAAAGATAGGGCTGGTAAACTTTCCTTAAATAGGAATCCTAGGGATGGGGTCAAAATAGTAACTGCTGGAGCCATTTTATATGATCCCCCAAGGTCCCCTCCCACAGCTAAGTCCCATCCTGGTGTGCATCCCTGGACTTTTACAATTTGCCCGGGTTTGCCGAGATGCCATAGACAAATTAGTTTTTAATCCCTGCCCCATCCCCCCAACCAAGCCTCAATATGGAGGCTCATGATTAATGATTTAAAAGTCAATGATTCAGTGGCTGTTTGCAAAACCTCATCTCTCAAATTACTCCTCTTTGAACACAAGGCCTTTTTGACATCATGTTACCGTGTCCGGATTCTCACTGCTGCTAATTGAAATTCCTAGCTATTTCCTCATCTTGTCAGCATCTTTGTCCTGCTCGTTTATGAAATATTTGCAAACAGATTACTGTTCACCTGAGTGTGTCAGAGGTAAACGTCAGAACAATACTTCACACTTCCCACTCAAAGGAAATGCGCTCATGGTAGCTCATGAGATTCTCTGTCGGTGGGAAGGCTCATTTTTCACAGATTGATCCCCACCACACCTACATGCAACAGGTTTTGAGATGTGGTATAAATGAAAACCGCGGCTCCCAACTGCAAACATTTGCATTTCTTAGCAAATAGTCTTTTAGTCTTGGGGGCTGTGAGGGAGTAGGGCAGGGTGTGACGGGGCAGGGTAAAAGGCAAACACTGGGTGTCTGGCCCCAGACTCTCCACTCAAGTCCCACCCTCTGTCTACCTGGTCATTGTGCATTCAAGGTGAACAAAGCTACAAGAACAGCACATGCAAAGGCTGGAGGGATGGCTCAGTAAGGTACTCTGCCCCGAGCATGAGATCCTGAATCAGACCCTTATAACCCTTATTAAAAAGTCAGGCATGCATTTAGAGTCCCAGCGATGGGGAAGCCGAGACAGGAGGATCCTTCAGGCTCCCTGATCAGCCAATCTAGCCTAATCAGTGAATGCCAAACCAATGAGAGACTCTGTCTGGAAGGCACTGAGGATGTCACCTGAGGCTATTCTTACACGTACCCGCACAAACATGCACCCACAGGTACATACACACTATATATAGTAATTCATGCAAAAAAAAAAGCCCACAGATACAATGGCTCATGCTCCACCAGCGTTCACTTCTTATCCGACAATAATCCAGAAAAAATGTTCCTGGCTCAGAGATGCCCCCTCCCTGGGAGACTGGAGACCCAAACTTCTTTGTTCTGCGACTCACCCACCCCCATGGTCTCCTAGCTGTGTGCATCCAAGGAAGCAGAGGGAGAGAGAGCAAGAGAGTGGGCACAGCTGCTCTCAGCCCTCTTCCCAACCTGGCAGCATCCCCATGCTCTGCAAGAGCTAAGTTTGTCCCATGGCCTTACCCAAGAGTCCAGGGAAAGCTGGTTTGTGGAATACAACATCTTCTTAGCCAGAACCCCTGCATTGTATATTATTAAATGAGATGATAAGTGTATATCTCATGTAGTGCACACAGGAAGAGCTCTGTTACTGGTGTCCGCTAGATACGTTTTGAAACACTGACTGTCGCCTGCTTGCTTTGCAGTTCCAAGCGACGGTGGAGGAAGGAGCCATGGGAGTTATTGTCAATTTGACCGTAGAGGACAAAGATGACCCCACAACAGGAGCATGGAGGGCCGCATACACCATCATCAACGGAAACCCTGGGCAGAGCTTTGAAATTCACACCAACCCGCAGACCAATGAGGGCATGCTCTCTGTGGTCAAGGTAAGGGTGGCCCCAGTGGCACCTCTGTCCTCCCATGAGTAGCTAGGGCCCTATGAAAGGTGTGTAGAATCACAGAGTTGATAAAGTCACAGAGAAATTAATTCTGCTCTCCCCTGGAAGATCAGAGAACACTGTGGGCTTAGAGGCTTCTCTGCCTCGCACTTTCTTCCCTGGTAGATGACACCATTTGTATCTAAGGCAGGGAAGGACAATAGAGTAGGACCCTTGATATCAAGTCCCTGTGTGTGCTTCCTGCCCACATTTTCTGTTCCTCAGTTTACTCGTCTATAAGAAGCCACTGTTAACGTTGCTTATAATTAATTCAGGGTGGCTCTCACACTCTGTTCTGCTTGCCGTGACAAGGGGTTGTGTTTCTGGGTAGCTGTCTTGGTCTCTTTCTTTGGCTGTTAAAAAAAAAAACACTCTGGCAGAAGCCACGTAAGAGAAAAAGGGTTTAACTTTGACTTAGAGTTCAAGATCGTCATAGTCCGGCACTGGTGGGAGCATCCCAGCAGCAAGGGCTTGAGACAGCTCTTTATCCTGCATCTGCAGAAAAGAAGCAGAGAGCAAGGAACAAACACACCCATGGTGTTCCACCCCTTTTCTCTGCCTTGTACAGTCTGGATCCCCTGCCTAGGGAATGGTCCCACCCACAATTAAGAAGTCTTCCTGTGTCAAATAACACAATCAAGATGATCCCCCATAGGTGTGCCTAGAGTCCCACCTCACTGACCTTTTCAATGGCTGGTTAGAAGGTACACGTTTGCTAGCTAAAGGTCTGCAGGCTGAAGTCCATGGTCACGGGACCCAGAAACTCAAGATTAAGTGAGAGTTTTTGTCTGCACAGATGACGCCTCCTTACTCTGTCCCCATGCAGTGTAAAGGAAGAGCAGCTCCCCCATTTGCATGGCTCTACGTCATGATCAAGTGACCTCCTAATGACCCCCCTTGTCGATGCCCTCACATGGGAGCCTGTGATTTCAGTATATGAAGAGGGAACATGTCCAACCCGTGGCACTGTGAGGACTTCATTAACAAATACGTAAAATGTTTGGGGCAGTAACAGCTACTTCCAGTCTGTAACAGATTAGTATTGCTGTGATAACAGCGAGCATGAATTTTGTGGCCAAAGATGTGTGTGGCTTGATTATTAGAAGTCCAACAAGGGCCTCACTGAGTGAAACTGAAGGTGTGATCAGGACTGGTAAATCCTGGGAGCTTGAAGGGAGATTCCAGCTCCTATTGCTCCCAGCTCCTATTGGCCACCTGTGACCCTAGTCTCACGGCCTCTTCTAATATCTTCAAAGCATCTACAACCTCTGTGTTGCTGCTCCCTGATGACCATCATCCCCTCTAACACCTCCTACCTATGACTCCATCAGGTCCCCTGGATGATCCAGGATAATCCCTTATCTCGGGGCCTCTCCTTTAACCACAGCTACGAAGTCTTTTTTTNTGCCTTAGACTCTTAGAATCGGTAGCTATGGGAGCACTGTCCTGCCTGCCACTGAGTCTCTGCTAGTCTTCCTATTGTGGTGAAACACTGGCCCAAAGTAGCTTGGAGAGGAAAGGACTCACATCATCTTACACTTCCAGGTCACAGCCCATGGCTGACAGAAATCGAGCCAGAAGCTGAAGCAGAAATCAAGGAGGGACATGGAGGAACACTGTTCCATAGATAGACAGATAGACAGACAGACAGACAGATAGGGTATAGATAGATAGGTAGATAGAATAGATAGGGTATAGATAGATAGGTAGATAGAATAGATAGGGTATAGAGATGATATAGATGTATCACCTATCCTTCCTACACACCTGCCTGAGGATAGCACCGCCCACAGTGGGCGGGGCCCTCCTGCATTAGTTAACAATTAAACAGTGCCCCCACAGACATGGCCATCATCTGATCCAGACAATTATTGAACAGAGGTCCCTTCTTCCATGGAGATTCTGTATTATGTAAGACAGACACAGAATCCTGTGAGCTACTTCCTCAGAGCAGTACCAGAGCCGCTGACTGTGACCAGTCACAGACAGGTCTGTTTCTAGAGGACACAGAGTCTGGGTTCCTGCCCTTCCCAACCTCTGGGTCACTTCCTCCCTAATGAGAGTGACAGAAGAACTGTTGGGAGAGCCTGGCACCGGCAGTATAAGGCTGCTGCTTTCAAAGGGTGAGGGCATGAAATAACATTGCCATAGCCAACCTCTGGAGCTGCTAGCCCTGGGTCAATAAAGGATGCTGGGTAACTTTCCAGCCAGGCAGCTTCATGGGAAAACTTTAATAGATACATATCTGTATCCTGCATCATGGGGTGGGGCTTGGTGGTTCCTAACATGTGCTTGCCCAGACTAGAGGAAAATAAACACTATGACCAGGAGCCTCTTAGGGGAGAAAAGGGTTTATTTCATCATACAGATGACATTGCACAGGATCTTTGTCTCATGACTCTTCTCCTCTGAGAATATACCACATAGACCCAGATTTCTGCCTCAGGCTCCTATTCACGTCATCCTCCCTAAAAGGGTACTCACTGTGCCTGGCTCTGAGGAGTCTGCTGCTTGTTTGTACAGGGAACCACTGTGTTGGGACATTTATCCCAGTCCTGTCTAATTGTCTCCCTATGCATCTTAGTAGCAGGAGCCCCTCCCAGAAAGGTCACTCTCGATGCACCATGGTTTCTGTGGTTCAGAAAGAACGTGACATTTGATGGGCAGGAACATCACCTTGACTCTTTTTACAGCAGGGTGTCCTGTGTGCTCTTTGATGTAGCCAGGGGCACATGGACTATCGGCCTCTTTGCAAAATCCTCTGGAGGAATCTTCACCAGGACTGCCCACTGACATGGGGACAGGACAGCATCTTTGTGTGGGACCAACATGGGTGTGGCCTTCTGTCCCGTGACAAGCTGTAAAGCTCTCACATCAGGGTGATGATTGAAACGCTCCTCCGTGGGGAAGGCCCAGCACCTCCACCCCACGTGTCTTGGACCTAACTCATTCTGGTGTCCCCCACGATTAGAACAGTCCCTGAAACCAAAAGATTCTGGGAGTGTCATAGACAGCCAAGTTCACAACACAGTCCCAGACCCCATATTCTTTTCCTTAGAGGGGACCCCTGAAATGGCACAAGACTTAAGCCACAAAGTCCAGAACTGTCCCCAAATATTTACAGCTGCTCATGCAATGCCAAAGGGACCGTGTGCAAAGTAAACATACTTCATAGTGTGTGCCTTCCTGACGCCCTTCTGTCTGCTCCCCAGCCCCTGGATTATGAGATCTCTGCCTTTCACACCTTGCTGATCAAAGTGGAAAATGAGGACCCACTGGTACCAGACGTCTCCTATGGCCCCAGCTCCACAGCAACTGTCCACATTACGGTCCTGGATGTCAACGAGGGTCCAGTCTTCTACCCGGACCCCATGATGGTGACCAAAAAGGAGAATATCTCTGTGGGCAGTGTGCTGTTGACAGTGAACGCCACGGACCCCGACTCCCTGCAACATCAAACCATCAGGTGGGTGAGAAGCTTGGGACCCATGGATGGAGGCAAGCAGGAAACCACCTTCCTCTTTGGTTGCCAAAGCTGGTAGAGCTGGTTGCTGGCTGCCTGCTGCAAAATGCTGTTAAGTTAAATCTACTGTCCATCTGGATGTGTGGGAGGGAAAAGAAGTTTGAACCTGATAGGGCCAAGGGACTCTCAGTGAGAGGACAATGTTCTTATCCCTGATTGCAACTGAGGAAGGGACTGACTTCAGAGCTATGTTCCCAAATGATCTAGCCAAATCTGGAGGGTCATAAAGAGGAGACACTCTATGTGGGCTTCTGCATCTCAGAACATGATGCTCTGTGAGAAAGGCATTGGTTGATTCCATTGGCAGATGGAGGTATTGTTAATTCCAGCATGGGAAGCCAGTTCAGCCAGTAAAGTGCTGTCACCCAAGTCTGGAGAGCTGAGTCTGTGCTCCTGGCTCCCACAGAGAAGGTGTGGCAGGCACAGCTGTAATTTCAGCAATGGGGAGGCAGAGACAGGAGGATTCCTGACACTTGAATTATTATTGCTTACACCTACATGTGTGTAAGTATATAAACACAACTTGCTCAGTCCACTTAGCGTTACTTGTATGTGTATGATTTCAGGACTAACCACTTGATACTGGATAACCACTGAGGGGGCCCATCCCTGGGAAATGCTACTTCTCCCTCCCTCAGCATTCCTTAGTGGCCTTTGTCTGGGGATGAGGGCTCTTGAAATTTTTCCCTTCCATGTTAGCCTGTCTATTGGCACTGGCATTGTCTGTGTTTTGTTTAGGCATCAGGGGTGTGGCATCCCTGCTGTTTCTACGAGACACTCTCAGAACAGACTTCCCATTCTCCTGGCTCTTAAAATCTTTTTGGCCTCTCTTTCATGATGTCCCTTGAGCTTTAGGTGTGGGATTTGTACTATAGATATATGCCTTGGGGCTGGATATCCCACGATAAGTTGTTCTCTGTATTTCGATCCTTTGTGGTTTTCAGTGTGAGTGTGTTTTCTTGAGAACGCCTCTTTTAATGAGGAGTGAAAGCTGTCCTTGCCTGTGGGTGTCAGGACAGATTTTAGAATGCAGTTAGGAGTCATGCTAGTCTAGTAAACTTGCAGTAGTAAGTCCACTAAGATCCATGGCCTCACTATCCCGAGGAGTTGGCTAGATATCTTATACCAGGAATGATTTCTCCCCTGTTGAGTGGGCTTTAAGTTCAATCAGATAGCTGTTGGTTACTGCCAAGACAGAAATGCCACTACTACACCATTAGGACTAGTTTGCCATGCCGGTCATTGCTGTGGGCAACACAGCCAGGTAGGACCATTGGTCACTTCCCCTCTTGGTAAACTTTCCTTCTGGTACTATGAAAGCCGGTGTTCCTCAGGAAGGAAGCTTCAGGTCAGATGTGGCTCAAATCATCCTAGTCCTAGTCTTGCTTATGTCTTAAGCACTGCTCCGCAATTCACAGACAGTCTTCACATAATGAGATTCCGATAAATGGCTGAAGTCGAGTGCCAGCAGCCAGAGGATGCCCTCGCAGGAACACTACACAAGCCCAAAGACAGTTTGTCTCTGCAAAGAAAACTTCATGTTTCTCCCTCCAAAGCACCATCCCCTTGTAGAGAACACAAATGATCAAGACTTAGATACGCTTGTAATAAATGAGTCTTTTTTTTTTCCCCTCAATTTGAAAATTTTAGAGACAAGCTCCTGACCTTATCTCCCATACAGCGAGCTGGCAGGGAAGAAGAGGTTGTTTTCCACCCCAAAAGTGGGTGTCTTTTTCACTTCTAGACTGTCTGAATTGCCAAGTGAACTAGAGGATGGTGCAAAACACTAGCAGCTCCTCTGACAGTGAGAATGAGAATCACCTTTCCTCACCTGTCTTCTCTTCCCCCTCCCCAGCCCCCTGCTAGGGATCCAGCAAAGGAAAAGGCAATTTAGCTGTCAAAGAGAACATTCCTTAAGGACTTGATTGTGAAACCTGTAACTCAGCTAAAGGCAGCTGGGTAGACAAGGCCATCTTTAGGGCTCCTTACCATCCTTTTCTGTTTCTACAACAGGAGGAGGAGGCAAAGGATTCCTGCAAGTGCGGGAGGGGATAAAATGACCTGTAGAGGGAGTTAGCATTGCTAAGCCTGGGCTCTGCCTTGCTATCTCAGCTCTGCTGCTGCTGGAGAACAAAGGGTTAACAGAGTGGGAGTTCCTGGGACAAAAGCCACGGAGTCCACATCAAAGGCAGGCAGACGGAGGGAGGGTCCCTCTGGGTTCTCCAGTTGAACCCAACTATGGGCTGAAGTAAGCAAGGGGTTAATTTGCTGAGAGAGTCTGTGGCTGTTTATAAGATAGAGGAGCAGAAAGGGAGGGAAGCAGCTAGGGCTGAACAGGCTCCAGGGCTTCCCTGAGGTTCCAGGTAGCCGGATCTTGTGGTCTGGCATGTCAAGGCTTCCAAGGGAAAACACAGCATCTCCAGCCACCGACCCTCCCCCCATGTCACCCAGCTCACACTCCCATCAAGTCACTGTGCCTGGGCAGAAGATGAGCCTCTGGCAAAGGGCACCTGGCTGGAGGGGCAGCTGAGATGTGACCACCTGCCATGGTGGGCCAGGAAGGCAGTCANNNCTGCCATGGTGGGCCAGGAAGGCAGTCAGGAGACTGTGGCTGGTGGAGAGAACACGGATTTACGCAGTGAGATAGGTGAGCAGAAACATCCCTCCTTGCACCAGAAATAGGGGGTAAGATGAGCTGCAAAGAGAAAGCTGGTTGGTGGCAGCCAAGATATTGAAGGCCACCAAGGCCAGCATCAGAACCTGGAACGCACAATTCAGACTGTGGAACAAGAGACTATGGTTTCCTCATTGTGCCCCAGGGCAATGTTAGGAGCACCCACTGTGTGGGGGTGGTAGGCGGAGGATAAAGATTGCTAAGGATTTCTATACCAGATCCTAGGAAAGGAGGAATGTATAACACCAGCAAGACTGACCAACACTTTGTGACCATAGGTCACCAGTAGCCTAGACCCAGCTCAGACTCCCCTATGCCAAACAATGCACAAATTAACCAGCTGATTGAACATGGAAACTTGGTGCCCAGTGGGATGGCGTTGGGTACTGAGGCCAGATTCCATTTTCACACACACATAAACACATACACACACACATACAAGCACACACATACATACACAAACACATACACCCATATAGACACACATATATATACACAAACACATACAAGCACATACATACACACATACATACACAGACACACACACACACACACACACACACACACACACACACCAGTGCTAATCTCCCTAGCTGGCTCCATCCTCAGCCAGGCTTGCATGTCTCCAAGGCAATGCTGTCAGCCCTGGACCAGTCTTTTATCTGCCTATGGAAAGAGCCACACCCTCCCCAGAGGCAATGCAGCCAGTCCCAGGAGCAGCTCCCAGAATCCTCTGGGACATATGACCTTGAGGAGCAAGAGGAAGAACAAGTGTGTACCGGTCTGGCTTTAGTGTGAGCATCCTGTGTGAAGGCTTGAACTGGTGCCACTTAGAGAGGTCTGGAGCCCTTCTCAAGAAACTGAAGTGCTAAGTTTCAGGAGGCACAGATGGGCCTGTGGTTGGGAACCACAAAAACCCTCAGATAATGCAGCTGCCCTAATTCCCTGTGGCTGGTCCCCTAAGAGGGTCAACATCTGCTCACAGGCCTATCTGAGGGATGCTGGGCTGGCAGAGGGATACCAGAGCTGTTTGAGGGATGCTGGACTAGCTGAGAGATGCTGGACTGATCCCTTTACCCAGTGAGAATCAGAATTGCCTGTCAAGTATCCCTTTCTGAGCTTGACTGGCTGGATTTTCCCTCTTCTCTCATAATCCCCCTCCCTCTCCCCTCCCTGCCTTTCCCTTTTCTCCTCCTTCCTCCTCCTGGCCCTGCCTTTCCCTCTATTCCTTCCTCTCCTGGTGCTAGCTCTGAGCTCGTGAAACATCACTGGCAAATGGACCTGGTGCCCTGGGGAGGAAAGGCACCTTGGTGATGGGGCGTTTGATCCAGCACATTAGAAAGTGCCTTCCAGGGAGGCCTTGTGTACAGGGGTGAGCAAGGCTGAGTGGAGGGGCCAGGCTGGGAGAACCTTTCCCCCTCTTCTTCATTGGGCTGCACAGAGTTCCCAGGCAGACACTGATTTTGCAAGTGGTCTCTGGTCTCATTAACTGTTGTAGCTCAGATAATTCTGTAGGGAACAAGTCTTTAAGGAAAAGGGAGTTTCACTCTGGGAGCTATTATTTTATCTCAAGATCTGTGAACTTAGCTGACTTAAGTACGAAAAAAAAAAAGATGCTGACTTAGCCTTTCACTCACAGCTGTACACTGACAGGGCCCAGGGGTCCTGCACAGAACTGTGCCTCCCTCTGAGCCTTGGCTATGCTGACGTATCCCTGTCCCTGTGCTTCTCCATCCATCCTTTTCTCCTTCTGTGTCCCTTGCTCTTACATCTCTCTGGGCCTCCCTCTCCTGTCTCAGTCCTGCCCTCCCCTTCTCTGGCCACCCCTCATCTCTCACTCCAAACTTCTCTGCCTGTCTGATCCTCCTCTCCTCTCTCGTTTCTATTCTTGACCTCTCCCTCCCCCTGTGAGTGATCATGTGTGTGTGTGTATGCGCGCGCGTGTGTTCATGTATGGGAGGCCAGAGGTCAACCTTAGGAGCTATCCACCTTGAAAAGTCTCTCACTGGCCCAGAGCTCACCAAAGAGGCTAATCTGGCTAACCAAGAAGCCCCGGGGGTCTACCTGTCACCAACTCTCCAGTGCTGGGATTGCAAGCAATCACCACCCTGCCTGCCTGCCTTTTATTATATGTGCTTTGGGGATCAAACTTGTGCCCCCATGCTTAGGTGGCAAACACTTTTCCAGCTGGGCTGTTTTCCCAGCCTTTCTCCTTCTCTTATCCCCCATGCCCTCCTTGCCTCTCCCTCCTCTTCTTCCTTCCATTTGTAGTAGACAGAAGTGAGACATCTTCTGGTGACATTGCAGTGTCTCCTCCTGGTCCTCCTCCTCTTCGTCCCATATTCTGTTTCTACATTTCCTTCCCTCACCTCTGTCTCCATCATTCCAAGACCCTCTGGGCTGGGCTCAGTGCCAATAAGCGCCTCCATCCACCTCACCTCCAATCATACACAACCCCCAAGCCAGCAACAAGCATCCACGCCTTCTTCAGTCAGCATCCGGAGGGCATCACTTGGGTCCAGCCTGCCCTTAATGATCACCCCAGCCTCATCCAGCAGGGGGGCTCTGCTGCCCACTCCCTACATTTGGGAACTTCTAACTAACCAACCCCTGATCTGGCCCTCCTGCCCATGCTGTCCTGTGTGATAGAACATACAACTGGTCTCAGCATTGACTTGTCTTGCAAGGGGGTTCCGGAAGCCAAGGCACTTGATCTCTGCCAAGCCTGGAGCCCTGAAGGCAGGAGGTGTCCAGGCAGCAGGCTGCAAATTCTCTAGAAAGCGTTCATAACTGAAGCCCATTGACAAGTCCGTCACTTGGTGTGCTCTGCTCCAAATTAAAACAGCCAGCAGCATCTGAGTGATGGTGAATTCCTTCTGTCTACCAGCTGTGTTAAGACAGCTCATTGAGAAAACTCTGGAAATGGGAGAGAGAAAATGACCATAATCATCCCACCCAAGGTAATTCTCTTTAACAACCTCATTACAGATCCTTTGAATTTGGGGAGAGGCACATATAAAGACTTCTCATATTAATTGCCCCAAATGGCTGATGTCATCCACTCTTCTGTATCCTGCTACTCTTGCTTTCAGATATCCCAAAGAGCCATCCATGTGCAGAAATAGCTGTCATTTTTCACTGCTGACTAGTATCCCCCATTCATTATCCCATTGCCAGTACCTGGCTGTGTCAGCAGAAAATACATTTGGAATATAACAGGAAGATTCTAACTGAAGGGGCTCAGAGATAATAAGGGGTACTTCATAGAGGGTTTTTTTTCTATTTGTGTGTGTGTTGCATGGTTTTGCTTGTATGTTGGTTCCATGTGTATGTGTATGTGCATGTGATGTTAACTAATGTTAACATCAGGAATCATACTAGATTGATCCTCCACCTTATTCACTGAAGCAGTATCTCTCAATCAAGCCGAGGGCTCCCTTAGATGGTCAGATGCCCTGTGTGTCCATTGTCCCCCAGGCAGGACTACAGATGGTTGCCTGGCATCTCACCTAGCATTTATATACTCTGGCATCTGAACTCAAGTCACTGAGCCATTCATTCCCCACTTCCTGTTTTTAAGGTGATTTCCTTGAAGTCAGCTACTTTTCTCTTCGAACCTCATTTCCTAGAGTTGATCACGTGACCATGCCTACCTAGAATGCAGCTTTTATAACTGAGATCTTTGTGAAGGAAGAATGAACACTGAGACGTGACTGACAGTTTCTGCCATAGGATCAAACCTTTCAATTTAGCAAGAATATAGAGATGGCTCAGAGGTTAAGAGCACTGACTGCTCTTCCAGAGGTCCTGAGTTC
>LOEQ01001648.1:156773-186002 GCA_001685075.1 Bramus lutescens | reverse complement strand
CATGCAAGCATACATGGAAGGAATGTTGTATATGTAATAAATAAATAAATCTTTTAAAAAAAAGAATATACACAGTAGATTTTTTGATGGAAATATCTCATGTCTTAGTTTTCCCTAACAGTTACAAAATACCAGAGATAACCCGCTTAAAAAGAAGAGAGAGACTCAAATACATGAGACACTGAACTCAAATCCCAGCACCGCAGAAACACAAAGCCAGAAAGAGGGAAGATGTATTTAAGCCCACAGTTGCAGACCATAGCTCTACAATCTATTATCATAGTCTATCATCAGTCCATCCTTGTTCTGTGGGAGTTCTGGGTAAACTTCTATCTCCAGAAATAACAGTAACAAAATTACAGTTATAAAGTAGCAACAAAAACAGTTTTATGGTTGGGAGTCACCACAACAAGAGAAACTGTATTAAAGGGTCGCAGCATTAGGAAGGTTGAGAACCACCGGTAGGTGATAGTGGCTAGGCCGTAGTGTCTGAGTGCCAGCATTTAAATGCAGAAACAGATGTGATTAGCTTATTCAAATTTCTGATATTATCTTAATACTTATGTGTGCACACTAGGGTGCAAGCGTATACAACAGTGTTCATGTGGAGGTCAGAGGACAGTTTGCCTATATTGGTTCTCTTCTTCATTTGTGTGGGTTCTGGGAAGCAAAGTTAGGATAGCCTAGCAGCAAATGCCGTCACCACTGACCCATCTCTCTGACCCAAAAAAACGTAGCCTAAGCTGGTCTCAAACTCCTAATCCTCCTGCCTCCTCTTCTTCAGCATATCCTCCCAGTGCCCTTGGCCACAACCTCTTTTCATCTTCACACACTGGCTGGCGCCCACCTGCGGTAGAAGTGTTACCAATGGCCTTGTTTTAATCTGGTACCCAGGCAGGGCAACCAGCCCCAGGAGTGGCACCATAGCAGGACATACAGGCCCCTCATAGATTGCATAGAGAATCCTTTCCAGCTGCCAGCTCTCCTTTGGGCACCATGATAACAAATTGAGTCTATTCTTTAAGCCTGGCATCTGAATCCCATCCAGATTAGATGCTCATCCTTTGACAGTGACTGCTCTGTTCTGTGGGCCTTTTCAGCTGGATGGCACTCTGCATTCAAAATGGTAAAGAAAATTAGCACCAAAACATTTGTTTAAGTGGCCAGTTTCATCTTTCTCTGGCCTTCCTGGACTCACCAAGCCTTCTTTTCAGGGCTCTGTTTCATCTACTATTTGGAGCCTTTCTAAAGAAAACCACACACACATACTTGCACCAAAACAAAAAGGTGGTAAATTGGACAAAAATGTCATGGACTAACTGTGAGACTTTTATTCTGTAATTGCTAAGGCCTTTGGAAGCAGAAGGCAAAATAAAAAAATTCCAATTGACTTGAAAATAGAATTCTCTCACCCAAGGGGTTCTAAGACACATGGGTACCCAAGATACATAAGCAATAAATGTTCAGTGGGAGAAAGAAGAGCCACAAATGCCCTAACCAGGTTTCAAACTCAGATTTAAGAGTTTAATTTGAGGTGCCACCCCCCTTCTAAATTTTAATCAAACATTAAAGGCCAGCTATACCCTGTCTACCTGGGAAAATTAGAGCAAGTCCCTCCATCTGCTATCACCTATTAACACTTCATTCTAATTACGTGTGGTACTGACCTCAATAATAAGATTTGGGATGTGGGAGTTTTGTTGTTTTTTTAATGAGTCCAGATATTTCTTTCTGCAGTCAACCAACACAGCGCTTGAAATATAAATGAGTTGTTTATGGGAGTCCTTTGTAATTTTTAATTAAAGTGATGTTCTTCCACTGGAGGTTTATGGTGGCGATACATTTTATCACCACATTGCTATGGAATTCTTAATTATTTATGTAAATGTATTAGTAGAGCCAGCCCTCATTTTGAGTGGTCAGATTTTTCCCATTATGAAAACATCCATGGGATAGAGAGTCTGATAAATTGCACAAGTGGACCTCTGAAGGTCTGATGTCTCTGGCTACTAAGAATAGAACCCTGGGTTTCAACATGACCCAGAGACAAGATGTCCATGACTTCCTTGGGTGACAGGCACTGGGTCATCCAAAAGCCCTGAGTAAACAGTCAGAAGGTTCTTTTGCAAATCAGCTTTGTAACATCTGTCTACACATGTCGTTATGCATTTGCCACAGGGCACCCGCTCATTGTTGAAAATAGGGTTTCAAATTGGCTGTGTTTGAATATAATTATCATTTGCCTCCTTGGCAGCCTCGGAAATTAATTCTCAGAACCAATCTGGAAAACTATTAACAAATATTAATATTGCTTCTTGCCCAATATTTATTTTCTAAGTTATTCTATTTGCTTAGCTTTGGGGGTTGCTTGTTTGTGAGAGGGCATAAGGCTACATCTCATGTAGCCCAGGCTGACTTCATGCTTTCTATGTAGCTAAGGATGACCTTGAACTACTGATCTTAAGCCTCTTTCTCCCAAGTGCTGGGATTACAGATATGCCTAACCATGCCTAGTTATGCTTAGCTTTTAATACCTTGTAATAGACATATAAATAGGTGCAGATAGGGGGAGGCTACGCCCCTTGAGAAAAGAACACCTGTCAGTCAGCACCACCAGCTAGCAGTGGGTGCATCTCAGGGTCTCCCCAGAGGCTGATCATAGCGTCAGGCCTGGAGCAGTAGTAACACAGTGGCCAGCAGGTCAGAGAAGTGACGCAGGAACGGCTCAGGCTTGGCACCCACATAGCCCCTTGACCCCTCTGGGACTTGTGGCTTAAAGTGATGAGACTCTAAACTGAGGTCCTACCACTGTGGCTAGCCTGGGGCTCCCCTGCGGATTCCAACATCATGGCCAGGAGTCACACTGTAAAATAAGACCTCATGTTACCATCTGTGACTACTGCTGAGCCCTGCATGAAGGCTTGTGCATGGTAGAAAAGCCTCTGCATTTGGGCCAGTCTCTTCATTCATTCATTCATTCATTCACTCATTCACCAAAATATGTAATGAATGCCTACAGCACTCTGGGGTCAAAGCAATGAAGACAGAAGTAAAGAATATCCTCTGTCATTGTTGAGGTGGAGATCTAAAACCTGCACCATCTCCTTACATTTACCAGACAGAGTCTGCCACTGAGTTACAAGCTACACTCTCAGCCTGGTTCTGCATCCACTGTAGGGAGTACTGGGGGTCTAACGCTGGGCCTCACGCATGCTATCCAACTGCTCTAACACTGAACTACACCCTCCACCCTTTCTTTTGGAGGACAGGATCACGTCTCATGCTAAGCAAGAAATATTTTTAACTGACAGACATGTACGTTCAGGGGACAGCAAGATGGTTGAACGGTAAAGGCACTAGCCACCAAGCCTGACCACTTGAGTTCCATCATCAGGACCCATGTGGTGGGAGGAGAGAACTGGCTCCTGAAAATTGTCCTCTGTCCTCCAACATACACAGTGACATGAACACACACACACACACACACACACACACAATAAATTCAATTTTAAAACATTACAAAATACACCTCCTTGTTGCTCACTTCTCTTTCCTCTACAGCTAGCCCCCACATTACATCCAGGGGGATTCAGTGCCCCTCCCAGCTTCCCTGGAAGCACCACTGTACGCATGTGGTGTACATACCTGCACTGAGGCACAGACACACAGAGAAAATAATTTTAAAGACATTGTTTTACAATCAAAATTGATGCAACATTCACGATAAGCCAACAGGGCAGTTTTAAGCACAGTAGAGTAGCTGCTGCTGGCTTTCCTCCTGTATCCATCTGGGGCACTGGTCCTGCACAGCGATGCCAGTGCCACTGGGATTTCTCTACAAAGAGCACTGTCAGAAAGGCTCTGGTGACTCTGTGGATCCAAGAGTAAAAGTGAGTTCCTCTAAGGTATAGGCTGAGGGGAGACGTCCTGTGCCCATACAGAACTGTCAGCCAAGGAGATGAGACATGGGTGGTCACCCTCTGTGACAGCCAGCTTTGTGATGGAGCCACGAGGACCTGAGCTAAATCAGTGAATAAGGAAAAGAGTGATTTTTTGACATGCAGTTTTTGGAAGTTTTTATCTCATAGCATGATTAATAAAAACCCAGAGACAGAAATTGGGATTCAACCTGAAGGTCAGAGAAGCAAAACAGTCAGTCACTGGCTCTTACCTCTGTCTCAGTCCAAAATGACGATCCAGGAATCTCAGAATGAGACTATGAGTGAGAGCTGTCCCCTCCCGTTTTATATTCCTCTCTAGTGCTGGGATTAAAGGCGTGCACCACTACCGCTCGGTTTCTACGGCAAACTAGTGTGGCTACTGGGATTAAAGGTGTGTGTCACCACTGCTGGTCTGCAAACCTGATCAGTGCAGCTGTTTTACTCTCTGAACTTCAAGTAAACTTTATTTCTTAAAACAAAAATGAAATATCACTAGAATATCTGGGATTGTGTGATGCTGTTGCTTTGGAAGCATGTGGCAGAGAAACTGTCCAGCTTCTGGCTAAATCCACAACAACAAAGAAAGAGGAAAGAGCCAGGGTTTTCCAGTCCTCTGGGAGGGGGCATGTCCTTGGTGACCTGAAGACCTCCCACTGGACTCTGCATCTCAGAGGTCCCACCACCTCCCAGCGGAGAGTCAGGGTTGGGGAACTAAACCTTCTGAGTTCAGGCTTTTGGAGGATAATCCAGCTGCAAAGCATACCAGGGGACTAGAGACCCCTTTGCCTGTGCACATCAGCTTTGAGGCTTGAAGGAAAGAAGAAGCCTGGTTGAAAAGAGAACGACTACAGGATGTTTTAAATGGCTAGTGAGAAAGTGGGAGCCACAGAAGAAAGTGCAGCATAGCGAGCTAGAAAGGGCAATTCAAGGAGCAGCCTCAGCGTCATTCCTAGAGATCCAACTGGTATCTCCTCATCGGAGCTGTGCATGCCTGTGTGAGGTAGATGTGGCCCCCTTGTTCTGTAGCAATGCCGAGTGGTGTTCTAACAGCCATGGGCAGGCAGTTGGGAGAGATAGAATTGACATCAGGTCCGTTTTTGTCAGAGAGCTTTGAAGCAGGGAAACATTATTTTGCAAGAACAGATGTCGTACAAAAAACATCTGCACCCCCCCTAAAAGTATCCTGGTTCTTAAAACACTGCCACTTCTCTTAAAGGGATTTTAGTCTCATCATCCTGGCTGAGGGTCACCAGTTGAGTCTGTGCCATCTCTGCCCCCAATTCATCCATTCCCTTTGTGTCTGGGTTTATTTTGAAACCTGGGGGAATGAGAGAGCAGAGAAGCCAGTCCAGTGAGGATATGAGACCACAACTCACATCTTTTTGCTTTCTTTTCCCCCATTAAATGGCCACATACAGCATTGTCCCCAAGCACAGAAACCATGATGAGCCTTCCAGAGGAAATACACGCATTACACAGGCTTTGTTCCCACCAGGGTTCTAGTTCAATTGGACATGGGTTCAAGGCCAGTGAATCAGCAGTCTGCATAAATGAGGGGGTCACAACTAAGCAAGGTCATGTTCTGATCCTTAGGCTTGAGGGGACCTAGCACTGTGTCCCCAGAAGTGTGGGCTCATCATTGCCTCATTCTGTTTCCTTGGTGATCTCGTAGGACATAGTGATGGTGACCAACAAAAAATTGCCCATGAGTGCTTGCCTGTGTCTTCTCTGCCTGCCTTCCCTCCCTGGGCTATTATCCCTGGGAACTAGGCTAATTATAAACGACACCTGCAGAGCATAGAAGGCGCTCCATAAAATTTAATTTAATTAGTGAGTGGCTTGCAAACGAGTGGTTTTCAAAGAATTCTTGCCCGGGCATTGGATGCACCAAATCCCACCCAGAAGAGAATAATGAGGCCTCACAAAGCATTAAAGGGATCTTCAACGAGCTCTGACTTTAATAAACAGCACAAGTAAACTCTAATTAAATGGCAATGTTTAATTATTATTTGATGCCCTTCCCTATTTCATATCTCCCCTTGGGTTTGAAAAAATGAGAAGCAGTCCTTCTCTCTCTATCCTCTCTCCTGATTTCCTAGCCAGGCACCCTCAGCTTTGCAGATCCACCCAGGCCCCATTGGGAGGCAGACATGCTCCATGCTGGGGTCTCACAGAGGCGGCTCAGTGGATAAGAGCAATGACTGATCTTACAGAGGGCCTGGGTTTGGTCCCTAGTACCCACAAGGCAGCTCACAACCCGCTGTAACTCCATCTCCAAGGTATCTGATATGCTCTTCTGATCTCCGCTGTGTGATGCACAGACACACATGTAGGCTAGCTAGTCACCTGTATACATAAAAGGAAGTGTTTTAATTGAACAGCTCTCCATAAACTGTGAATATCCTCTCACCATTTAGTCAACCTTTCAACAATTTAGTAAGTACCTACTAAGTGTCAGGTGGTGACAAGTGGTGTTCTAACACCCATGGGCAGGCAATTTGGAGAGAAGGAATTGACATCAGGTCTGTTTTTGTCAGAGAGCTTTGAAGCAGGGAAACATTTATTTTGTTGTTGAGGGTGTAGTGAGAATTAGGCATGCAGACCCTTCCTCCTGGGAAACAGTCAGAAAGGAAATGGATGAACCCCTAAAAAGAGTGCTACAAGTTTTACAGATGTTCTTTAGAAACTGGAAGATTCCTGAAGGAGAGGCACAAGGACCGGCACCCTGCCGACTACAAGGGCTGCATCTAGGAATGCAGTAAGGACTAAGCATTGGGAAGGCATGTTTGTGTTTCCTTTGTCAGATTTTAGAATGCTACAGTTCCCCCCCTTTTAGTCACTTCAGTGTTTTTCATGAACAATACATGCTAACAAACTCAGAGCAGAACAAAGAAGCAAATTAAAACTCACCTTGAATCCTACCACCTAGGTATGGCCGTCATTGTATTTTGTCTTGTTAATTCCAGAGGTGTGAAGTGGAGGGATGCATTGTTGCTCCACTCCGTGTAATTAAATAGACCATGGGAATGTCTAGAAGCTTCCTGGGGAGCTTGAGTTGTCTTTATTTTTTTAAGAGCTACTAATTTTTGATTAACAAGAATGAGCACAACATTTAAGGGAAATGTAATTATACCCGCTCCCCCTTCTCAACAAAACAGTATTATCCCCCCTACAAAGGGTAGAGTCATGACTCTAAGGATGTATGGCTCCAAGTCGGGGGATTGTACGGGACATTTTTCATGTCACCAGTGAGACAGTTGTGTGAGCACTCCAGCAGTGAGGTATCTGGGCTGCAGGTTACAGACCCAGCTAAAGTCAGGCGGGATCATAACTCACTGTGTCACTGCTTAATTCAGTGGTTGCTGCAGCTACTGAGCCGGAATATAAAGCCTCGGTCTCTGAAAAGATGAGGGACTCTCTGTCAGGATGGTTAAGAGTAAAAAAAGCAAGGGCAGCTAGGGGGCCACGGGGAGAGCTGCACTAAGAGGCCAGTGATGGATGCAGTGTCTCCCATTCACTTGCTTTTCTCTTTGTGTGTTGGACAGGGGGCTCTACACGTGCTTACCCCTGTGTGTTTGAAAGCTCACGTGCTTTTGTACATGTGTACATGGGCATGGAGATCAGAAGTCAGCCTCAGATGTCATTCTTCAGGAGCAAGCCGCCTCATTTTTTGAGATAGGTTCTCTCATTGGATCCTGAGTATTTCTGGTTGGGCTAGGATGGCTGGCCAGAGAGCCCCCAGGGATCCTCCTCTCCCTGCCTTCCCAACACTGATTACAAGCACTCACCACCATGCCTGGCCTTTTACATAGACACTGGTGATCAAACTTGGATCTCCATGCTTGCAGCTGAACCATTCTCCAGACTCCTTTTCTGAAATCTATTTTTAAATTTATTTTTGCACCCTGGAAAATGCAGGGCCTTTGGGCATGCTCAGTATGTGCTCTACCAGTTGAGCTACAACCCAAGTCCTTGTCCGGCTTTTGTATAAATAGAACACCAGAACAACTCCCTCATCAGTTCCTTTGACTCCCATTATCCTATGGAATGCATCCTATATGCCAGTCACAGAAACCACATCTCACCAAAGCCCTGCTACCCACACAGTGACAGAATGAGCCTTTTCCCTGACGACAGTTGAGAGTAACTGTGTATGATCCAAAACTAGCATGTCCAGAAGTCCCTGTGTAGATTCACCAGCATCTTGTAGCTCCTGCTATGTCGGATTCTCCTTTCTCTTTGCTTCTACCCTACACCCTGGCCAACCATCTTCTCAGCACCACGGTCAGCGCACACACTTTCGCGGCCTGGATTTTCAGCAACACGGCCAGAACCAGGCACCCTAGGCTGAGACTTTCAGCACCATGGTCAGAGGCCTGTGCAAGTGCATTGCTGAGCCCGGTCAGGGTGTCCTTCTAGATTCTGCCTTTCCTCACAGTTGCTCGATCTGCCCTCCCTCATCCCAGTAATTCCTCCTGCGTGGAGTCGCCCTGGTTGGCTCCATCACATGTAAGCCAGCTGCCTATGACAACAGCTCTGCCACCAGGGGTTGTGGCACTTTGGAAACTTAATCTCTCCATACCTCATTCTCTCCAGATGTAAAAGGAGATAACTCCTGGAGACGTTGAGAGGATTAAACAGGGCTAATCTAGCAAAACTCATAGCACGGTGTCTGAAATTTAATAAGAGCCCAGACCTTGTTCTCAGCTGTTGTAGTAGTTGGCAGATCATCCCAGACATAGCTTGTCTTAAAAGCTTTCCCCTACGGCCCACTGCAGCCCCAGATAGGCTTAGACTGTCCTTCCCTGCTTCACAACACTCCATCACGCTATCTAAATTGGTCGCTAGTAATCTGGCTCCCGTGCAGACCTAACGGAAGCTTATTGCCCACTCCCCATGGCAGACCAGTGCAACGAAGAGGGGGGACAGCTTTGCCCTCGTAGTCCCATTCAGAGACCCATGCTTCTTCTGCATTGTGGGGCTGTGTGGTGGAGGCTGTGTCACTCGGGGTTATTGTTACTGTGTAAGGGGAAGAAAGAGCCAAGAGTTTATGGGAAGTGTGCTTGGTCACAAGAGGGACTTTATCATCACTTCTACCCACATTTCCTTACCCCAGCCTCACTGTAAGGGAAGCTGAGCGATGTGGCTGCCCTGTATGTCTAGAAGGAAAACTGAAAGGCTATAACTATGGATTTGGAGTCTCTCGTCTAGTGCTTATTCCCTTCCAACATTTGCCCTGAGCCTCATCCTAAAAGTGAATCCACAAGCTGACCCAGTAGCCTAGGGAGGGGGCTTTCTAAACACAGATGGTAAGACAGGCTTAAGGAGACAGAGGCACCCAGAGAATCCCAGCCAGATCTTAAAGCTACTGCTTACACAGTGCAGCCTGGAAAGAGCTCGTGACTCAGTCACTGAAGGGTGCGTGGGAGGGGTGAGAGAAGGAAACCCATGCAGCTCAGAGGAGCAGAGCCACATCTCTGTAAGCCCAGAGCCCCCATGCCCTAGGGTCCCAGGACAGGGCTAAGAAGAGCTCTCTCATCCCTGAGCCATGGATCTCTCTGAATTGCAGCACACACAGGCAACCAGAAAGCATACTGTGTCAAGCAGCCCTTGAGAACCCAGGCAAGGCATGCAAATTGGAACAAACTTTCTGAAAGACATTTTGCATTATGCATCAACTTTTCTCAAACAGCTCTCCTCTTCCATAGCAGTAATTCTGCTCTTAGGAATTTATCTCAAAGAAATAATCAGAAACAGTGTCAAACACTTATATCCTCAGGAAATGGAGATTTATGTGCAGAGCCATGTGCTGAAAGCTTATTTATGGTGGCGAAAAAAGTTAGAAAACACACTCGGTGTCCAGCCAAAGGGGCTGCATAAATATATGGCAGAGCAGACAGCTGATGGAATAATATGGAGTAGAGAGGGCTGGGTTTTGTGAGAAGTTTTAGGCTGGGGGAAGTTGCTCTTATTACCTTGAGTGGAAGAAATGGGACATCCAAGCATGGGAAGTGTCCCACCCCAAATGTGGAAGTAATACATCGAAGAGACTTGGAATAGAATACCCAGGCAATGTGTGGCTCTCTTGCAACTTCTAGCTGTTTCTTTGCTTTTTTTTAGATTGTTAAGATTTTAATGATGAGCACGTCTAACACATCAGCAGAAAACTGACTTGGGGCTGCTTTAGTGAGGAAAGTACTTGCTGTGTAAGCATGAAGAATTTAATTCAGATCCCCAGCACCCACATAAGAGCCAGCCATGTCAGCATGCGTGTGTAACCCCAGCCCTGGGGAGGAGGATGGAGATGGGTGACCTTTAAGTTCAGTGAGGGACCCTGTGTGGTGGTCAGTTTTGTCAACTTGAGAACCATCCGAGAAGAAAGTCTAAGTGAGGGGTTGTCTAGACCAGGTTGGCCTGTGGGCATGTCTGGGGGGGGGGATTGTCTTGAATGCTTTCGTGGATATGGGAAGACCCGGTGAATGGTTGGGGTCCCGGGCTACGTAAGAGTAGAGAAAGCAGGCTAAGCACTAGTAGGCATTCTCACCCGCTTCTCCCCACTGTGGATGCCATGGGACCAGCTGTCTCAGGCTCCTCACCACTGTGATTTGTCGACAGTCATGGGCTGTAACTCAGAAGTGTGAGCTAAATAAACCCCTTCTTCCTGAGCTGCTTTTTCTCGGGCTTTTATCACAATGCTAGAAATAAAACGAGAACCCCCGTCTCAGAAAGTAATATAGGGTTGACCAGAGGACGGCACCCAAAACTGACCACACACACACACACACAATTTTTGAAAGGAAGAAATTACAGATGAATCATCTTTTTTCTCTGTAGACCACTCAGAGGCACTGCTGTCTTTTTCTCCAGTTTTCAAGAGCCCAAATGCTGGCCCAGACCCTGGGCCTCAAAGCCCATAACAGGCTACCTGAGATTGCTGCCTGAAACATGTCCCTTTCAGCCATCATAACATCCATTCAGCTGCACAAAACAGATCACCCAAAACTCAATCCGTCCAGACAGCCCTACACAGATCACATCTTTTCCCACTCAGAACGAAAAGAAGCTTATTCCCCTGTGAGTTCTATACAGACATTCCTTGGCATCTACAAAATGACAGAAACCCTTCACCCAGATCTCACAGCACAGCCATCCTCAGCCTTGGTTGTGATTCAGAAAGGTTCCCAGGGATTTGAAAAATATTCTGTTCTTCCCCTGAAGCTGTGGTTTCCCATTAGGTCATAAAACTGCTGGGAGAGGAGTAAATAGATTGAATGATCCAGTGTCTTATCTGAGGTGGGATTTTAAGTGGCTTTAAGTAAGTTGGGTTTCTAAAGCAAAATAGAGCGTAACAAACAGAACAATACTAATCCATCCTAAAATGTACAAGAAAACGTGAGTTTGTCCTTGCCTTCATGACAGGATAGAACACCAATCCCGGAACCACTGTCTTAGGAAGGATGGCTTAGCACATTCAGGAAAACATTTGCTTGGCTATGCTCAGATATGTGAATTATACCAGGCACACCCCTCTCGGCTTGTGAATCGGCCACTCTGGTGTCACCCTGGGGAAGCTTCCTGAGATGCAGTTCCCCAGCATCTCCCCAACATGCCAGGGAAAGTGGTGTTTCCCAAGCTCCGCCATCACAGGAATTAAGCACTCCGTCCTTTGCCTACTGCATGGTCTGCATGGTCCGCATAGCTGAATCTAAGCTCCACTGGAAAATCATTGTAAGCCTTCGTTATTCACTTCTCACCCAACCGAACTCCATGTTATCGTCATTAATAGGGAGAGAAAACATAACCTGCTGGAGTTCAATCAGAATTCCTTACTATGAACTTAGTGATAAAGGGCCCATGTTGGGAAGATAGCCACTTGGTGTCGTCAAGATCACACGTCACTTGCCATGCAGTGTCAGAGATGTCTCCCAATGTGTGGTTCATGCCTGCTCTCCCTGCAGTCGAACCTTCTAGAGGGGCAACATCAGTGTCCTAGTTCACTTCTCGGCTGCTGTCCTAAACACCATGACCAAAAGCACCTGGTGGGGTCTGTTGTTTTGCTTGCAAATTACAGTTCCCATGAAGAGCATTTGGGATGGGAGCTCAAGGCTAGACCTGAAGCAGAGACCCTGGAGAAATGCTGCTTACTGGTTTGCTCCCCGTGGCTTGCTCAGTCTGCTTTCTTATAGCATCCAGGATCAACTGCCCAGGGAATGACACCACTTACAGTGGACTGGGCACTCCTCTACTATCAACAAACAAGAAAATACCCCCCAGACATGACCACAGGCCAATCTTGAGGAGGCAATTCTTTAACTGGAGCTCGTCTTCCCGGGTGAACTAGTTTGTGTCAAGCTGACCACGACTAACTAGCACAATAGATTTGAAAACTACTTCATCTCTCTAGGATGTCCTAGAATGGCCCGCTTCCTTTAGATGACTAGCCTATGAAAGAGAAGATCACCCTTTGCTGCACCCGTCTGTGCACGTGTTGATTAGGTTTCTAGAATATGTGTCCTCCATCTTGAGCAATGTAAAGAAGTGGAACTTAAGGTTATCTCGGGTGCAGCGGTCACCCTTCCCCTGATCCTAGGGCATACTCTCCAAACCTCCCAGCAGATACCAGAAACTGTCGCAGACAGGCAATGTTCATACTGAACACACAGGCTTATGAGAAAGCATAGTTCATCAGCTATGTGCAGTATGAAATAAGAATAATAGTAATAAAATAGAATGGTTGTATTTATACATTTACTGCCAGCATTGATACTGTTGTGTTTGGTAGCCACTGGGATGAAATAAAGCTTACTTGAATAGATGCGCTGTGACCCCACGACAGCGGACGTGGTAAGTCAGACTGCGTCTCAATGTCTAGCTGGCAGAGAGCATGAGTGTGCTGGACTCCGCGTGACTCCTGGGCCCCAGGAGGAAGAGGGCTCCGTGGCACAAGATTTCATTAGGCTTCTCAAAATGGCACACCATTTTAAATGTGTGGCTTCTTTACTTCTGGAATTTTCCATATGTTCTCAGCTCTCAGCTGGCCATAGCAACCAGAAGCATGGAAGGCAGAGTGACAGATCAGGGTGAGCCCTGTGGAAGTGACTGAAGCCACACTTTTTTCCACTCCGGGTTTTTTCTGACTTTTATATACTTTGATGCAAAATTTCATACTATGGTCTCTGCACCTGCCAATAAAAAGCTCTCTGGAAAATAAACTGTAAAAATCAAGTTTTTAAGACACAATTTGGTTTACCTAGGAAACACAAGGCCCTGGGTTTTATCCTCAGCACTACCTCCAAAAAAAATAATAATAATAATAAGCAGAGGAGGAAGGAATGAGAGGGGAAGGGAGGGGAAGAAGAGGGAGGAGGGAAGAGAAGGAAGATGGAGAGAGGGGGGTAAAAAGACAGAGGGATGAAAAAAGTCATTGCTGTCAGTTGGATAACATAAAGCAATTAAGCTTTATTAAACCACTAGGGAGACTGAGGGTGTAAACCAGTGGTTACATACAAAGCCCTGGGTTCACTCCCCCAGCATGGCATAAACCAGGCCTTGTGTCACGTGCCTGTCATCCCAGCACTTGGGATCTGGAGATCAGATGTTCAAGATCATCCATGGCTACGTGGTGAGTTCAAGGTCAATGTGGTCTACATGAGGCCTTGTCAAACACACACACACACACACACACACACACACGTACATACGTATACACACACACACAGCTGAGTGCCAGGTCAATATGATCCACATGAGGCCTTGTCAAACATGCATGCACACACATACACACACGCGCACACACACACAAACACACACAGCTGAGTGCCAGAAATTTTCTATGCACATTTTTTTCTTCAAACAACTCTGATATATTGGTTGTCCCCAGTGACAGGCAATGTGGCTGCTGCTGAGGGGCCGTCCACACGCATGTACTCAGAAACGACGTAGACAGGCAGCACAGGCCATGCCAGCATTCCCCTGCCATAGTTCTGCTCACTCTGTCATTGGAGAGATGTCAAGGCAGCAAGAACTTAAGCAACTGGTTATGCCCCACCCAATCAAGAGCACCCAAGGCCTCTGCAAGCCTATAAGACAGACATCTGAGTTCGAGGCTAGAGGCACAACTGATGTCTAACCTGTGCTATTCGGTGTAACCATCCCTCTCTCCCTTTTCCTGGGAAAGCCCTGGCCCTCTCCATTCTCATACTGTAGACAGCTCTTCCCTCCGGGGACTAGACACAAATTTGCCGCACACCACCATCCCTGCCAAGTATGATGGTAAACACAGCAGTGATGCGATGGAGAGACAGTTAAATCAGCGCCACTCTCTGACAGTGCCGTCCTGTTAATTGGTCGACACATCACCTGGGTTTTTAGTACGGCAGGAAAACATTCTGCTGACGGACACGGAAAATGGCAGCAGGTTTCTTGGCCACTATTGGAGGTGCTAAGAGGAAGCTGGCGTTATTGCTTTCAAATACCCACATAATTCACTGTGAATGTCCCCTCCATGACAATGCAGTGCGGCAGATAGGAACTCCACCAGGGCCTTGCCTGACTGGCTGTCATCGGGCCCCAGTGCCTTCCTCCGATCCACACTCCTGTCATCTTTGTGAGAAACCAAGTTTTTCACAGAACTTGTTCTTCGTGAAAAATAATTTGTCCTTACGTCCTTCTCAGCACTCAGCCTGTCTTAGCAAAGAGGACTTTCTTCCTTCAAGTAGCCTAGGCTGGCTTCAAACTCACCGTGTAGCTGGGGATGACCTTGAACTTCTGATCCTGCTGCCTCTGCCTCCTGAGTGCTGGGATTACAGGCATGGGCCACCACCTGTATGGTGGGAGCTGGTGAAGAATCCAGGGTTTTGTGTGTGCCAGACGAGCACCCTATGCTCTGAGCCACATCCCCAGCCCTAGACCAGTAGACTGCTTTGTGGAGAGCTGAAAACGATTTCAGAGAAGGAAAATGAATATAATAAATAACAACAAACTAAAAATTAAGTGTCACTTCCAGTCTGTAGGAAAAAAGGCTTGTGACTTTAACTCTCACCCTCCCAAATGATTCTCTCGCCTGTCAGCCAGGCAAGGTGCCTCCAACTGTAATGACAGAGGGAAAGAGTTGATGCAGTTCCCAGGACTGGGAACCCTAGGGGGAGGGGGAGTGTCCCACACCCAGCTGGATCCCAGTGTTCCTGAGAACACTCAGATCAACACAGCTGGCAGGAGGCACCAGTCAGTCGGAACAGGAACATCAGAGTGCCCACTCATAACCTGAGCTCCACATGTGCCGTCAGGGTAGAGTCTATCAAGAATCTTGCTAACTGGCCTTTCAGAATACACTTCATTCATTCCTTGAGAAGTTCATACAATGTGTTTTGGTCATATTTACCCCTCCCCCAACACTTCCCAACTACACCCCCTTCTCCTCTTCTCTTCCCACCCAATTTTGTGTCCTTTGTTCCCCCTACCAAGGCCAATTTGTCTTGGCCAAATGTTCTTGGCTAGACGGCTTCCCATCAGAGCAGAGTTAACACTCACTGGAGCTCTGTCTGCTCTTAGAGGAAACCGGCCCTTCCTTTCCCAGCAGCCAACAGTTGCCAATAGTTCCTCTGCTAGGGGTGGGGACCTCATCCCCAACTCCCTCTCCACGCTGGAATTTGCTCAGGTGTGAGCTAGTAGGGGTCTTGCGTGTGCTGTCACAAATGCTGTAAGCTCCTGTATACAGCTGCCCTGCTGTATTCAGAAGACACTGTTGCCTCAAGTCACCCACAGCCTCTGGCTCCTACTCTCTTTCCGCCCCTCTTCCTCAATGATCACTGACCCTTAGGACAAGGAGTGAGGTGTATACGCTCTCCTAGAGTGAAGCGTTCTGCAGTTGCTTTTTCCTCTTGACTAGTTGTGACTCTCTGTATTGATCATCACCAACTGCAAATAGCAACAACTCTGATGAGGATCGATAGGTACACTAATCTATGGGTATAATGATAAGTCATTAAGAGTTGATTTAACACTCTCTCCCACTTAGCATACTAATAGTAGTAGGTTATTTCCTAGGGTCTATGACCTGTCTATCCATAAGTTACTGGCCCAATAATGGTGCCATGTATGGGTTTCATCTTGGAGAGCTGGCCTTAAATTCAATCAGAAAGTACATGGTTATTCCCATGATATTCATATACTGTACCATTGGGCATGTCTTGACAGGCTTTGACTAGGCTTCTTTGCCTGGTATCAATTTAATTCTCAGACATGACCTTGGCCTTCAAAAGGACTATAGCTCTTCATGCCAGGGAAGTTCCTACCCACTGCTCCAGTTGAGTTCTGGGTCTCTGACTTATCCAAGGACAATCACAGTCCACACTTATGCCAGTCACTGGTAGCTGGGCTAGATGAGTCCAGGGCACCTGCTACTGGGAGTGGCAGTGTAGACATGGCTACCTGGACCAAAACAGAAGTGACTCTCTGGGGAGGTGAGACAGATGTTAGCAAAGCATGACAAGAAATGACACCGTGGGCCCTGTCTGTGGTTTTTGGAAGTATCTAGAAATTTGCATTGTTTTTGATTTGTTCCAAGTGCCATAAATATGACTTTCCTGTAAAGATAGATTTGTATGGCTGACAGAAATACTTTATGGGGGTGAAAGTGACTCTGATGGTAACAAGCAAAGCCTGGATACATAACATCACCAGGAAGCCCACTTCTGAAGTGAGTAACAGTGGCATCGAGTATTTCCATGGAGGGGTGATGGTGAGGAACCTTAGTGTTCCACATCTAGAATGTTCTATGTGCTACCTCCCACCTCTAACTAAGGCTGTTATCTTTCACCTATTGCTATATATTCTCGACTGTCAATCTATGAAGCCCGTTTGGGGTGGGTATTAGTGAGGCATATGTATGTGGTCATGTATTTCTGGCATGCATGCTGGTGTGAATGCAAGTGTCCATGTATCTACATGCGAGCATGCAGATCAGAGGTCAGCCTTTGGTGTCCTCCCTTACTATCCTCCACAAAAGCTTTGGAGATGGCTTCTCTCACTAAGCAGAGATCACCAATCCTGCAAGACTGGATGCCCAGTAAGCTCCAGAGAGTCTCATGTCTGTCTCCCTGGTGCTGGGGTTACAGATATAAGCCTTTGTGCCAGGCCTTCCTATGGGTGCTGGGGATCTAAACTCAGGTGTTCATGCTGCACTTTTCCCAACAAGCCATCTCTCCCGCTCTGAAGAGGTTTTAAGCCATACATGACATTACCTGTGAGAACCCATAGCTCCTATGACCATCAGAAATAACCCTAGGAACTATTTAATACTCACAAGTTAAACAAGCAAGGCATTTGACCCCTGAGCACCCACAGATCTGCTTGTTTTCCACTGAGTGACTTTCACAGAAGATTCAGAAGTTCCTCCTTAGTTTCATGTGGGAGGACAATGAGCACACCCACCCTGTCGTGTCCCCAGTGAGCACAGGCCCTCGCCTCTTGTGTCTCACTGGCTTTTGCCCACTTGCCTCTTTCCACTTCTCTCACCCTCTTGTGATAAAGGAAAAGCTGGAGTCCACGCCCTCTGCCCATCTGCTCCTTCCCTCCTTTGTAATCCTCAGGTGCTTGCAATTTGCTGAGCAAGGGCTTTTCAGCTCAGCTGGGCTAAGGCAGCTGCTCGCTCAGAGAGGGAGCTTTATGGCTATCATTTGGTATATTTCCTTGCTCACTCATGCCTGCTTTTGCTCATAAACACCCCCACCTCATCCCATGGAAGATAGGAAATGGAGCTTTATCGCCCCGAGTTCATGCTGGCATAAATATTAAATTCATGTAATAATCACAAGGCCTCTTCCTCCACTTTGCTGGGACAGTATGGTAGCTGCTGTGAAATCTCTTTTCGCACCAGAGGTTAACAGTCCCTAACTCTTTTTTAAGATTTATTTTATTTTAATTTGTACATATAGGGGGTATGAATACAGGTGCCCAAAGAGTACAGAAGAGGACCCTGGATCTGCTGGAGTTACAGGCAGTTGTGAGACACCCAGAGTAGGTATTGGGAATCAAACTCGGGTCCCCTCCAGGAATGGTATGCACTCTTAACTGCTGAGCCATCTCTCCAGTCCCAGGAGCTCCCAACTCTCGATCAGAGTCCAGGGTTCAGGACCTCCACTTCATCTTTTCTGACCTCACCCTGGCAAGGAGAGCCAGGGATTGCTGTGAGCACTTGCTTCTCATTTTCAGGGGTTTATGCTTGCTTTGATGGGGAGGTAGGAATTGAACCCGGAGCCTGTGGCTCTTCACCCCTAGATATTGGCCCCTCATCTTCCTGCAGGGGTGGCAGCATCCTTACAAAGGGTTTCCCATAGTGACCTGGATGTGTGGCTGACCTTTCCTGCTGCTGACAGACACAGATAAAAGTGGATTCTCTGCTGGTGTTGGCCAGCTGCTTATTATGTCATGGTGCCGACCAGGAAGTGGTACATTCCAGTCAGAAGAGGAGCTAAAGTTTAACTCAGCAACCCACTTTCTCTAGACAGACCTCCACCTCCCAAAGGGTCCACAACCCCAAAAACAGGGCTACCAACTGGGGACCAAGTGATCAAGCACATGAGCCATGGGGACAAAAGCAGAAGAATTTAGAAGTTCATCGGGTGGCTACAGAGTGACAAACAGGCGCCAGAGCAGGAGGACCTGGAGGAGGTGGTCTGGGTCACCCCAGTCACTACCTAGGACATACATCTGACTGGAAAAAGGCTATGGCAGCCTAGAGTTGAGCCGATGCCACCCGCTATGAGAATAGTCAGGCTGNGCTGCCCTGCTCAGTGGCGTGAGTAGCCATAGGCTATTGTTACCCAAATGAGGAGGAAAGAACTGTTGTGTAGTGTGAGGGAGACAAACGTGACCATTTATCAATCCGTGGCTGCTCCCCTCCTAAAGATATAACAGATAGTAGCACAAACCAAAGAGACTCCTTCACTGCAGCCTGAGCAAACCAGGGTCGGGTCCTGCTGTCCTGAGTCCTTATGCAGGGAACGAGTTTTGTGCAAGGCCCCAACATCTGATCAGACCCTTCCTTCCAGTTCTGAGACATTTGGAGACTGGGTAAAGAAGTGGGCCGGCTTTCCATGCCATCTTCCTGAATAAGTTTATTGAGGACCAGAGCAAGATGGCTGGGTAGGGAGAGGCACCTGCCTGACAGCCAGGGTACCTAAATTCCATCCCTGGGGCCCTCATGGTGGAGAAAAAGAACGGAGTCCTGTAAGGCATCCTCCGACCCCCACAAGCACAAAGTGGCATGTGCTACACATGCGTGCACACACACATACAACAAACACACACACACACAAAAAAAATACAAATGCGATTTTAAAGGTTTACTCATGGAAAGCTTATTGTGAACACAGCCGCTTAAGATGGCTCCTGGTTTTCACTCTGCAGCAGCCGAGTGAATCGTTGACTCAATTTTAGCCCACTGGGGACCTGCTGAGGAAGGCCAGGTTCCTAAATCACACTCCTGACAGGTGCCATATTTCTGAGCCCCAAGCTAAGCAGTGACCTTCTGGTTTCACAGTAACTAGAGCTGGGTGACACTCATAATGAACGGAGTCCATTGAGCCTTCTTAAAATATGGAAAGAAACTGAAATCAGACGGGAGTGTCATTTTGAACTGGGGTACCAGAACCAAGTGATCAATCTCCTGTGTGGTGATGCTGAGGCCAAAGGCACAAAGTCTCTCCCTCCGTGAAGGGTTGTGGGGTGCCTGCATTGGACAACCTGCCCCATGTCAAGGGCCAGACTGCCTGTATGATACAAAGGCAGTCACTTCTGAGGAAGGTGTGGTGTCACAGCCCCACACCCATGGAAGCAACTGCTTGAAAAGGTTAACCCCATCTTGGTGACCCTCAGGCTCTGCATGTGGGTCCACAGATCCAACTCCAAGCTGCTTCTCAAGTAAGAGATCCCCTCCCCAACTGCCAATCATGGTGGCCTCTTTTGTCTGGAATATTCTCCTCTCCCCAGACCTCATGGGATCAGGTCCTCTTTTTTTGTTCCACTCTTGGAGACTTTCTTGATCACCCACTAAAGAATCCCTCCTTCCCCCAAAACAGTCTGAGTCTAGGGATACATGCCTTTATGTACTTAAGTTGCTGAGGCAGGAGGATGATCAGTTCAAGGTTGCATTCAGCTATGTGTTGACTTCCAGAACAGATATTGTCTCAAAAGGGGGTGGAGAGAAAGAAAGAAAGAAATCTCCCTCCAATTTTTCCTCCACATCTCTGGTCCATCCCTGTTGCCTCCTGACTCCTCCTCCACATCTCTGGTCCATCACACTGCTGCCTCCTGGTCCCTCATTCTATATGCTGACTTTCAGAGCACAGATTACTCTCTTAAGTTGTCATATTGTTATATATGTCATCATGGCCTCCCTTCCAGAATATAAGGTTTATGAGCTCAGGGTTTTCCAGCCCAGTTCTTTTGCATAAGAGCTACACTACACATGCTGCAAGAAAGGATTGTGGTTAGGCAGGTGCATACGTACATGCATGTATGAATGCATGTAGACATATGTTTGCATGAGTGGATGTATGCATGGGCAGGTGGATACATGGATGAAGAGAAGTGAACAAGTTCAAACTGGTTCCAGCTGGAAGGTGTTTCTCCTTAGTTCAAGTCCTCTGTGACTGTATTGGAATCTTCCCCCCATAGTCTCCCCAAGAGTCCCTAAATGATCTATCTTGGATGCCTGCACCCTTCCACCCTTCTCTTCTGCTCCCCAAACCTCAGGAGTGTCAGCCTCCTCGGAGGACAAGGTTAGTGGTGGACGGGTCCCATCAGCCAGGTTGCTGGGCAAACACAGCTATGCCTCCACCACAGCAGGTCCAAGAGAGACCCTACAGAATCTGCCCCTCAAGGTGGCCTTTGGACCTGCTCCAGGGTCATCACACTCCTGGGGCTCTCTTCTCTTTGACTTCACTCAACAAGTGTGACTTTCCCTCTAGACCACACAGTCTCCTAAACACATGTGACCTCTGTCACCAGGGTTCCCCAGCCTGGAGGACAAGCTAGATGCATGAACAGATGCTTTAAGTCTAAAAGTGTGACAATAATGCCACCTGAGGTGAAGGGAAGACAGTGTAGCATTGGCATCTCTCAGAGTCTAGGAAATACCTGAAGGTAGAGCAGGGAAGGGACATTTGGGCAGAGGGAACAGTATCAGCAAAGGCACAGAGATTTAAAGGGCTTAGAGCTGCTCACAGAGATGTGGGCAGGACAACTGAGAGCTCTGAGACTCCTGCTGTGACCCTTGACCTGTAGGCAGCATGGCTGCTGCTGGGCCTGACCCAGAGGCTCTTGTGATCTATCCAGTGTTTAAAAAGCTCAGAGACAAGCCATATGTCAGGGGAAGGAGGAAGGAGGCCAGGAGGCCACACAGGAGTGCGTGTGCCCAGACTAAGAGTAGGTGAGAGGATGAAGAGGCAGTAGGTGTTCATGTACAAGAGGAAGTGGAACCAGAATGCTCTGGGAGTCCCTATGATGGGATCAAGAGGAACTGGGTTCTTCTTCCAATCCAGAAGGTTCCTGACTTTCTCACTCATCAGTCACCATTTTCATCACCATGATCAATTACCTGAGAAGAAGCAACCAAGGTAAGGAAGGGTTTGTCCTGGCTCACAGTCTGAGGAGTCACAGACCATCACAGAGCTGGGAAGCTGGGGACCTGGACCCCGCTCTGTGGTAGTGGCAACCTATGGCGGCTGCTCGGTCACATCTCAGCTAACCAGAGATGAAGAAACTGTAAACCTCAAGGCCCGCCACTAGATATCCACTTCCTCCAGCCAGGCCCACCTCCCCACAGTGCCATCAGCAGGGACAGTGTTCAGACATGAACCTGTGGGGGATGAAATACATTCAGACTGCAGGGTAGCCCCCTCTCAAGTCTAACACATGTGGAGCCAGAATACAGGCTTACAGACGCTTAGAACAGAAGGAGCCTGGACTCCTCCACAATCCCACATGCCTGTGCCCGGACCAGCTTCACCAAAGACTGCAAGGAGCTGGACGCTGTGGCACATTCCTGTATTCTCAGGAGGCAGAGACAGGAGAATCATCGGGGATTTGAAGCCACTCCGGGTTACATAGTAAGAAGCCATGAATGATGTAAAAGTCTCAGAGCCTCTGGCCCCTTCCTAGACCCACAAATCAGAGTGCAGCGTCCTAGCCTGGGGAACCGCACCTCTGAGCCCTGCAGGTGACTTCAGAAGCCACCATCATGGATGCAAATCACAGGGCTGCCATCATTAGCTTTGGAGAGGAGAGTTAAGAGCAAGCCAATCACTGTCTGTGCCGACACCCCCCACCCACCCGGCAAGCCTGGGGTCCTAAAGCTCAGGACAGATGAAGCTAGCATACTGGCCCTTCTGCACACTGACCACTGATCTACATCACTCACCTTTTGATCTGTGGACACCACAGCCAGGCAGGGGACAAGCAGGGGGACATGTCCTGAATCCAGGCTGGGCGACGACAGAGGTGTTAAAAGCAGACGAGGAAGCCACCCTAGTCTATTCTAAAACAGAGGCTGTGGTACCCTGCCCGACGTTGTCAGGAAATTAAATGGCTGAAGCAGTCACACAGTGATGGACCAAACATCCGCGTTTGGGAACAGCTTTCAGGACTAATTTCTAATGAGACTTTTGAAACCCTAATTTTCCATAGCAGAAAATCAAGTCATGCTCATTTATAAGCCGTCAGCCACAGTGAGATGGGGAATATTTCTTCCCATGTTGTCAGTTAACGTCTCTGAGCTGGTCCGAATACAAAGTAGGGTGGCGGGGCCATCAATCAGCTCTCTGGGAGCTGATAAATGGATACAGTTCAAACCTAGCATCCACATTGGCACAGAGAGCATAAATCGACTTCTCGTGATCTTATTTTGGAAAAAAAAAATCCTCTGAAGCCAGAGCAAGTGGTTGACAGAGGCATTCTTTTCTGGGCTATTTGTTTTTTCTCACCTTTAATGACCATCTTTTCCGTCTCCGCACTCAAACTGTGGTAAAAATGTCCCACATCACAGAGGGGAAATGATCAGGATTTGAATTTGTATCTGCCCACCAGCAAGGGTTTTTCAGCTTTTTTCTTCATCCATGAATAAGGATAACTCTGGTAGCGTCTGTCATAATTTATGAAGAGCAGGAAGCAGTAGGGAGGCCATCATTCAGGATGCCCTTCATTTAATAGATGGAGAAACTGAGGCTTAGGAGGGTAAGTGATGTGAGCATCACAGGCCAGAGTAGTGGTGGGCCTGGGGTATTGGTCTGGGTTTAGGAGACACATACTCTATGGCTGTTTTAGTGTCAAAGCATCTCAGAGGAGGGGAGCTGTGTGCTGACTCCATCTGGAAACAGTCCTGCGCCATGGCTGCTCGGCCCCACGTGTCTGGGTGGAACACAGTGGCAGCAGAGTGTGTGGCGGAGGTCTTCACCTCGCTGCACACGGGAAGCAGAGAGCACGCAAGGGGCAGAGTACTGATGAAAACCCCCAGACACTCCACGCTGACCCACTTCCTTCAGTTTCCACGGCCTTCCAAACTAGCACCCCAGAGTCATATTCAAACCGTAACATGAACCCTGGCTAGGGGCCCATGCACAGCAGTCTGTAGTAAGCACACGACAATGGGGGGTGAGGGGCATCAGTCAAAATATCTCTATGATTCAGTATCAGAATCTTCTGGAGATAGTCGTGGGGAAGGGTTATGTTTGTTTGACTTTAATAACTCTGGAAACTGTGGGAAAAGTCACCTCCTTGAAGGAACTTGCTTACGTAAAGCTGCCTTATTGCGATACAGTCCACCCACTGAGGGAGACACCTGTCACCAAATCTGACAACCTGAGTTCAGTTCCCTGAGCCTGCATGATGGAAGATGAGACCCAAGTCTCACAAGGTGTTCTCTGCCCTCCACACATTCACCATGCCATGCCCACCAACCAACACACGCAGACAAAATAAATAAAAAAATAAATGTAAAAAGAATATTTAAGGACTACAAGTCAATGATTTCTAGCATGTTCCTGGAGCCACACAACCAATGCCACTATTAACTTCAGCACTTTCCTCTCGCTAAATAGATCCTCTGTGCCCATATTCCTCCCCTGGCCTCCCAGACCCTTGCTCTGGGCCATCACTCACCCACGGTCTGTCTAGCCTATTGGCAGGGTCTTGGTGCTCCTCAAAAATGAAACTGTACAGTGTGTCATCTCCTCAAGGCTCTGTGGCAGAAACATGAACATTTGAGAAGCCACGGGGTCTGGAGAAAAGATACCTCTTTTTTTTTTTCCTCAACTTCATATGATTTTTTTTAATGTTCTGAAATGTTAAAAGGCTTTTACAGCAAGTGCCCTTTCAAGCCTTCGTTCAAATTTTACTGTCACTCTCTGGGTCCTGTCTCTCTGGCATATAGTGACATATCTCTCCTCAAAGATCTCCACATTTTTGGTGGATGCTCGTGGGAAGTCGGTCTCTGTTGAGAAGGCAAACACTCGGCCCTGAAAAATCAAATGTCAGCGTGGGGGATTTGAAAAGTCAAAGAACACGAGTAAATTGACATTGGCGCTCTGAAAGGCACGGTCAGGTCCAAAGGACAAAGGCTCAAAATAGCTACCCAAGAAAGCCCTGTGTCTGAGACGCAAGGCCGGGGGACGCCACAGGCTGCAAGGATTGCTTGACAGCTTTGTGCACCAGGCAGATGAGAAGCTCTGGGAATATCAGAATGGAGTGAAGAGACGCCAACTCCCAGCTAATCCCCTCCCCTTGCTATAGCTCACAGTTCAGTGCCGCTTTGGGGACTCGCGACTTTATTTTAGGCATCGGCATTGACCTTGCTTTTGGAGGGAAATGAAAAACATTGAGGGGAGATACTTTCCCCATGCTGTCCCCGTGTGGCTCAAACGCTTGGGAACTGTGATTAGGCACAGAGCCACCTTTCCCTCCAAGGGGGTTGGCTATGCAGTACCTCGTGGGTGACAAAAGACAAGATGTGAGAGTTCATGGGAGGGTGGAGCAGGGCACTGGGCAATGAGCGCCACTCTGTGTTGCTCTGAGCCTTACAGTGCAGCCTAGAAGTTCCCACATGGGAGCCTGAGGAGAGGCGCTGGCTGCCATTGACCAGACCACAGCCTGTGCCCAGAAGCAGATGGCTCACTACTGTGTGTGTGTGTGTCATTTTTATAATGTAAACACTTGCAGGTTAGAAGGGCTGGAGAAGTGTTCTGGCATATGATTGTTGATATTGCTTTCTCTATTAATATTTTTACACTTATTGTATGTATGCACGTGTGTGTGTGTGTGTGTGTGCGCGCGCGCGCGTGCGCATATGTGTGGATGCCATAGTAGTCATGCTGAGGTCAAAGAGCAGTTTTGAGGTCCAGTTCTCTCCTTCCATCGTGAGGGTTCCAGAGACTGAAATCAAGACATCAGGTTTGGCAGCAAACGCCTTTACCCTCTGAGCTGTCTCATTAACCCTTGTTTTCTTTTAAGTAATAAACATGGCATTCTCATATTGGACCTACTGTTTATATAGTTTAGGTCAGGATGGCATAACAAAATACCACATAGAATGGATGGTTTATACCAAGGAAATTATTTTTATATGCTCTTGAGGCTGTACGTTCAAAGGAAGGCTGCAGACCATTCTTTCCTGCTAGGGGCTCCATTCCTGCATGTGAGCTGCTTCTCACGTGCGCAGATGACGCGTGCATTGGTGAGGCATAGAATACAGGTGACAGAAAGGGCATCTCTGCTATCTCTTCCTATCAGGACACTAATCCTGTCAGCTCAGAGGCTCACACTGTGACCTCACTTAGCTTCTCTAGAAGTCCATCTCCAAATACATTCTGGGGTTAAGGTTTCAAGAACTCAATGGGTAGAAGAGGGTGCCAGGACCTCTGGTCTTCCCTCAGTGCCACATCCTGGCTTATTGCCATTGGGAGGCTGCTTATGAATCTTGTGACCCCTGTGCTTCCTGAACCTCAGAAGTCCCATGAGAAACCTGAGTCTTATGTGCCCCCCCCAAAGAGGGAGAGTTCCGGTAGGGGGAAATAGCCCCACAGTAGGCAGAACTGATACTTACAAAGATGGGCGCAGGGGATGTTAGCAAGTCACCTGTCTGCACCGTGCATACACCAACTGTAGTGACATTTCCTGACCACCATTTCAGACAGTCATCAGGCCACATCTGCTAGGGTGTGGTATCTGCACAATGCACCATAACTCGACATTTTCGATAACAGTCCCTTAACTTCTGTAGAACTTTGCTCTGATAGATAGGGATGGTGAAGGCATTGTTAATGCTAGATGCTTCTGTTTAACAAGTGGGAGTGGTGTTTTAGTCTCGGGCCTTTTCTCCAATGGTCACAATATGATTCTGTGCAGTCTACTCTCTGAAAGGCGCTGCAGAGCAGGAGGGATCCCACCCAGCTTTAACCCAGCACACTCCTCATGTCTAGAGACTTCCCGTCATGTTTCGTTAGGCTAAAGTATCAGTGGAGGAGTTTCTGAATCAGAGGGTGCAGATTGGAGGATTTTCACTTCCATCCTGATAGGATGTTGGTTTATCAGCTGTGAAACAGGACAAGCCTCCTTCTGATAGGTCCTGAGATGTTAACTACAGATAGATGAAAGTTTCAAGACAAAAAAATTATACAATCATATCCTCTTTTTAAGATTGCATGTACTTTTTAAAGGGGTGTGTGTGTGCGCGCGCGCGCGCGTGTGTGTGCACCCATACACATGAGTGGCAGTACCTGTGGAGGCCAGAAGAGGGTGTTGAAGATCTGGGAGCTAGAGCTACACACTGTTATAAGCCCCCCAACATGGGTATCAGAAACTCGACTGGGTTCTCCCTGAAAACAGTATGCCCTCATAACTGCTGAGCCATCTCTCAGAAAAACAGGAAACCCAGCCTCTCTCAGGAGCCCCACATCTTCTGGACAAACTGCATTATCAAGCTGTGATGTTGGTCTTAAATGTCAGCTTGCTGCAACTTACAGTCACTGAGAAGGGAGTGTCCATTGAGGGACTGTCTACATCAGGTTGGACAGGGTGGCGTGTCTGTGGGAAGTGTCTTGAATATTATTAATTGGAACAGGAAGTTACGCCCCGAGTCTGGGTGGCACTCTTCCCCAGGCTGAGCCCTGAACTGTATAACTGAAGAAAACGAGCCGAGCAGAGCCTCAAGCATGGGTGCATTTGCTTCCCTCTGCTCTTTACTGTAGATGTCATGTGACCAGCTGTCTCCTGCAATGCAGTGGGACCGATAGCTGCGAGCCAAGTAAGTCCCTCTTCCGGAGTGGCTGTAGATCAGAATGTTTTATCACAGTGACTAACATGAAACTAGAACCCAAGCAGCTAGGATCATGGGTGAAGGGCAAATGTGTGCAGTCAAAACTGACCTCCCTGCCTCACTCCCTGCAAATGCCCCACCCTCACAGTAGAAGGCTGAGTTCAGATGAGGGCACAGCTGCTGTGCATTGCAGGGGGAAACCTTAGAGCCTTCACAGAGCAGGTATAGACTCACAACTTGAACCATGGACCCCAGCCACGTGGTCCTCCTGAGCCCTCACCACTGAAGCCCCCAGTCACCCTTAGCCTTCCAGAGCCCTGCCATGTCCCTTGCCCCTGTATCCGGCCTCCCCCACCCCCAGAAGCACAGCATCTGCTGGGGACTGCTTAGACCTCATGGTGAGAGCGCACCACCTCAATCGTACATTCTGCTGGTGGTCCCAGCCTCCTCTAGGCAGCCTGCCAGATTGTGTCCACTGACCTTCAGTGTACAGAGCAGGTTCAGCCATCTATCTTCCAAGATGCCCAGCAGAAGGTGGGCTCGTTAGCACCTTCTGGAAGGTGCTAAGCCTCTCTGCTCAGCTTGATGTCTGATGGGTTCTAAGAGGCAGGAGCTGGCACAAAGCTATAGGTGTCTATTAATCAACTCAGTAAGATCTCAGAACAAACACTGAACAACATCCCTGCTGGCTTATGAACCATCCTCTCCTCTCCCAGGGAACCTGTTGTTTTGAGAGCCTCCCTGAGGAACAGACCCAGCCAGACACCTCCAGGCCATTAGCATCAGTGAACTAGGGATGAACATGACCTACTAGCAGTAGAGATTAACCCTGTATTGAGAGGACTCACCAGAGCTGTGTGCTGTGGACAGAGGACTGAGTCCCTCTGAAACATGAGAAAACAGACCATTCTATTATTTTAAGGGGGAGGGGGTTGCATGCACACAAAGACCAAAAGACTCTGAAGTCCTGCCTTCCCACTTTATCTGGCTCCTCCGCCCCAAGTTACAAATTCAAAGGCAGAAGTCACCAACAGCCCTCATCCAAAGAGGACAGCCAGGACAGAGGGACAACTCCCAGTAAAAACTGAAAGCCAGCCAGGTGGTGTTGGCCCATGCCTTTAATCTCAGCACTTGGGAGGCAGATGCAAGCAGATCTCTGAGTTTGGAGGCTAGGCTGGTCTATAGAGCTAGTTCCAGGACAGCCAGGGCTACACAGTGAAATCCTGTCTTCAAAAACAAGGGCAAAAAAAAAAAACTGACAATCACTCAGAATGGAGGAGGAAAAACATTAATGAAGATTTCAGAGGAAAAAAGGATAAGTTTGGGTTTTGTCATTTTTTTTAATCATTTTTAACCCAGTGTCAGACTCTTCTCATTGTGAACACTGATGGATCAAGGACTGTTGCTTTTACTGTCACGTTCCCACATTACACTTCACACCCAACAAGCTGTGCACCTATGAAGCAGCTATCTTCCCAGACCTCTTAGGGGCTTCACCCACCTTCCAAAGCCTCCCCTGACCTTCTGCTATTTGCTACCTCCTCTGAAGCACCCACCAACTCCTCACCCTCCTCCCTTTGTTGATTTCATACAGCTGTTTGTCCCAGGTTTCCTTAGGATTCTCAAACATTCCCGCCATCATTCTGAACATCCTCCTAGGTGCTGGGTGCCTGTGTCTGGCGGAGGTGTACACTGTGTGTTGGTGTTAGTCTGATCCTGTGGGCTGTTTTTGTCCCTCAGGGATTCCTTGATGACTCTGCTAACCAAGAAGTGGCCAAGACTCACAAGGTTTAGGGGTTTTGAGATAATTCCAGAGACAGCAAGGAGTTCACTCATGCCCTGCAAATAGAATATTCAAATGCAGAGCAGTCCCAAGGGACTCATTCATATCTGTGTTCTTTGGCCTAAGATGTGTCCACCAGCATGAAATACAATGCACAAAATACAGCGGAAAAGAGGGCGGATGAAGAGAGAAAGCGG
>LOEQ01001648.1:134217-151591 GCA_001685075.1 Bramus lutescens | reverse complement strand
TGTCTGTCCCTTCAACACGGCATAGCCTCCATCTGCCCCTGCAGGAAGTGTGCACCAGTGTGTGCCCGAACAGCCTGGGCTGCGGCTGAGGAGGATGGCTGTGATCTCAGTCTCTGTAAAAGCCAGGCAGATCCTAAGAGCCTCTTCCTCTGAGTTCATCACCAGCAGGAAGAAGGCATGCCTGGCACCTGTGCAGCCCAGAGCATGCTCAGAATGGCTTAACAAATGAGCACCTGGAACTGAAAGGTTTGAGGGTTGAGTTAAGCACAGCCTGGCACTTAGCCAAGGAGCCAAGGCCCCATGCTCATTACATACTTCTTGACTCTAATTGGAATACAATCTGATGTTTGGGATTTTTTCCTCAGGTACTCTGTTTACAAGGACCCAGCAGGCTGGCTGAATATTAACCCCATCAATGGAACTATTGATACAACTGCTGTGTTGGACCGGGAATCTCCATTTGTCCACAACAGTGTGTACACCGCCCTGTTCCTGGCCATTGATAGCGGTGAGTCACTTGGAAAGGACTATCAGCATGCATGCATCACTTTCAGATATGTTTATTTTTGTAGGACTTTTCTGATATATGTGTGGGATACATGGAGAGGAAGGACGTAAGTGGGGACAGAGAAGCCATTACTACACACGCATTTATCCGGTCAATGGTATCCCCATCCCAAGGAATTTCAGTCTTTGTAGAAAGGCAAATACGTCCATCCAGGGGTCAGAGGGGAGGCCCGCTGTTCTCTCTCTGGGATGGGTGCCAGGTTAGGAAGCCACACTGATGCCATTCATCTCACCTGCAAAGGAGGTTCTGGGATAAAACGGGAGAGGGTATCACTGACCCCAGGAACTGAATGGCCCCTATGGATTTGCCCTATTATGTCCCAGTTCCATGGAAAGACATTGGATCCTCCCAGCCAGTCACTGCATAGTAACAAAATGTTGCTCCTTCAAAAGCTAAGAATTCAGTATCCCATGCCAGACCTCATGGTAGATGCTGGGGACACGGCAGCGAATGAACTAGGACCTATCTCCTGGAACAAGCAGAGCATGGGATTAGCCTGTGGGGCAATGGCAGACACAGAGAGAGTCCTCAGAAGACATGGTCATCTGGACAAGACAGTAACTTGGCCCAGTCACAGAAGTGGATGAGATCAGGATCGGGAAATGTTGGGGAGGTTGTGAGTGCAGGGCTGTCAGGGTTTGGCATGAACTTGTCACTGGGGTCTCTATCAGGCTGCGTGTTTAAGTTCAGGGTGTCTTCTTCTACAAACTGAAGAAGTGTGTGTAGGCAGCCAAGCAACAAAAGATTTTATTCAGAAGCAAAAGGGCCACAGGGTGACAGCTATGCCGGAGCTATCTTTGCCTTCTTGAGGGTTCAGAAGGAGGAAGAGCTGGTTCAGGGATCAGGTACAGGTTTTGTTTTGAATGGCAGCTTTGGATTATGAGAGATTTTATTAGCAGTCAGTGTCCTTTCCCATAAATGCTTCTGATCATAATTATATTCATGACCAATCGTGCATACACAAGAGGCAGTAAATAAAGGGTTCCCCTAAAAACTCAGAGGACACACGTGGAGCCAGTCTAATGCCCACAGTTCAAGATATATTTCAGAATGTGCTTGGTCACAAAAGAGGGGTTACCAAGAGTTTCTAAGGAACTATAAGTTGAATGATCAAGTTACTTTGCTTAGAGAGAGGGTGTGTGCAGCTCAATACAGGTAAAATTCATAGGTTTCTGAGTATTGTTAGAAAAGGGGTAAATGTGTGTATGCCTGTGAGGGGGTGTATGCAGCGTGTGTGCTGCATATGTGTGTGCATCTACATGTGTGCATATGTATACATCTGTGTGGCACGTGTACGGTGCATACGTGTGTGGTGTGTCCATTGTGTGCATGTGCATGCATATGTATGCATGTGTGTGTATGTGTGTAAATCTCAATGGCTCAATGGACTCCCAGATTCCTAAACTTTCCCTACACTTGCCTACCTCAAGCTCGTCCCAAGGGCAGGGATCAGGGTTGGGGCTAAGTTGAGATGTCTTTGTATCAAATACACAATATCTCTTCCTGGTTTTTTATTATTATTATTATTTTTTACAGTTTTGAGAGTTAAAGACTGGGTTTTGAGTCTTCCTATGTCAATACTTTTTATGGCCTCTTTATATTTACCCATTGTACTCAGAACAAGAAGTGAACTAAGAACTTTTAGCCCATCTTCCCATGCTGGGGACCCATGTATGAACCAAGTGTGAGGACATGGCACAAATGCGTCATCAGTGGCATGCAATAGAATGACATCAGCCCTTGAGTTCCACCTGGAAAGTCAGAGCTAGAAAAGGAGTCAGAAAAGAGACTGGGTGCCTCTAAATGTGCTTGCTGCCGAGCCTGGGGACCCAAGTTCATTCCCAGGGACTCATAGTAGGAGGAGAAATAACTTCTGCAGTTGTCTTCCAACTTCCACATGTGCTGTGTGTACATGCACACAGGTAAATAAGCATACACATGCACTCACTCAAGCACAAGCACACACATACATGTGCACAGGCACACAACACAGGCTGCACACAAGCATACAAGAGTAATTTTAAAAAATGTAATATCCAGAATATTGCCCAGAAGTACACCCCCCATGCTTAGCACACAGGAGGCCCTGGGTTCAATCCCCACCCCACAACAAAAGGATAAAAGATTCCTCTTAGGCCATCAGTTTCTTACCTTTGGCTTCTTTGGTCCTTAATATTGCTGGGATTGTCTATGTGGCTGAGTAGCTGTCTCGTTTCTTAGAGCACCCTATAACCACATGTTTCTGCAGAGGGGGCGTGGCCTTGCTTGTTTTCTCATGGTACAGTGCACACAGGGCACTGTGCAGCCTGTTGAACTCTGACTCAGTTCCATGTAAACCTCCTTAACTCCTACTTTGGAGCGTTGCTATGAGGAAAGAAGACACCAAGCCCTTCTGACGCCAGTAGAAGCCACATGCACTTGGCTCAGTATTAGGCAAACCTGCCCAGGGCGGGGTTCAGGTAAAAAAAGAGCAGGGCCAAGACTGATCCCCCTGCACCCTAGAGAACTCCAGCCTGCAGTGGACTCTCACCTCCCTCTCTTAATCCTAACATCAGATAAGGAAATTTGAAATCTGTAGTCACAGATGTCCCCAGAAGACAGACATGACCCCAGAGGTGTGAGCAGAAAGCAAGTTGGGATTAATTACTACACAGGACTGCAGTGAGGGATGATCATATGAACAGAGCCCGCTAGACTTGGAGAAGGACACGCCCACCTGGCAGAGGCCTTGTTGATCAGAGGGAGTTGTGTGTGAAGGCTGCTTTGACACTTGCTGGAGACTTACCTCCGGTTATTAGGATTATCTGGGGGAAACCAATTTATCCAGCACACTAACAGGTGTCTCAGCTTTTTCCAAAGTGAGCACTTACATTTATTAATTTTCTACAAATTCAGTTTATTTGATGGAATGAAAGAATAAGGATCTTGTCATTTAACGCCAGGAAAGCTAAATCACGAAAGCCGATTTCTTGCAGACGGAGAGTCAGCCCGGAATTTGTGCCAAAATACAGTGATAAAATGCCGGGTTTCGGGCAGTGCCAGGTAGGATACAGCCTTGCTACTAAACCAGAAAGTTCCAGAAACACCCATAACCTTTGCTGTAAGCTCATCAGAGCTACAGATACAAAATAACTACAACATCAGAGAGAGAAGAATTGGTCCTAAGACAGGTAAGGCAGCAGACTTGTGGGTGTGGTTCGGGGTTAGAGTCAGCCATCCTCCTCCTCTGACCCCAGGAGAGAGGGAAAGAAACCAGAAACACCTGTAAGAGTCAGATGGTGCCAGAGGGAGGAGGGGCACACTGCAAACAGACTTTCCCACCATGATTTCCTTTTCAGCATATTTTTAAGTTTTTATTCATGTACATGCACACAGGGTTGAATGTGTATATGTACATATATGCGGAGGATTGAATGTGTATGTGAACATATGTGTGGAGGATCAAGTGTGCATGAGAACATATGTACAGAGGATCATATGAGCATATGTGTGGAGGATCAAATGTGCATATGAACAAAAGTGCAGAGGATCAAATGTGTATGTGAACATATGTGCGGAGGATAGAATGTGCATGTGAACATGTGTGGGGAATCAAATGTGCATGTGAACATATATGCAGAGGATCAAATGTGTATGTGAACATATGTGTGATGCCCCCAGAGGCCAGAGAGGGTGCTGGATTGCCTGAAACTGGAGTCACGGAAAGTTGTGAGCCGCCTGACGGAGGTGCTGCAACTGAACTCAAGTCCTCTGCAAGAGCACCAAGTGCTCTTAGCCATTGAGCATTCTCTCCCAGCCACCATCTCAGTGGCCTTTCCAAGCCTGTGGTCTCACAGGAAATACGAGACTATCTAGAGGAGGCCAACTACTCACTCGTTTAAGACCCATCTGGTTCTGAAGACACCAGGAGCGGAGAAGTGATATGGCTGGAGGGATGGGCTGTCCTCTGCCGTCTAGAAGAGCCATGGCTCCTGGAACCTTCAGGAGCTGAGCTGCCCTAGGCTCTCGGGTGAATGCCAGATGGGCCTTGCATAGCATCAGAGGCGTTCTGGATTTGACCACAACTAGTTAGACTAGAGACAACTAGTTAGACTTGAAGCCCAGCCTGACCCAGCTTCCTCTCCAACCCGGCAGGGAAAACAGGGCCTCATTCTGTCTGGGGAAAAGTTCACCGCAGGAAAGAGCCAATTCACTCCTATACATAACGTTCAACTCATAATGTAAAACAGTGGTTCTCAACCTGTGGGTCACACCCCTTTGGGAGTCGAACGACCCTTTCACAGGGATCACCTGAGACCATCGGAAAACAGATATTTACATTACAGTTTATAACAGGAGCAAAATTGCAGTTATGAAGTAGCAATGAGAATAACTTTATGGCTGGGGTCAACACAACATGAGGAACTGTGTTAAAGGGTCGCAGCATCAGAAAGGTTGCGAACCACTGCTCTAAGCATCACTGAACCCTGCAGAGATGGAAAACTGTGTAACTGAGCATCCAAGGGAAAAGTAGATTTGTGGGGATCTAGATACCTGAGTCAGCACGTTCAAGGACTGGACTAAAACAAGGAACCCTGCACCTGACATTTGGGGTGTATAAGAAACAATCAGACGATTATTCCAGAACTGAGATGCACCAATCTCCAGGAATGGATTTAACAGCAGAATGAGGATTTGTGGTATGTGGTACAAAGTTATAGAAAACACCCAGCAAGAAGCCCAGAGAGCTAAGAATGAGATATTAGTGGGAATACTCAGAACTCTCCCAACTATTCTCTCCACATACCTGACGAGAAGCAACTTAGTGGAGAATTAGCTAGAGAGGGTGTGGTCTGTCATGGCAGGGCACACGTGGTGATGGGCAGCTCCATGACTGCAGAAGGGAACGGTGACTGCTGGCCTGTATCTCGCCATACCAGAAGGCAAAGGGCTCAGGATGGAGAGAGGCTAGAACCCTAAGACAACTCCCACTCCTGCAGAGAGAGTCATTTCCTCCAGCTCCACCCCACCTTTGAGAGGTTCAACAACCTCCCCAAACACCGCCAACAAGCTGGGAGCCAGGTGTTCAAACACATGAGCCTTTCGGGGACACTTCACATCCGAACGGTTACAGGGTGTGCACGCAACTGGAGACAGGGGACAGGACCATGATGTTGGACGGGGCAACTGCTGCACACATGATCAGACACTTTCCCAAGCTGATGGAAGACACCGAGAAGTTCAGAGAGCCACAGAGAGGATGAACATGAGATGAGGGAAACATATTCCAGGGCGTCATAGTCAAGCTGAAGATTAAATACACGGAAAAATGTTCAAAGAATAAAACCGCAGCTCCTCAGCGAAGCCTGGTCTTAACATTCACAGAGCTCTGCTTTTCCTCCCCCACACACGAAAATAAAAATAATGTGAGTTAAATTTCTCATTTCTAGGATGAAATACCTTACAGGAACAACAGACAGGAAGAGTGGTTTATTTGGGCTCAAGGGATATAATCTGTCGTGACAAGAAGACGCAGTAGCCAAGAAGTGAGGCATTCGCACATAAACACACACAAATAAATGGACAAATAAGTGATCTACAGCATTAAGTGACCTAGGAAGAAATCAAATAGTCTGAAATAGCCCAATATTTATGAGGGGAAAAAAATCCTTGTTGAAATCCTTCCAACTAAGCAAACCTCGGACCAGATGGTTGCTGTGTGTTTCCAAACATTTGAGACAGAAGAGGACCAACCTCACAGACACTTCCAGAAAAGAGAGAGAAGGGACTCTTAGCAACTGTTTTTATGAGCACATACTTTCTCTGGAAAAATCTTGCAAAAAAATTATAATTGCAAACCAATCTCACAAGCGTAAAGTTTAAAATCCGTAAAATATTAATGAGCCTAAGAGAAATTATAAAATCATCCTAATTGTGGATTTGAGATGGTTAACAAATTCGGGACTGGAAAGATGGCTCAGCAGTTCAAAGCTCTTGCTGCCCTTGGCGAGGACCTCAGTTCCACTAACAGCACCCAGGTAAGGCGACTCACAAACATCTGTTAATTCCAGTTCTAGGGGGAATCCAGCGCCCTCTTCTGGCTACTAAGGGTATTACATTTGGGTGCAGGGGGGTGGTATGGAGAGATGGGGGAAGGAAGACAAAAGATTTAAATATATACATATACAACATATAAACAAGATATACACATTATACACACACAAACAAACTAGGAAATGCCCTTTATCTGATTAGAGTTCACAGGAATTGCTACAGCTTTAGCCAACATCTTGCTCAACGGTGAAATACTAGCAGTTTTTCCTTGAGCTCAGTCATCTTCAGAGTAACACGGGGATAAACAGACACCAGGCTTACCAGGCTTAAGTGAGAATTCAAAAAAAAAAAAGACTTTTATTCATGGAGACTGTCAGTGAATTTAACAAAGTTATCAGAGAAAAGATCCGTACAGAAAAGTGTTAGAAAGTGAGTTTTTCTTTTTTGAGACAGGGTGTCACTACACAACCCTGATTGCCCTTGAACTCGCTATAGATATTCACCTCTGCCTCCAGAGTGATGGCAGTAAAGGCATGTGCCACACCATGCCTGGTGGAAATGGAAATTTTAAGAGCTTTGATGGTAACATAAATCCAATCAACAATATATAAATGTAAAGAACGTCATCTAACTTCTCTACAGTGACGCTCCAAATAAGCTAAGAGGTTTTTGTGAGGCCAGCTGTGGTGTGACTGGGGGGAAAGCTGTAAAATTAACATCTATGGCCCAACACTACGGCCCAAAGGATGGTACATTCAAGTCCATCATGATGGGTTAGATGAGTTTACTGGGGGTGACTTACTGAGCAATGGACTGCTCTCTTCTCTCTCCCTCTCCCTCTGAAATTGTCAATGTCCCCCCTCCCACACCTAATCTGAGAAATTGGCAAAAAAAAAAAAAAACAAAACTGGTTGCAGAGCGCCACCTAGTGTTGAAACTGCTAAGGTGCCCAGAGGCTCATGTAACAAGGAAACCAGACACTGGACAGTTTATTCTCTTAGCAAGGGTTATGCCAGTCTCTGAGAACACTGTGTAGCTGCGGTGACTATGGTTTGCTTGCTGTCATCCGGCCTCCAGATCAGCTAAGCAGTGACTTGCTGGGAGATGCATTCATCTAGGTTCGGCGGCCTCACCTCATATCTACATAAGTGGGAAGGTATACCATGTTTATGGACTGGATGATTTGGGGCTATTAAAACGTCAATGTGTCCTGAGGACTAAGACACAATGCTGACAAAATTCCAGTTCCTGGGGTTGGTGAGATTACATATATATATTCTGACTGCAGAAGGAGTATGGCAACACCAGGAGCTAAAGTCGCAAAGGCAATCCTGAGAATAAATTGAAAGGCGTGTGTTATATGTCTCCAGACCTATTGGGAAATGGTAAAGTTTGAAATTGTGTGATATTCGCACAAAGCAATAAAATGACTGATGAAATAGCATTCAGAAAAACAACAAAAATAAAACAGAAAGCATTGTATTACTTCTGCATTTCTTCGATCAGATCACCTGGCAAGGGCAATGGAAAGGAGGGCTCAGAGGTTCAGAGGGCACAGCCCAGAATGGTGGAGAAGGCATGGTGGGCTTCCCCCCATAGTGGCAGAAACACGTCACACCAGCTTCTTTACACAGCTCAGCCACGGCACAGCTCAGGAATTCGGGAATGCAGGCCCCAGCCAGAAGTGGTAGGGGGCCTTCAACAGCTTTAGTGTTCTATTTCAGCCCACTAGCACCCATGTCCCAAAGACACAACACAGACCAGACGTTCAAACACAGAAACCACTGGAACATTCCAGACTCAAATCAAACCAGCCACACACACCCTTGTCCCTGATTACGACATGGGCACTAAAGATAGCCAAGAGGGGAGAAAGCAGGATCTCTTCAGTAAAAAGTGCTGGGTTAAATAACACAGCCCCTCACTTTCTTAAACCACAGACAAGAATCAAGTCTAAACATGAAAGTGAAGTAATCTATCTTTGATAAAAATGTATGAGAACATCCATGTCTTTAGTGTAAGAAAAAAAGGTGGAAAATACTAACTACAAGAGAAGATAGATCAGAGGCAGAAAAATGGGTCACTGGGCAGAGGTGCTTGCCACAAAGCTGGACCTGAGTTCCATGCCAAGACCCAAGTGGTAGAAAGAGAAGCAGGCCAGGCTGTGGTGGCGCACACCTTTAATCCCAGCACTCGGGAGGCAGGGGCAGGTGAATCCCTGTGAGTTCGAGGTCACACTGGTCTACAAGAGCTAATTCCAGGATAGTTAGGACTGTTACACAGGGAAACCCTTTCTCAAAAAAAAAAAAGGAGAGAGAAACAACTCCTGTAGTGTTCCTCTGACCTATAGGCCACTGTAGCATGCACACATGTGTATGCATGCCCATGCGTGTGTGCGCACACACATAAATACTACATAAAGGTTAAAAGGAGAAAATATAGATCATGTGCATAAAAATTAACTTTGCTTCATTATGTGACACCATTAAGCAAGCAGAAAGGTGATCCACGCAAGGTGATCATAACGTAAAGCGGTTCTACGGTGTGTCAACAGAGATGGTAGAGAACGGCTGCTTGCCAGCAACATGTGCCAGTCCAGTAAACGCTGGACTGGACAGTCCACTCAGTTAGCCAGGGTTACACAAGTAAGATGCTCCAAGTATACATTACAGTACAATCGAATAGAGGACGTACAAGGAACTGCGATACAAACACACGCAGCATAGACACAAAGTACCTTAAATGAGATAATAGAAAACAAGTATTAGCCAGATGGCAGAGCAAGCAGAGCTCCAACAGCTCCCAAGCGTGAATTGATACAACCTATCACTAAACTGGACTTGGCTACGCTGTGGTTGGACATTACATTGAGGGTACTAAATGCCCAACAGAAATGTTCCTACAAAGCACCTGTGTCGGGATGTGAAGTCTATCCCAAGACAAAGCAGTCAAAAGGTTCCTGGAGTACAGCTGGGAAGACCCAAGCTCAGATCCCTGGAAAGCACACAGAACCAAGCAGATCTGATGGCCACCTGTCACCCGCACTCAAGAGGCTGTGGACAGGGGAAGAAGCCAGCTAGACCTGAATTCCAGGTATTGTGCAAGAAACTGCCTCAGTAAAGTGAAATCAAGGGAGACACTATCAGCTTCAGGCTTACACACAAAACACACACACATGCATAACACAAACATACACACATCCCAAGAAGATAGAAAATATTCCCACACATCTAAGAGAAACAAATGATGCCTCATTCACAAAAGGAATGTGTAAAAATAGTAAGTGAATGGCTCACAGCTACTCAGAAACAGAATGAGCCTCACAAACAAAGCATTGATCAAAAGATTGCATAGGAAAAGCACCATGTGCTTCGTGGTTCAATCTAGATCAAAATGGCAGGCAGGCAAAGCTGACCACATCACATGGCAAACTGCATGATCGTGTTGGATGGGAACAGTCTTCCAGCTTCTATTTGCAATGTGTGAGCTGTTCTGCTTCCATGGGAACCTTAAAAATTCAGGATGAAGGCTGGGGAGATGGCCTGCTTGTGAAAATGTTTGCTGCCAAGCAATCAGACTGTAGTTTGGATCCCCAGAATCCATGTAAATGCCAAGCGGGGATGGTGACCTGCCTGCAATCCCACCTTTGAAGGCAGAGAGAAAACCCCTGAGCCAACTGGCTAGCAAGACTAGTCATATCAGGCGGGTTCTGAGTTTGACTGAGAGACCCTGCCTCAAAGAATGAGGTGAAAGAGTGGTTGAGGAAGATTCCTGGTGTCAACCTTGGGCCCATATAAACATATGCACACACATTCAAATGTGTGTAGGCATGAGGAGAAGCAGAGAAATGTACGGTGACAGAGCAAAGACAGTCAGCTGGAGTGCTTTAACCATGCACACTTTCTTTCTCTAAGAACCACCTTGCCCTAGAGTCTCTTAGCATCATATGGTCCAAGGATGGCCAGTTCTTGTCATCTGATAGTCCTGCTCTGCAGAAAAGGACAGAGGAATTCCTGCAGAGAGAACAGAGAGAATGCCCTTTGTAGTTCAACACATAGCCACATAGCTCTGCTTCTCCACATCAGAATGACTATGGCAGAACTAAGTGTTTTCTCTTAGGTACCTCTTAATGGCTAGAACTGTGGAGTCTGGATGGAGTTATATAAAAAACACTGAGCAGGGTTAGAAAACTGTCCTTTGGGCCTGCAAGCTTAGGGATTCAGAATTCATGCAGATGTCTGGAGTCTTGCTTCTTTATGATGTGGATAATGCTGGGTTTACAGATGGTTTGAAGAGAAAAGGATGCTTTTTCCTTAACTGTTATGCATTTCAAGATTTTTAATTATGTGTCTATGTGGGGAAGGGAGATATGTGCACATAAGTGCAGGTGCCTGTGGTAACCAGCAGAGGGCACCAGATCCCCTGGAGCTGCAGCCACAGACAGCTGTGGGCTTCCTGGCACAGGTGTTGGGAACTGAACTCAGGTCCTCCAGAAGAGCAGCAAGCACTATTAACCACTGGGCCACCTCTCCAGGCCGTTACCCATTTTAATGAGCTGCAAATTACCTAAGCATATCATTACCATGCAACTGAAATGCTTTTATTTTGGCAAGCCAGACCTTTCATATTGGAAGGATTTGGTCTTCAGAGATGAACATTGTCACTTAGTTTTTATGACCTAGAGACTTTCTGAAAAAACTCAGATGGTGCCTTCAGAGCAGAGACACCAGAAAGAGACTTTGACAAGCTCGGAGTCACTGCCCTGGTCTTAGGAAGGGATGAATAACAATTGCAAAGGAAGATACTGAGCTGGAGAGGGAGCAGTCAGGACTGAATCAAATGCAGTCCTCTGGGGAGATGTGCCACTGACAGGCCAGAGCAGTCACAATGAGCCAAGGGACCATCCTGTCCACCCTCCCAGAGCTGAGAGTATAGGTATACACACCGCCATGCCTGGCTTTTCACATAGGTCCAGGAGATATGAACTCAGGTTCTTATGCTTGTGTAGTAAGCACTTCAATGGATCCATCTCCCTGCTCCCAGGGCAGGCATTATGCTCCAATAGACTATTCAGAGAACGTGAAAAGAAAATAGCCCACTTAGGAAGTCCTCATCACCTCTGGAGTCTTTCTGGAGTCACCAAAAATGTCCCGTTGTCCATCTGCTTCCAACTGGGGGAATGCTAAATTCATGATCATGCCTCATGACTCAGCAACTTGTATAAAATAAATTTGAGCCCATCCATCAAAAATGGGGTGCAGGTTACTATACTGGCTAGTTTTATGTCCATTTGACACAAGCTATAGTCATCTGAGAGGAGGGGACCTCGATTGAGAAGATGCCTCAGTAAGATCTAACTGTAGGCCATTTTCTTAATTAGTGATTGGTGTAGGAAAGTCCAGCCCATTGTGGGTGATGCCACCCCTAGGCTTGTGGTTCTGAGTTCTGTAAGAAAGCAGGCTAAGCAAGCACTCCTCCATGGCCTCTGCATCAGCTCCAGCCTCCAGGGTCCTGCCCTGCTTGAGTTCCTGCCCTCGCTGCTTTGATGATGAATGAACTGTTATATGGGACAGTATGTGAAATAAACCCTTTCCTCCCCCAACTTGCTTTTGGGTCATGGTTTTTATCACAGCAATAGTATCCCTAACAAAGATGGCTACCGAGAAGACAAACCAAGACGGGGTGTCTAACAACTGTAAAATTAAAGTGTAATTGACCAAAATAATGGTTTTTCATAGACTCTGATACCCCATCCCAGTCTGTCCTTCACCACAGTCCTCCATGTGACAGATGCTCTGAAGATAATGCTGGACCCAAAGTGAAATATATACAATGTGTTTAGGTGGACTAAAGGAAAGGCTACTGGCCAGCCCTAGAGTGACGTGGTCTCTGAGCTATGAACGAGAGGCCGAATCGCGGAGCAGAGGGAACCTAACAGACCTTGGTCTGCCGCCCTGTCATTTTAGATCAGCCTAAGACAGTGTGGGGGCGGGGAAGATTATTCAGATTGATTCTGCTTAGAAGAAGCTAGTTTGGATAAAATCAGGTCATTTGTTACAATGGCACACCAATTAAGCCAGCTTAACACCCCTCATTGCGGCTGTTGCAGAAAGCAGGGGAGAACAGTAAACATCAGACGTGGCCATCGGCTCTCCTGCTGTCACGTACAGTGAAATATCAATCAAGCTGGAATTGCTGGCTACAATTTTGTCACTGAGAAAATGACTCAGTCAAATGACTCTTGAGATGGGGGGGATAGAGAAGGAGTGGCTGGAGCTGCTGCGTGGAGCTCGGTCTCTCCTCCAGCTCCTCAGGATCTTAGCCGTGTGACTGCATCCTTGAGACTGAAGGTCTCTCCCATCTGCATCATGAAGCCAAGGGCTTCTGGCTTGCTGGGATGTCATAACAAGACAGAAATCAGACTGGGGAGATGGCTCGGTTGCTAGAGTGCTTGTAGTACAAGCACAAAGGACATGGCTTTGGTCCCCAACACCCATGTGACCAGTGACTAGGACAACTTACGACTTCCCAGCACTTCCTGGAGCTAGCTTCTGGGTTCTGTGATCCTGACATTCTGAAGTATACATGAGAGACATATACACTTGTGCATGTGTGTGTGTGTGTGTGTGTGTGCGTGCGTGCATGCGAGTTGGAATCCTTGTAGCCCAGCCTGGCCTTGAATTTGCTTTGTAGCTGAGGATAACCTTGAACCTCTGGATCCTACTGTCTCCACCTCCTAAGTTCTGGGATTACAGGTGTGCACTCTACACATGGTTTTGTTCTATGTAGATGAAACCAGCCCACCCAACTACCCCAGGGAACCCTGTTCATCTAAGGGAGCTGCATTTGGGGTCTCATGAACTTAGGATACTGCCCCCCCATGTGCAAATCTGGTCCCCTGGATGCAGATGTTGACAGCAGGCTTATTTGTAATGGGCAAAAATTGAAAATTCCCATTACCAATGAACACATGGTCAACACATGGCCTACCCATATACTGGGGTATGATTTAGCCATCAAAAAAGAGCAAAGGGCTGGGATATGCTTCAACACAAATAAGCCTCAAAAACACATTAAGCAAAAGAAGACTCAAAAAGGCCACATACTTGGCGTGGAGAGATGGTTAGTAGTCAAGAGTATCAGCTGCTCTTGCAAGAGGGCCTGTTTTAAATTCCCAGCACCCACACGGCAGCTCACAACCCTCAAACTCTAGTTCAATGGATCTGACGCCCCCTTCTGGTCTCCACAGACACTGCATGCAGTGGTTCACAGACATACATATGGAGGTTTAAAAAACATATGTATGAAATAAATTTCTGCATATTCTGTTTATATGAAATGTCTAGAACAGTCTATAACAGTAGAAAGTAGGTTAGCAATTGCCCAGGGCCAGCAGTTTAGTAGAGAGTTAGTGCCAAGAGTCTCTTCTTGAGAATGAATATCTCTAGGATCAGAAGGGGTGCTGGTTACATGACTATAAATTTACTAGAAAATCAATTTGTTGTAAAATAAGTGAAGGCTGAGAGAAAAGGGAGCTGTGCAGAATTGGAAAAACTATCTTTAGTTCCTGTGTAACTTTTGAATCTGGCATTTCCTTTCTGGTTATTATAGCCCTCACAGTTATTGTAAAGAAAATTAGAAGCAGAGGAAGGTATTATTTTAATGTTCATTACCTGAGGAGATAATTGCCACTTGGATTTTAATATATTCCCTTCTGATCTTTCTCCGACCATACATACCTTTTTAATTAGGTTCATGCTATGTTTTCAGCTGTGTGCCTCATCTACGAGGCATAAAGCTTAGACATGTTCATGAGTAATGGAAGCTATCAAAATTAAAAAAAAAAAAAGACCTGGTGTTTGGGGAGTGAGAAAAATCCTGTTTTGCTAACATTATGAATAAAACAAAGTTCATGAGGTCTTTTAAGAGCTGGGGGTGCTGCTCAGTGATTCAGCATTTGTCTAGCCACAAAGGGTGCCTTGGGTTCCATCCTCACTACCAAAAAGAAAAAGACTTGCTGGGCACATTTACGCACTACTTCAATCCCAGCACCTGGGAGATAGAGGCAGTAGGACCTGTAGGCCAAGGCCAGGCTTGGCTATATAGTGAGTTCAAAGCCAGCTTGTGCCAAGGGAGACCCTTCTCAAAAGGAAGGAGAGGAAGAAGAGGAATGGAGGAAGGAAGTACAGGAAGGAAGGGAGATGGAGGGAGGGAACCTGTGCCTGACTCTCAATACGTCAACACCCTGCTTTCCTCCCCCATCCCTCTCCTGACAGAAGATAAGACCTCTTCTTTGGGGATTAGCTTCCCCAAATCACAGAGCAGGTATTTTCATTTAATTTCATAGTTAAAATGAGAACCTATAAAAATCACATAATAAATGGTCTGATATAGAAAGTAACGAATAACTTCGGGCATAGTTGACACATGACCCAGAATCCCAAGGAAACCAGACCCAGTTTCCATCTCCCTAGGCTCTCTAAGCAAATACTGTCCCCTGCACAGAACTCACATCCCACTGTTATTTCTAGGGAACGTGTATAGACTTGAAAGCCACCCATAGCTGCAAAAGAACACCACCTGATGGACGGTAATAGTAAAGGAGTCTGTTCATTACCCATAATAACCACTAGGCTTGGCCTTGGTGCCAGTCCCCACCCTGCATGCTGGCCAGCTACGGGGAAAACACTATGGCATGGTCTGGGTCCCTAATATGTTGTCAGCTCAGCCAGTGGGAACAGGAAGCTAAAAATCTCACGTCTGTTTAGAATGACTTACTCAAATGCCATTATTGCTTTAAAAAAAATAATTTGGAGACTGGAGAGGCAGCCCAACAGTTGAGAACACTAGCTGCTCTTGAAGAGAAAGAGAGTTCAATTGCCAGCACCCACATTTGGTGGCTCACAGCCACCTGTAACTCTAGCTTCCGATCTGCTGCCCTCTTCTGGCTTGGGTGGGCACTGCCTTCACATAGGCATACATATACTCATATACAGACACGCACATACACATAGGCAAAAATAAAATAATCAATACGGATAACGGTTTCACTCACAAGAGGGACCCAAAATACTCAGATTCATAAGGACAGAACATGGGGTGGAGCTGCCAGGATCTGGAGAGGGTGGCGGGTCTACCTCTCACTTGCCAGCAGAGCTGCAGTGGGGAAAGGGGAAGAAGCTCTAGTGGCAGAGGAGCCTGACGCATGGAAGCATGGATGCTCCCCCGTGCCACTGAGCTGTACACAAAAGCAGTGCATATAAGTACACTGTAACACAGTAGCTCAAAATAAGATCTAAATGATAACAATAATGAGCATCTGGAGAGATGACTCAGTAGCTAAGAGTAATGGCTGCTCTTCCAGAGGACCAGAGTCCCATTCCCAGCATCCACATGGAGACTCACAACCTATAACTCCAGTTTTAAAGATTCCAATGCTCTCCTCTGGCTTCTGTGTACCTGCACATATGTGCATATACACACACGTAAATAGACATTTTGGTAAGCCCATATCATATTTTACAGATTTTTGTTTGATTTCCTAGTGGAAATGGGATCCTGTAAAAAATCAAACTACATAATAAATATTCTGACATAGGATGTAAGGATAAACCTGGGCATAGTACCACATGCCTGTAATTCCAGCACTCGGGGGTTGAGGCAGGAAGATCATGAGTTCGAGGCCAACTTGAGCTGTGTAATAAGTTTCATGCCAATCTGGAATACAGAGTAAGCCCTTCTCAAAAGAACGAAACACTATTTAATTGATTAGTTGTTTAATTAATCAAATTTAAACATAAAGGACAATAGTTTATCCAGAGGAGACACTGTGTACAAATGGGACCTAAACTCAGCAGCCCATGCTGAGCTCTCTGCTCAGCACTTCATTCCCTGTAGAACCCTCCACCTATCTACACTGCTCAGTGTGAACACAGCCATGAGCCTCTGGAATGAGGGTCAGCTACCTTCACTGGGCAACCTACCACCACGGTGAGGACCGGAATGGCTCATATCTCAGAGGTCCTTCTAGTTCCCCACTCAATCAATCCCAAAGCCCCTACACACCCAGCCAGAGCTCCATGCCACATTCAGGGCTGGGACTTCAGACCTTTCTGGAGAACATAGCCATGGACTTCCTCCATGAGAGCAGAGCTGTCAATCACAGTCTATCCTGAGTGAGTGGTCGGCTGCTTTCTAGTCTTCTAAAGGTGCATACAGGATTCTAGGCTCATTGCTGGTCTGCCATACACATATCCTGGGTGGCCGGCATGTTAGTCTGCCATACATGTATTCTGGGCAGATGACTGAATCTGGGGCCTTTTCTATTAAAATGGAAAGTCCATGAAAAAGAGGCACTGTCCTAACCAAGTTTGAGTTCTTAGATTTCACACAGAACTGTCTCATGGGAAGTGGGGGCTGCTGAAGAGGAAGAGAAGAAAGTGACAGGGGCTAAAATACCCAGAAGCCCCAGGGCTTTCAGTTATTCCTGGAGCCAAACAGCCTTGGCAAGAGCATTGCCCCTGAATATCTCTGGACTTTGGAGTAACTTCTCAGGCATAACTAGGGAAGCAAGTGTCAAGTGGCTTATCAGGCAAAGGCACTCTGCCTTTGCCATGCAAACCTGACCCGCCTGACTTCAGTCCCCAGAAACCACAGTGGAAAGAGAGAATCAACTCTTAAAAACTGTCCCGACCTCCACATAGGTGTCGTAGCTCCAGTACAGGTACACACACACACACACACACACACACACACACACACACACACACACAC
>LOEQ01001648.1:109936-130607 GCA_001685075.1 Bramus lutescens | reverse complement strand
AGGGACAGGCACAGACAGGGACAGGCACAGACAGGGACAGGCACAGACAGAGACAGGCACAGACAGACACTCACAGACAGACACTCACAGGACTGGAGAAATGGTTCAGTGATTGAAAGTACTTCCTTCTTGCAGAGGACCCTCAGTTCCGTTCCCAGCACCCACATCAGGTGGCTCACAACTGCCTATAACTCCAGTTCAAGGGATTTGACCCCCTCTTGAACTCTGAGAGCGCCTGCACACACATACATATAAATAAAAAACAGAGTAAGTATTGAGAGAGCTTGAAAAATGCTCTTTGCCGCGTAACACAAGTTAACCTGAAACTTGTGACAATCCTCCTGCCTCAGCCTCTCTGGGGATTACAGGCATGGATCACAACAGTCAGCTCCCATGCATTCTTTCTTTGCCACTGACTTGTGCTGGGCATAGGCCAGGAGCCCAGTCTCGGCCTTGTCCAGCTGGGGCTTCCTCCTTCCCAGGGCTCTCCTGGCTCCACTGTCCCATTGAGATGAGAGCTGTGTCCCTACTGACACTCAGCAGCACACTGCAAGAAAGTTGCTGGCCCACCTCCTCTCATTAGGGGCTAATAAAAAGAGCATAGCGTCATAGGGAGTTTGTAAAAGCTCCCCCACAACCTCCTCCTACTTGACTCAGTCTCGCTGACCTTGGCTTTAGCATTATTGCCCTGCGTCCCTCTCTCACGATGACCTGTCACAAGCAATCTCTTTCTCCCTGCCCTTCCACATGGGTGGGGAGAATTGGAAACATGACCCAACATTCATTACCAGCCTTACTAATTATGGAGCACCCTTTATTCCTGGCTGTCCCACCCACGTCCCTCCCCAGCAGAAACTGTGTCCACCCTGTCTTCAGTAATGAACTTAGCCCGCTGTAAATGCCATCAGGGTTTGCTTTTGCACCAGTGGCGGAATGGGGCAGTGGCAGGGGGTGAAACTGTGTTGCACAATTGAGCATAGAAATTTCCATTTAAGAAAGTCAAGATAGCGTCTGTCGTTGCAGCACCAAACCACAGAAACTGTCTCTGAACTATTCAGCCCATACAGCCTGTTGCTCCTGAGTGAGATAAATGTGGCTACTGCCACTGAGAAACAAAATGTGTTTTACTTGATGTTAATTGATTTCATTCAAACACACTTATGACTAAGTTATTTGCACCCAATGACTTCTGTGCACACCAAGCCCCAGAACCACACACTCTGCCTCCACGGAGGGCTTCTCCTCTCTCACAAGGACTTCTTGTCTTCCAGACACCCATGCCCTTGTGAGCCTTCTTCAGAACCTGAACAAAGCAAACTACAACCTGCCCATCATGGTGACAGATTCAGGGAAGCCACCCATGGCGAACATCACAGACCTTAGGGTGCAGGTGTGCTCTTGCAAGAACTCCAAAGTGGACTGCAACACAGCGGGGACCCTGCACCTCAGCCTCGGCTTGCTGCTCCTCCTCTCTCTCCTCAGCTTATCAGGTGAGCCCGCTGAACCACACTCAAGCGTGTGCCCATGAATTTCACTGCACACATCTCTTCCGTACGTCTTCCCCAGGAAGTCTGTCCCCCAGATTGTGAGTTGATGTCTGTGTGGTTGAAACTCTCACATGTAAAAGTGTTCCTGCCAACGTTTAAAGGTATCTGAATGGTCCCCTGCCAGCCGAAGATGTTGAAAGAGGCTCTGCTATTTGGCAAACCAGCCAACAAGCAAAATTTCCCCTAGAGGCCACTTGCCTAGAACTAATAAAACTACACCAAAATTGGCCAACATAAGCTATTCCTGATCAGCTTTGGATGTGAAACGTCCTGCACAGGCTTATGTGGTTGAGCACTTGGTCCCCAGCAGCTGGCATTGTCTGGGGAAGTTCGGGAAACTTTAAGAGGTAGGACCTATAAATGCGTTGCTGGTGGGGGAGTGGCCTGGGGGTTACGTCCCATCCAGTAAGAGCGCTTTGCTTCCTTTGTGACTGTGCCTCCTGACTCTGCTGCCTCATACTGAGCCCTGGGTGGTGGCTTTCCTGATAGACTATGTCCCCTGAACAGTAAGCCAGGGTTCCTTCCCTAAGTTGCTTCTGGGAGGTATTTGGTCCCAGTGAGGGGAAAGGTAACTCATTTGTTTTTTTGTTTTTTTGAGCCAGGGTTTCTCTGCGTAGCTTTGGAGGCATTCTTGGAACTCGCTCTGTGGACCAGATTGAGCTTGAACTCAGAGACCCATACCTCTGCCTCCCAAGTGCTGGGGCTAACGGCATGTGCCGCCACCACCCAGCACAACACACTTCTAAAAGTTGCCAATGATGGGGCTGGAGAGATGATTAAGAGCACTGGCTGTTCTTCCAGAGGACCCAGTTTCAATTCCCAGCACCCATATGGCAGCTCACAACCATCTGTAACTCCAGCTCCAGGTGTTGAGGAATGAGAAAGACAAAAGCTGGGAGGAGATTGCTTATGCCCAGCAAGTGTATTAAGTACAGCATCTTATATACTATTTGTAGAGGGAGAAAGTCAAGATCAGCAGAGAGCTAAGTCAGACAGTGTTAACAAAGAGAACAGCGGTCTTAGGACTGATAACAGCATCCCTCAAGAGGAGAAAGTCAAGTTCCCAGGAATGGAAACCTTAACTCCTCTGAGGCCCTGGCCCCAGCCCCCCACACCACCACCGACTGGACCTTACTAAATCTACCCCTGAGCAAGGACACAGAATTGGTGTGCCCTTTGCCTTTCATCAAGGCCTCTGAAAAAGGCAGAGGCAGGCACACCCATCCTAGTCTATGTAGTAACTTCCAGGCCAGTCAGGGCTACACAGAGAGGCCCCATTTCTAATAATAATAATAATAATAAAAGAAAGGAAGGAAAAAATACAATGTATAACTCATCTTCCCCCCAGTGGCTAGTAGCAATGATGCAATGACATCGTTTTGAGCAGAGGAATCACTAGGCTAAGACGAGAATGAGAGAATGAAGTGAGCGTGTACTGCCAGGCTCTCCTATGTGGTGAAAGTTAGTCCAGGTTTGACTTGACAGTGGTCCACATCAGCTTCTGCTGCCCAAAAGGCTCTGAAGCCCTGGCATTTAAATTTTGAGAAATTACTGGTGTAATTGTAGGATATAAAATTGATAGAGGGAACACAGCAGATTACATCTTGGTGGCAGAGTGGGTAGGTCAATAGGAGTCACACATTTCCACATCTGACATTTGCTGTACGTGAAGCTCTGCACGGGACCAGGGTTCTGTGGGTGGGAGCTAAGGAAGAAATTCTGATGGCATGTTATGGGCTGTCTAGACTCTCTGCATCTTCCAAACAGAATCTGTCATTGCCCCTCTCCCACCCACCTCTGTGATGGCTGTGCCATCATCACCCCACCATCCCATAATCCTCAAGGCTCCCTGTAAGTCCTCCAGCTCCATACCCCTGCCTCCCTCCCTCAGCTTAGGTCCTTCTGTCTTCACTTGCTGCCCCGGTGACCTCATTGCCCTCCTAACTCCATGCCTCTGCGAGAGTTTGAGGGAGCGATGGATGCTCTCCGAAATCAAGCAGTAGAGGGTGAAGGGCTGAGGGTGGCACTGGGGATGGAGGAGTTAGAAGAGACTAAGGATTCATCAGGCTTCCTATGAGCTAGGACACCAGAAAGCAAGGACATTAGGTCAGCTACCATGAATGAACAGTGAGGTGACACACCTGATGGTCCCTTGCTTTGCTGACAGCATCTTAGTCCTGATTCAGGGATCTGAAAAATCTCCTTCATGAGCAGACACCCTGATGCCTTTGTACATGTGGCTGATTTGCTAATGGACACCATTAGCCTGCAAGGTCAGCCTTGTGTGGTATCAGCTGCAGAGATTGGGGGGGTGGCTCTCACACCAGCTGCATGCAGAACACCAAAGGAACTTTTACTATGGCTTTACCCATACTCTGACTCTGCTCCATCTGAAGCTCTAGCACTAGAGCTAGAAAATCTAGCTCAGAAATCTACTCACATCAAAGGCTTAAGGGAGTTGCAGGTAATAAATGCACAGGGGAGTCAAAGCCACCGTAGCGAGGGGACTCTTGCCATAGAGGCTCCTGGGCTTCCTGACAACCCTTTGTTCCATCCACATTGTGGGCATGTGCTGTCTCCCTGGGTGAATTCTTCAGCAGGAAGGAGGAGGAGAGCGAATTTCAGAATACAGAAGTGGCGGTATTTGTGCTGATGATACTATGGAAGTTCAAGTCCAAGTGGGTGTTAGTGAGCCACGGTAACAGTCTCAAGGAAGGCTCTTATGGTAACAACCTTCCTAAAAGATAGCTAAGAAGTTTATAGACTTTAAGAAGTTTATAGACGGATAAACAGGAAGTTCAATTAAACATCACCAAGGCAAAAAAAAAAAAANGCAACCATGGCACCCACCTTTAATCCCAGCACTTGGGAAACAGAGGCAGGTGGATCTCTGAGAGTTTGAGGCCAACCTGGTCTACAGTGTGAGTTCCAAGACAGTCAGAGCTGTTACACAGAGAAACCCTGTCTCAAAAAGATATTACCAAGAACAGAACTCAAGACACTAAATTTGGCAAGATTTAGGGGTAGAGGCAGTTCCGAAAAGCATGGACATTAGATTCTCACCTCAGCCATGAGACTTGAAAGAATTTGGGAAAAGGGAAGTAAGCTGGTAGGGTATATTTTATGTCTTATGGCTCAGCTAGTGAAGGTGCTTGCCACCAAGTCTAGTAAGCTGAGTTGGATCCTCCAGACCCACATAGTGGAAAGAGAAAATCAGTTCTAGCAAGCTGATCTGAACTTTGTACATTCATGCATGTATACACATATATATACACACACAATGTAATTTTAAAAATTTGAGCATGAACTTCAAACTACATCACAGGAGCCAAATCTGGCCCACTGCCTGTGTGTGCTTTAATAAAGTTTTATTAGTACACAGCCCCAATCCACTTACTCACATGCTGTCTGTAGCTGCCTTCTATTACCATGGCAAAGGTAAGTATTTTCCACAGTGACTACATGGCCGACAAAGCTGAGAACATTTACTACATAGCCCTTTACAGGTAGCACTTGCCAGCACCTGCCTTAGAGCATTGTCCATAAAACTTCAGCAACTACAGAAGAGGCCGATATCAGAAAGCATTGGGAACAAAACTGAGTCCTCTTCCCTCCAAACAATATTCAGAGCCATGTGACCTGGCATCAAAGTTCTGATGTTCGCAGCTTTTTTTTCCCCTGGGCTCTTCTCTGGCCTAATTCTATTCCACTGTGTGGATGAGAAAACCAATGCTCAGAGAGGCCCCCCCAGGTGAGTCAGTGGGGAAGCCAGCATTAGCCATAGCACTGCCTCCTTTATGGAAGCAGATGCCAGACATTTGCAGTTATTATAGTATAGATGGCTTTCTCCGATGGCTGAGAATTGGCTAAAAGGCTCTGCACAGCCTTCTCTGACCTCCTTTTAAAAAGGGAAATAAAACTAATAGCATGGAGAGTGATTTAAAAATGTAAATGACATTACCGCTGCTGTCAATTTTGCCATCTGAGTTAGATACTGATGGCATTGAAGGGCTGCAAGAATCTTCCATGAGTGCCCTCTCGATGAAGCAAAGTTGCTGCTGCTGCTGCTCTAAACAGAGCTATGTTTTGACATGGACAAAATCTCTGCAAAGAGATCTAAAGGAAGGGACTTCCTCAGAAACCTTTTAGACTGTGACTTTAGGCTTAATTCACCAGAAATGGCAATAAGATTAGGTAAGGAATCTTACAAGTTAAAAAAAAAGACAAATCAAAAAGAATCTTGCTAAGTTCCAAAATTAAATGACCCTGTGTTTGGGGGAGGCAGGGGGATGCTTAAGAACAAACTCCATCACTGTAAAAGCTGGGAGGATGGCTCAGTAGGGAAAGTGCTTGACTTGCAAGCATGAGATTATAGGTTCAGTTCCCCAAAACTCACATTTAAAAAGCCAGAACAACTGCTGTCACACACATGTTGGGCAAAGGACACGGGAAGATCCCCAGGGTTCAATGGTCAGTCAGTCTAGACTACATGGCCAGCCCTTGGCCATTGAGAGACCCTGTCTCAAAAGGTAAGATGGGCAGCATCTGTTTTCTGTCTCTGCGCTTACTCCTGTATCCAAGGATGAACCTAAAGAAGGCTGGAGAGATGGACCAGTAGTTGAGAGGGCTCAGTATTCTAGCAGAAAATGGAGCTGGCGATTCACAACCTCCTGGAACTCCAGCTCTAAGAGATCCAATGCGCCTTTACGGCATTAGTGAGTACACACACACGCCAGCTGCACAGTCACGCCATAATCAAGGGAGCCCTCTTTGCAATCGATCCCTCCCTGGAATCCAGGTCTTGCCTAAACTGCTTTCCCTAATGATATAGCTTTGCCTTTTTTTAGAATTTCCTAGGGTGCATTTACACCTTGTTCCCTTGTAATGGGATGTGTGTTGTGGACACAGGGAGAATCCTAAATTATAGAAGTCACACAGAAAGGCTGTCCTCTGCCAGGACCCCAGGCAGGCTTTGCAGAGACGCTGTGGTCCTTTAAAGTCATTCAACTTGAGGGACAATGATAGCTGACCCTTAAGGGATTTCTTTGTGCCACATGCATGCAAGCAAAATACTTTACATAAATTATATAGATTACCTCATGGAATCGTCTCAGCAGCCCTAGGAGGTGGGTCATTTACATGATCATCTAAATTGACTTAAAACAGGGATTGGAGACTCTCATTTAAAAACAAAGGGCTACAGACTAATTTAATGGATTTTATTCAGCCCCCATTTTTTTTTTATTTTGCCAAGTTGTCCCCTAAGGAAGAGCTGGTAATGTCTAGAAATATTTTTTATTATCATGGTGAAGAGGATGCTGCTAGTGGCATCTAGTGGTGAGAGACCAGGGACAGAACTATATGTCGTTCAGAGCATGAGACAGTAACATCTGCTGCAATGTCCTCCAGAGCATCAGACGGTGACATCTGCTGCAAAGAGATGCCCTACCCCAAAGGTCATGAGTGCCAAGGCTGAAAAGCCTGATGCTGGCCTGGAGCAGGCATGAGATGTTGGAAACTTGGCAATACCCAGCAGGATGCATGACTTTTGTACATTTAAAAACCTAAAATGGATTGGGGCTTAGCTCGTAAGTGCTTACTGAGCAAGCATGAGGACCTAAGTTCAAAACCCCAATACACACACACCTATAAGATGCAAAACATGGCAGTACATGCCTTTTCCCCATGCTGGGACGTGGGGACAAGAAGATCCCTGTGGGCTTGCTGGTCGATCAATCTAACCAAATCTGTAACATCCAGGTCAGTGAAAAACCTTGACTCAATGAGGTGAAGCATGATCGAGAACAACTGATTTCAACCTCTGGCCTCCACACACACACGTACACAACATATATACACAAATATATATATAATACACAAACATACACACACTAAAAAGGCTATTTATGTACATAATCTGAGCTGGACATGATGGCTCACACTTGTTACTCCAACACTCAGAAGACTGAAAGAAGAAAGGCCACCTTGGCCTACATGGCAAGTCCCAGGCCAGCCTGGGCTATGTGGTACCCTGCATCAAAACAACAACAGATGTGAAGAATAACCTTACATCTTCAAAATCATTTGTGATTCATAACTAACCATCTGGCAGCAATCCTGACCATTGTAAAGAGAGAACGCCACCTCAGAGGGAAGTGCTGGGCAGAGGGGTCCTGTCTCCAGTGGCTGGAGGTGGGTCCAGAGCATCTCTGAAAGAATTGACCAAACCCAAATGAGTAACAGACTGCAACTGGGTTCCTTCTCTCCTCCATGGCACTAGACTCTCTGTAACAAAAGCCCAAGAGCGAAAGGGCTTTGTCACTATCTCTAAATATTAGGTAGTTTCCTGGGCCTGGTGAAACCTATGATCTGGGCAGGAGTCAACACAGCCCTTACTGGTGTTCCGTGGAGATGGTCATGCTTGCAGACAGAGAGTTAGCAGAATGAACTGGATTTGGGCATCCTGGGAACAAAACTCCTCCATAGTCACAAAGCCGAGATGAGTAGAGAGGGCCCTCAGAACCGTGAGCAGGAACTGGGATGCTGTCCTGTTAAGCACACCATTCATGGGTACCACTTATATGTGTCCTCACAGCCCACAGGATACCTCATTTTCTTTGGGCTACTGAGCTACACATAGGTGGATGGTTGAGCAGGAACCTACAACGATGTCCTCATCCTGATCCCTGGAGCTAGTGAACAAGTCACCTTACTTGATAAAAGACACTGCAGACATAAGTTGTATATCTTGAGATGGAGAAATGCCCTGGATTAAGTAGGGCCAGCCTGATGTAACTACACAGTCCTTAGAAGGGGGCCAAAGAGCAGCCATGTGATGGTGCCAACAAGGAGGCAGAGGCAGAAAGACAAAGATGCTGCATCCCTGGCTTTGAACTTTAAGGAGTCACAGAACACATCTGCCTCTAGATTGGAAGTTGGCGAGGAGGTGACTCTTTTTCTAAAGCCCTGGGAAGGAATGCAGCCCTTTCCACACCCATTAGCATTAAACCCATGAGACTCATTTAGGATCTGTGACTTCCAGAACTGTCCAGGAGTACATGTGTGTGGTTTGAGGTTCATGGGACTGTGCCTACTTATTTTGTCAGCAATAAGAAATGAATCTAGCTGGGCAGTGGTGGTGCATGCCTTTAATCTCAGCACTCGGGAGGCAGAGGCAGGAGGATCTCTGTGAGTTCGANAGGAAGGAAGGAAGGAAGGAAGGAAGGAAGGAAGGAAGGAAGGAAGGAATCTGGTGTTTCAAGAATTACCAACAGGTCTTTGCTCTGTGGCAGAATACAGACAGACAGACGAGAAATAGATGACAGATGTCTGATTCATTGAAGATAGGCAGATGATTGAAAATAGATATACATACATACATGGATGTCTGATTGTTAATACATCTATCTGCTTGATAGTTGTCTAATCAGCTAGTTAGACGGATACATGATTCATAGGTAGATAGATAAATGATAGATTGACAGATGATAGAGAGGCACATCTATGATAACCATCGATTGGTCTCTGGGCTCTGTGCAGTGTATTCCTAGCCCAGCACATCCGTGCTAATGATCAGAACGCAAGGCTCAACCGTAGCCATGCTAACAGCTGCTGTCAGTCTCAGGGAAGAACTTTGATGCCTGAAGCCGTCAGCACTTTCAGAAGCTGGATTTTATGTTTATTGAGGGGTGTGCTGGGCCTCACATACCAAGAAGTCCTGCACCACTGCTCTATAATCACAGCCCCAAGTTCAGCTTCTTTAGATGTAGCCAGTAAGATAATCTTGTCTTCAAATGCCGTGCTAAAGAAAAAGATAATGTTCAGGGGAGTGTGGTGCGTGTTGGAGCCTGTCAATCACTGGTCTGGTTTAGTTGAGTGTTTTGAAGTGAGTTGTGATATTCCCGACCTAATTCTGTACCTTCTCCACTCAGGTCTGTGAAAACGCCAGTCTGAAGCTTGACTCCCCAGTTGCCATGGCAACAGGAAAAAGAAAAAAAAAGTCTATCCAAATCTGAAGATTGCCGTTTACAGCTCTCAAACTTCACAACCAGGCCTCAATTGTTCCACTTTCTCCTTTTTTCTTTGCAATTTCATTTAATCTGTACCTCATCCTTTGACAGCATTTTCCTTCTTCCTTTGATTAATGGAACCCTCTGGATTTGCCCTGAATGTTTAGAGATCACGCGCAACCCTGGACCTTAGGGAGCAGGAACAATGACTACTTTTCCTGATGTGTCAACACGTTGCTAGACCGCGCTCCGCCCATGCAGCTGTGGGGTGGGTTTGTATCTGTACGTGGATGGGGTACCTGTGTATATATCCAGTATTTATGTAGAAGACTGCAGGGGCTGCCTGCTTTTGAGATAGTTAGACAGAGGAGGTGGAAGCTCAGACAGCTGAGCTCTCCAGTCAAGGTCAGTCCACGGAGCTGTCACTCACTGTGCGGCAAAGTTGCATCTCCGGGAACCTGCTCAGTCTAAACACCGAATGCTGACAGACCAGCCAGGCAGGTCCACATGTTGGGGGTGGGGGAAGGGCAAGGGAAAGAAGTCTTCTCTCCTCAGTAGGACTGCCGCCACTTCCCACTGCCACCAAATGCCATGGTCCTGACTCCCAGGTGGGAAGCGGGGAATCAGAAGCTAAGAGCTGAACTATTCTCCCACTGGCAAGCATCTGTAACTGTACCACCACCCCCAGACCCACAGTCCTACAGTCCTTATGACGACATAAGTCATGGTGGAGACCCTCTCCCTCCTTGGTATATGTACAAGTGCAAATATCATCGTGGCATACCTATGAAGAGACCAACAGGTACCACCTTGTACGCACATATATTACCCACACATGTACACATGCATTACGCCTATCCACGCCATCTGTTTCATATATACAGGCATAAAATAGAGTAAACCCAGGTAGTTTTTAAAGTACCCTTCCGTGTGACTACCGTTGTTCGCAAAGCTGAGAATAAAAAGTTGTTCATTATGTCTGGAAAGGAATTGAGTTTTGTCCTGTGAGCACGTCAGGCTAAAAAGGACGTGAATGCTCCTACAGAGATTATCTTCTCTTTGAGAAACTGTAAATGAACCATTGAAGCTCACGCCAAATTTGTTTTTCTATCAAATGAAGCTAACGCCAGCCTGTGGCTTTAGAACTCAGAATGAGTGAGGGAAGTAAGGGTCTTAGTATGTTTTAATGCTGTTGCTTACAAAAGGTTTTAACCCCACACACACTTGTGCACACATGCTTTCTTATGCAATCTATGTTGGCCCTGTGCTTTTAAGTTCACCTTCCGCGGGCAATAGAGTCATATGTTGTCTTTGTTGTAGTGAGATTAAGCGAGTAGAGGTCCACATACTGCTCTTTGTTTCCACGGCCAATCTTTTTGGACCATATAGAATGCAGAGATTTTTTTTTTTCATTAAAAATAAATGGGTATCGGTGGTTAAAACTGCTGGCCAGTAGCTCTCATCTGATTTCTCCATGTGTCTAGTATGTCTGATGTGGGATTCACATTTCGGACCCCTTGGGATCCCCTGCCTATCTGTTAGATGAATGGGTGCTCATATCCCAGTACCCGCCTCCAAACCAAGTATCTCCATGAAAGTCCCAGCTGTAGGTGGGGGGGAGGTGGACAGAGACCGGAGGGTCACTAGGGTTTGCTGGGTTCCAGCCTAGCCAAGACAGCCCCAGGTTCAGGGGGAGACCCTGCCTCAAAGGAACATGTGGAGAATGACTAGACTACCTGGTGCTTCTCTACTATACTCCACATGTGTGTACCTATATATATACTCACACACACACACATGCATACCACCCACAAAAGTAAAAACCTCCAACATACAAGTTGTGCAACAGGCATGCCATGTCTAGCACAAGGATATAACTTATTACAGTCCACTGTGCAGCTGACTGAAGACTTCCAGGCCCGGCCTCACCCTCAATTGGATTAAACCAAAGCCTAGTCATTTGTATCTCCATAGTTCCCAGACATGGAGATCTTTTAAATAAAAGATGCCACATTGTGAACACGACATAAAGGTTCTCTGTGGGCACATGGCCTGCTCCATGATGGGGGAGACTCTGAGCCCACACATTCACACTCTACAAGATGGTCCTCTTCTGAGCCTACTTGGTGTACCACAGTGCTCCGCTCTCCTCCTGCAAGGCAGGGAAAGGGGGAAAATGTTCACCCTTGAATGGACCAAAGAGCATCCTCAGGTCTAAAGTCAGCCTGAGTCTCATGCTAAGCAACAACCAGAAAACTCCTTCAGTGTGCACTGGAGCCGTTGCTAGAGCTAGTGCACATGCACAGGGGTGCACCAGCTGAAGGAAACAAAAGAAGACTCCTCCCCTACTCTTCATATAGATTGCAATTTAGATAAGAACACAGAACAAGAGAAGTCTAATCTGGGGGGTGGAATGGCTCAGTTAATAAAACCCTGGCCTCAGAAAGGTAAGTTCAGATCCCCAGAACCCATATAAAAAGCCAAGCATGGTGGTCCATACCTATAATTGCAGCAAAGGTGAGACAGGAGACAGGGACAAGCGGCACCCTGGAAGCATGTTGGCCAGCCGAACTAGCCTACTTTGTGAGGCAAAGGAGAAACCGGGTCTCAAACAAAAGAAGGGCACCCAATTTTCAAGGCTGATACAAAATAGGACTTTGACTCTTAGAACAGAGAGGGAATTTGATGTCTCCGGAAGACTCTCAAACTCTCAAACAGTCAGATAAATGTAGATGGGTCAATTTTTAAACAAAATAAATGCATCATGTCTCACTCTGAGGATACAAGCAGAACATTGTGAAGGTCTTTTCTGCTTTTTTTTGGAGACAGGGTCTCATATAGCCCAGCTGGCCTCACACACCCTATGTAGCCAAGAATAACCTTGAACTTCTCCTCCTGCCTCTACCTCAAGTGCTGGAATTCAAATGTGTGCCATCATGCTCAATTTACAAAGTCCTGGGGATGAAACCCAAGGATTTCTGCATGCTAGGCAAGCACTCTCCCAACAGACTTATGGCTCCTGCCTGCTCATCGAGTCTGTGCAGGAAATTTCAACACAAGGCAGCTCCCAAATGGAGATGGGAAACTGAGAGGAGTCACCGCTCCTTTAAGTGGCTGCTAGGACCATCACGGTCTCCCTACTGCAGCACAGTATTACAGCTCTCGACTTGGCAGCAATGCACCAAAGGCCCATTGTAGGCCAGAAGACCGCAGTCTGAACCATTGGCCGGAGTGCCTATCCATCGACACCAATATTATGATTTGGATAGAAGATGTCCCTACAGACTCAAGGGTTGAATGTTTGGTCCCAATCTTTTGGTTTTTTTTTAAGATTTATTTATTTAGTATACAATGTTTTATCTGCATGTACAACTGCCCACCAGAAGAGGACATCAGATCTCACTACAGATGGTTGTGAGCCACCATGTGGTTGCTGGGAATTTAACTCAGGACCTCTGGAACAGCAGCCTGTGCTCTTAACCTCTGAGCCATCTCTCCAGCCCAGGGTTTTGTTTTTGTTTTTTGTTCTCAGGGTAAAGGGAGTCATTGTCCCAAAACATCAAAAAGTGCCTAACTGGAGAAAGTAGGCCACTGAGGACAAGCACTTAGCAGGAACTTGTGCATAGACACTTCCTGTCCTGACTCTACTTCCTGCTGAGCTATGAACTGCTGTTTTACCACATCCTTCTCATGCAGACAGACACCTCAGCAACCCTGAGCCAGATAAATCCATCCTCGAGCTGTCTCTGTGGGATACTTTAATGGCTGGATAGTGGTCACTAATACAACCAGCTTATGCAAAGGTGACAGTGCCCTGCACTGCGAGTGGCCTTCCTCTATTCAGCACCTCTTCCTGACAGCACCTTCTGCTACTAAGTTCCTGTGAAAGATTCTGCTAAGTGTTAACACTATACTAAAATGTTGGAACTTAGAAATTTCTCCCATACAAAGCACTGTAATTTCTTAAGCATCCCCAACTGTTTCTGGAATAAGCCATGGCTCGTTAACACATACATAAGGGCTTCTACCAGATTTTTTGAGAGATTTGTTGTTGCTTTTTTTTAAATGTGAACGTTGTAGGACATATATATGCAAGTGTTTGCAGAGGTCAGAAGAGGGTGGCAGGTCCCCTAGAGCTAGAGTTACAGGTGGTTGTGAACCACCAACTTGTTTGATGGGATCTGAACTCAGGTCCTGTGCAAGAGTAGCAAGCACTCAGTCACCCAGCCATGTTTCCAACCTTGGCTAGACTAATTCATATATTGAGTATCCAAAAACCAACCCATGTCCTTCCAGTGCCCATTCATTCCCAAACGGAGAGAGAGAAGAGGATGCTGAGGGGGAGGGTAGTGTAAGGTTCCCCAGAGCTAGGCCTGTGCCAGGTTACAACGCCGTGTCGAGGAGGCCACGTCTGCAGGATCTCTGAGCCATTTCTGGTTTTGTAAATGTACCCAAGAGATGTCTCTAAGTACAGTTGACTTGAGTGTGTGTGGACAGATCAAATCACATCATAAAAGGCTGCCCCTTTCTGTTGACACCAAAGCCACCATCAACATCGTCATCGTGAGATCTGACTGTGCCTTTCAAAAACATTCCCAGCCATTCTCTCCCCTCCTCAAGACTGTAGCACAAACACTTCTCATGACCTCATGAGGAAACACTTTCATCAATGGTCACCCAAAATCTGTATTAACGTTGCTCCCTCTATTTCCTCTTGTTAATGGACAAGCAAATCCCTTGGCTCTAATGAACATCTGTTCAATAAAAGAAAATAAAGTAGCCAGTCATGGTGAGGCACACCTATAATCTAAGCACCTGGGAGACAGGGCCAAGAGTTCAAGGTCATCTTTGCCTACATAGCAAATTCATGGCCAACTGAGGATGAGGCTTGTCTTATTCTCCCCTCATTAATAATGTTATAATTTGAATGTAAAGTGTCCCCCACTGGCTCATGTGTTCTAGCACTTGGTCCCTAGCTGGCAGTCTGTGTGGGAAAGTCAGAGTTTATAAGAAGTGGGTGCCTGAAAGAATTAGGTCACTAAAAGCACACCTTGAGGCCTTACAGCCCAGACTGTCTTCCTGTTTATTATCTCCTTCCTGAGTTCTACTGTGATGTGATCAGACAGTTTCCTGCTCCTGCCACCAGGCCATCTCAGCCATAATGGACTGTGACCTACCTGAACTGTGACTGTCCATGTGTACCAGCATCATGGTCTGAGAATTAAATGCCCTCTCAAAAATAAAGCCTTTCTCCCTTAATCTGCTTTTGTTATGGGTGGATAGATAGACATAGGTAGGTAGATAGGTAGAAGGTAGAACATGGCTATACAGATGATAGACAATAGCAAGAGTACTTTAGAGACGTCCTTAGCAAAATAAAAAAATAGGGTAATATTTTTAAGTGCCTCTGTGGGCCAAGCATTACACTTTTTGAAAGATTTATTTTTTACTTTAATTTACATGTATGGATGTGTTTTACCTGCATGCATATCTATGCACTGCCTGGTATCCCCAGAGGCCAGAAGAGGGCAACTCATTCCCTGGAACTGGAGTTACAGACAGTTGTGAGCTGCCAGCTGGGTGCTGGGAATTGAACCCTGATCCTCTGGAAGAGCACCCAGTGTTATTAACCAATGAGCCCTCTCCCCACCTCGAACACTGCATATCCTTTTATATGTACATATGGATGACATTTCTCATTACATATGAAACATATAATATGTAATTCTCTTTGTAGCCTACACAAATCATGAGACATTAAAAACAGCATTATCTCCATTACACAGATGAAGCCACTGAGATTCACAAACCATCTCTAACTGGGTCTTTTTCTTTCCTTTTATTGAAAAAAAAAAGTTCTTTTCTCAAACACTATATCCTCATCACCGTTTCCTCTCCCTCTACTCCTCCCAGTTCCTCCTCCCCTCCCCTCTCTGGATTCACTCCCTTTCTGTCTCCCATTAGAAAAAGAGCAGGCTTCTAAGAGGTAACAACCAAAAATGACAAATATAATAAGATGAAGCAAAAACTTTCACATCCAAGTTGGACGCGGCAACCTAACAAGAGAAAAAGAGTCCTAAGAGCAGGCACAAGAGACAGATCCACTTGTTCCCACAATCAGAAGTACCATAAAATACTTAGCCAACAACTGTTAAGATATACACAGAGGATCTGCAGACCCATGTAGGCCCTGTGCGCTCATGTGTGTCTTGCTTAGTTGACTCAGAGGGCCTTGTTCTGGTGTCCTCCATCCCCTCTGGCTCTTATCTTTCTACCTCAAACTCATGACCCTCCTTCTGGCTTTGACTCCTTCAGCAAATCCTACTGGTGTGCACCACCACAACCAGCTCTTACACATGTTAAGTATGGTGTCCATGTTCACCCTGGTACTTTTTCTGCTAACCTCGAAGACACCCCCAGAAATGAGTTAGTGTCTCCACGGAGCATATGGAGGCCATCGGCACTGCAATGACAGTGACAGAGGAAGCTGCACTAAAAGAACTCAAACGTGCAAGTCAGGAGCTGCAGGAACTATTCCTTGCCTCTTGGACAGTCTGTCTCCAAGAAACTGCTGGTTTGGGGTAAATAAGAAGGAAGTTGATTTCCTGGCAGCGAGTCACGAAGATGTTAATTTGGAAAATTGCCTCAAATGAATGTAAGAAGCATAAACTAACACTTCAAACCAAAAGCAAAGCAATTTGAGCCAATCAGGACACTGCTGATCTTGCCATCCTTCCTCAGAAAAGCAATTTTCTGTTCTTCTGCAAACAGCCACAAAGCTGTGGCCTTCTCCTGCCCCCAGGCCCATTAAGACACCCAGTGCACAGGGCACACTGCAAAAGTCAACAAATCTTGACCTTCATAGGGACCTCCCAGCCAAGAGGATGGGTCCTAGGGTGACGCTTTCTAAATTAAATCTGCCACCACTGGACAGTTTGCTCTCTAACCAGCATGGCCTCTGCTCTGCAGTGAAGCCTGCACCAGGTGGGTGCGTGGGCCCTGGCCTGGCCTGGCCTCTTCTCTGCCAGCAGGGCAGCCTCCAGGGGCAGGATCATTCCCTGAAGACCAAGCATCTGGTACCTTCAGGAATTCCACACTTTCTCTGAGCTTGTCACCAAGAGGAAGCAAGCAGATGTTCTGGATCCAGCAACTGCCTACCCTGTCCCTCTGCAGATTGCAAAGGCATTGCTATTTCAAAGGGCGACCAGCCATCCCTCAGGCTCCCCATCATCTCATAAAGCATCATTTTCTCAATGCTAATGCCTGTAGATCAAGATGAAGCCATATCCTGCACACCTCTCACCACCTCAACTCTGCCTTACTGAGCAGTCATCTGTAGCATGAGCTCCAACTGCGTTCAAACTATCATCTAAAGTCTGTGGGGCTCATAGGGTCAAGGTGCTTGCCATCAAACCTGACCATCTGGGTTCAATTACCAGAACCCACCAGGTGAAACAAACTCCAAGTTTTCCTCTGGCCTCTACACTCACACACACGACAAATGTAATAAAGTAAAAATAAATTTATAATTTTACTTATACTCATTTAAAAAAAAAACTATCACAAAAGAAAATCCAGCATCATCTATCAGTTACCTTTCTCATCACTGACAAACTACCCAACAAAAGAAACTTAGGGGAGAGAGGGTTTCATTGAACTCACAGTTTGAGGGTACAGTCCAAAATGTTGGGGAATGCATGGCAGCAGGAACATGAGGCAGGCGGTCACAGGACTCCACAGTCAGGAAGCAGAGAGAGGTGAGCACTAGTGTTCAGTTCAGCACTCCAGTTCATGGGATGAGGCTGCCCAAGTCCAGAGTGGGTCTTCTTCCTCCTTACTAAACTTCTCTGGAACTCCCTCAGAGATTCATCAGAGGGCTCGCAAGACAGCTCAGCAGTTAAGAGAGCATAGTGCTCTTGCAGAAGACCTGAATTCAGTTCCCAACACTCCAATCAGATGCCTTACAACCACCTGTAACTTCAGCTCCCTGGAGATCCAGCACCTCCGGCCTCCTTGGGCACCTACAGGAAGACAAACACATACAGTCGAGGGTCTGACACCATCTGCTGGACTCCACAGGCATGCGTACAAACACACATACACATAAAATAAAAGCAAATAGAATTTTTTTAAAGGGACTGGGAATATAACTCAGTGAGTCATACAGCATTTACCTGTCATATTCAGGGATCTAGGTTCAATCCCCATTACTCAGGGCAAAAAAAAAAAAAAAGACATTTTGCCATTTTGCACAGTAGGGTCCTCGTTTGTCTTGTTTCGATCCAAGGAGGCAGGAGTGTTAAGAATGGCTCAGTATGAACCAAAAACCACCATTAAAGTGTCTGTAGTATGATGTTTTACTCTTTTGGCTTTTTGGGGAGCCCAGCACCCAACTCCCAAATAAATCACACACGGAAGCTTATTCTTTTTTATAATCGCCTGGCCTTAGCTTGGCTTGTTTCTTGCCAGCTTTTCTTAAATTAACCTGTCTACCTTTTTCCTCTCGGCTTTTATCTTTCTTATGTATATCTTACTTTTCTTCCATAGCTGGGTGGCTGGGTGGTCCTGATAGTCTCCTCTCCTTGTTCTATCTTGTGCCCCCTTTCTCCTATTTATCCTCTCTGTCCGCCAGCCCCGCCTATCCTTGGTCCTGTCTAGCTATTGGCCATTCAGCTCTTTATTAGACCATCAGGTGTTTTAGACAGGCAAAGAATCACAGCTTCAAGGAGTTAAACAAATGCAGCGTAAACAAAAGTCACACACCTTACAATAATCTTCCCCAACAAGAGTCAAAGCAAGCTCTTGTAAAACCAAGTTGTTGTGAACACGGAGAAGGAAATTACAACTTAAAATTAACCTAGGAAACGCTTTAAAATGTTAAAAGGAGGGAAACCAACTTCGGCATGAACAGAAAGGTTAAAATGAGATTGATTTAAATTTCAGCGCAAGGTCAGTTCCTGGCACCTTGCACATATACGCAGCAGTTTCATTAACAAAACAGAATTCAACCGGGCTCCCAACCGGGCTCCGGGTCAGCTCTACAAAGGGTGTATCAGCCCTGAGTGCTGAGAGGTTTTTGTGGAAAGCAGCTGTTTAACACACCAGAAAGAGCATCTCTGTAAGGGTAAGAAAGAAAATTAAGTCATCACTTAAGAGTGTCACATCTGCTGTTTAGATGAAGAAAAACTCAATCAGGAAAAAAAATCAAAAACCAACAACCACAAATCTCCTACCAAGTAAAGGAGGATTGGAATAAAGGAGGAAGCAGGGGCTGGAGAGGCTTCAATTGAGTCTGCTTCCCAGCGCTCATATTGGACTGCTCGTAACAGCCTGTAACTCCAGCTGTAGGGGATCCAACACCCTCTTCTGGATTCTGAGAGCACCTGTATTCCTGAGAGTGTGTGAGCATGCACGTGAGCACACACGTGCACAAACATACTTAAAACAAGATAAACCTCTTCTAAAAAGAAATGAGAAGCTGTCATCTTCCAATCCGAGCACTAGTTCATAGATGATTTGGGCTTGCTCATGGTCGTAGGCTAGACCTCACTAGAAACTCCAGTGCAGAGTTCTCCACTAAAGAGCTGGGTCTGAAGTCAGTAGCCACTTTCTAACTGGTGCCAGAGGTTTGTGAGAACTCTCTATAAAAGCACAGTACAAACTCAAGTGACAGTTCCTTACTAGTTATTGAGGGGGGTTTTATATCCCCAGGTAAGGTTCACTTAAATCCTAGCCCTCACCAGCTCAGAATGTGACATCACTTTGAAATAGAGTAATTTCAAATATAAGTTAAGGGTCTGTGAGTTCAAGGCCAGCCTGGTCTACAGAGTGAGTTCCAGGACATCCAGGGTTACACAGAGAAACCCTGTCTTGAAAAACCCAAAAAAATAAAAAAGGCAGGGGTAGCTCCCAACACACACACTAGCCTTCACACTCGCTCGCACATGTGCAAGCATACACATGCCACATACATCCACATGTACACAGACACACATGCATGTATACACACACAGTAGTTTTGCATGCTTTACATGGGAAGGAAGTTCTCTGTATGAATTGAGTAAAGCAGAAGTGGACTGGTAAGGATGTAGTCAGATGATAGCTGGGGAAGACAAATGAGGCACACCCTCCCTGGTCAAGCCTGATCCATCTTAGTTACCAATGCTAAGGGGACTTACAGTCTTCCTCTAGCTAAACTCAAACTGGAGTGACCCCGCCCCCACTCTAGAATACAGTCCTCTGAGATCAGGCATATGAGTTGCTGGATCATATAGACCTATAGTCAAGGGATTTCTTAGCCCATTGTTGAGACCCAAACCCAGGGCCATCTGTGCTGCTGGAAGTTGGGGTCCTAATCAACAGAAAGCAGAATTCTAGAAGCTTTCCTAGATACTGCTTCCTTTAGGGAACAGACTGCAGAAAAACACATAGTAAGTACACAACCTATAGAAGGTCACAGATTTGATTCCTTTTGGCACTGGACCTCGGCCTGGGTCTGGGGGAACTTTGGAGTCCTGTTTCTCCCCTGAGTACACTGTCTCCTGGCCCATGACCATCCATGTATCTGTCCAATTCACTGTGACCCAGGAACATGGAGAACTCTGACTGGTGATGGCTTTGCAGAGGGGATCAACCATGCCTCCTGTCCTGTCTAGTTACCTTCCTAAGCGGCCAAGCTCCCTATAACAATATAGGTGGGACAATAGGACTTTCTATCCCAGCCAGTACTTTCACTAATTCACTAGACTCAGAGACACCCGCAACATCCCCTCTAAACTCAGACCCACCCCTACCCTGGTCCCTTTGTTCTGTTCATGGATCTCCCATCCCAGCTTCCTCCACTGAGTGGCTCATGGCACTAACAATGACTTCACCTGAAAGCCATCTCAGCACATCTATGAATCCCAGGAATGATTATTTAAACCAGTGCCCCCAACCCCCATCAGATCTGTGGCATAAGCATCCCAGACCAGTCTTTCCTGACACTGCTCCCTTTTACCCAAATGGAGACCTGCCCCTCTTAGCATCAGGCAGCTATAGCGTTGAGAGAAAGAAACCAGGTTAGATTCCACTTATTTAAATCACACTAAAACCCTGGCAACTGGGTCTACTGTG
>LOEQ01001648.1:97609-108800 GCA_001685075.1 Bramus lutescens | reverse complement strand
CGCGTCCTCGCTTCCCCTATCTCCCAGGAAAGGGGTCTCTGGATAAACTGGTATCGGCGGACTTGTTCTGTTTTCTTGTAGGTGGAGACGCTCCTGCAACAGATGCAAGACAAGTTTCAGATCATGTCCGACCAGATCATTGGACGGAATATCCTTTTGGTTCGGAGGCAGCTTCTTAATGGTGGGGGGTGAGCAGGTGGTTTGCAAACCGACTTAAGGTAGTCATTTAGAAATTACTTTTTTTTGCAAGAATTTGTTTTTACTCTTTTTAATTATGTGTACAATGGGTGCGCGTGATTGGCTCTCCTGGAGCTGGAGTTACCGGCGGTTGTGAAGCTGCCCAATATGGGTACTGGGAACCCCATTCAGGTTCTCTGCGAGAGCCTCAGATGCTCTTAACCCTGAGCCATCTCTCCAGCCACACTTAAAAATTGCTTTACTGATCTGGGCTATACTGTGTTCCCGAAAAGGATGGTGCCAAGACAGGCATGGCTGAGCTAGCCAAGTTCCCTGTTGGGGGCCCTCCAGAACGCCAGTGAAGGGGTTGGGCTGTAAGGTAACTATTGGCTGGCAGTGCACATTTGAGCCCTTCAGTCTCCAGTCCTCTTCTTACCCTTACCAGTGGAATACAGAGCCCTCTGGGATTAACAAACAAACCGAGGCTTAGGAAACAGAACTCACCTGGGTACCCTGTATTTGGACCGCCAGGCTATCGCTGTAACCAGAAGAAACTGGGGAAGGCAGCTGCTTAAGCCAGGCTGCGAGGGGCCTGGAGGACGACAGGGCCAAAGTGGGGCGTTGGTGTGTGGGCTCTTTAACTGTGCCACTCGATGACATGAGCAGTCGCATTGACGACCTGGAGAAAAATATCGCTGACCTCATGACCCAGGCTGGAGTGGAAGAGCTGGAAGGTGAAAACAAGATTCCTACTGCGCAGAAGAGTTGAAGGTAAGGGAGGGCCCCAGTGTGCTCATGGCAAACACGGAAAACGGCCGCAAGAGCGCTCTTGATGTAGCTGATAGTTTTCACCGTGTCCTTTGCCAGCCTGCTGATGTAGTTGATCATTTTCACCGTGTGCTTTGCCAGCCGGCATCTCTCTGCACCCCACCCGTGAACTCCATATATTGAAATTTTTCGTGACACACTAATTGCTTAGGTAGAATTTATATTTCCAGTTTTCATTACTTAAAACTATGCCCAAGCCTTACACATCATAACACAATGTTGTTGACTCCAAAGCTCACACCTAAGAAGAGTGAAATTGATGACAAAAGACAAAACTCATTTCTATTTCAGATTTATGTATATATGAGTGTTTTGCTTGCAGATAGACCTCATGCAGGTCTGGTGCTATGGGAGGCCAGAAAGCATCAGATCCCTTGGAACTAGAGTTACAGACAGAACCTCCCGCCATATGAGTGCTAGAAATCAAACCTAGGTCTTTCCAGGAACAAAAAGTGCTCTTAACCACCGAGCCATTTCTAGCCCCTTGGTATTTTAATTGTTAAGTTTACAGTTTTGTAATGGGCCTCACTCATTCCCTGGCCTCGCATTGGACACCTGGAACCTGGGCACATCTCCAGCTGGTGAGCTGGTAACTACTGACTACCAGGCAATGCCATTTCGGAACATGTGTATTTGGTACCCTGCCCTGGCGACTGAAAGATTATTTCATTGTTTTCTTTTGGAAATAGCAGAGAATTCAGGTCATCTACATGAGCATCTATCTTAAATTTGAGAGACTTTGTGACTTTTATTGTGGACTTGAATCCTTCCCTCTTAGAGTGGATTAAATTTCTACTCAATCATTTCAGGTAGAAGCCGACAGAGGTTCAAACCACTCGGTGCAGTGAATTTCTTTGTAGCGTCACCTATGTTATCGGGGGGCGGGGCACTCACAGCCCTCAATTTTTATTTTTTTATTTTTGACATAATCTCACTATACATCCCTGGCTGGCTGGCCTGGAACTTGCTATATAGACCAGGATGACCTCAAACTCACAGAGATCCACCTGCTTCTGCCTCTGCCTCTTAAATTCTGGGATTAAAAGTTATTTTGGGACATGGCCTGGAACCAGCTTTTCAGTGAGTTAAATAGGTTGTTCTGAAGTCCAGGAGACTAGATGGGGGTTGGAGGGTCCTGATACATAACTAATACACTGGGTTGCTTGGCTGTGAGATGCTCATGAGCTCAGTACATGCTATGTTGTCTTCAGTCCTATTTAGAGGGCAGCTGCAAAGTGTCCAGTGAATCTTGGAAGCCACTAGGGAATTTTGATTTGTTGTGGCAGAAAACCCCATGAGTCAAGAACTGAAAGACTCTCTTTGAAGTTGTTCGACTGATGGGGAAACACACAAAAAGGGGAATGAAACTAGGAAGTGGATTCAGAGAATTTTGAATAAAAATGTCCAAATCAGGGGCTGGAGAGACGGCTCAGCTGTTAAAAATACGTATGTTCTTGTAGAAGACCCAAGTTCAGTTCCCAGCCCTCACTCACCACTGTCTGCTACTCCACCACAAGGGCCTGCACTCGCCACTCCATACCCACACACAGGAACACACACACACATGTCAACTTTATTTACGCACAAGGACTTGCATTCACCTCTCCATACCCACACACACGTCAACTTTATTTACACACAAGGACCTGCACTCGCCTCGCCATACCCATACATAGGAACACACACAAGTCAACTTTATTTACAGTGGCACTTTCTAAGATTTATAAAACAAAGTGAATTTTCTAGAATAGTATGCATGGAGAATCCAACAGATGACTAAGTGGAAAATGTTGGCTATTCTGGGGGTGACTCTGCTGTGCCCTCAATGCTGCTGTTGATTGCTTTTCTTCTTTCACAGGCTGCTGATACTCACAGTGAATCCAGAACGTCGTTTTTCCCAAGCCAAGAGAAAACCAAGTGGCTTTCTGCAACTAACTGTTATGTGTCGACAGGTTTATAAAGCGTGCATTCTTATTACAGCCTGCATAGTCCATAGAGTGTCTCTCCCCCCAACATCCCCAGTTTCTCAAACTTGGTATCTTTACATCTTGGTCAGTTGTCTTAATTATTAAACACTAAAACTTTGGCAGTTTCTGCATAAAATAATCCAACTTTTTAGTGAGTTTTGAAGTCCTTTCCCACTGTTCCTTTTGTGGTAGTTACTGTTTGATGAAGTAGCAGATACTTTCCAGTTAAGTGACTAGTAACTCCTCCCTTTGGCAGAAGCCATGATGTGAGATGTGTACGTTTAGGCTTTGTTCATCTTCAGCACAAGGTGACTGTTGAGCTGACGCTAGACTGTCAGAAATGCTTTTCCAAATGGCCGAGAACGTTTAACAGTGGTTTGTGCCGGAGTGTCTGTCAGAGTTTTGCATGAGATTCTAGTAGCATTGGTAGGGCCTGCCATGCTCATTTGGCAGGCTATCAGAACCCAGTGACCCTGGCCTCCCTTCGAGCTACTGACAAAAGGAAGAGACCAAAAGACCTGAGTGAGTCTACTGCCAGTCACGTGGCTAAGAAATGCCCAGTGGCTGGTGGAGGCTCTGGTTTTTAAGAAATTCTATTTTACTTGAACTATTTCTTGCCTAAATTCTTGCACAGTGAGTTCTATTATTGACTAAAGAAGACAGAAAATAAACTCTTTACATTTGGAATTCCAGTGTCTGTAGGCTTAGCCTCCAGGCCACTTTTGATGATCTGAAAGGCAATCCATGTCACTGTCCCCACAAAGTGAATTCATACAATAAAAAACGTGAACAGTTGGAAAGTTTGAAAAATGGTGTGGTCCTTCTAGAGGAAGCCCTGACCAAGTCAGGCACTCTGTTTTCTCATTTGTGTTGCAGACAGGCTAAGAACAACTTCGTCATATTTCTGAATTCTGGGGTGGGATGGGGTGGGGCGACAGAGGCTCCTGAAAGCGTGTTGCTGGGCTTGCTCTCAAGCAGCAGGGGTTCCTGTCATCAGCCCTGTGACTGGCACTACAGGTTGAGCCTCTCAAGGTGCCACTCTGTTATTAGGCTGGGACAGACCGGCTCCAACCTGCCTGCAGGACACGCTTGATCTTATAAATGGATGCTCTGGGTCTGCTTGTCATCCCGAGACAGTGGGATGGTTCAGGAAGGAGTTTGCGACCTAAGAAATCAGCTTCCGAGGCAAATCCCTGGACCAGAAACACCTGTCATGATAGAGGTGCTGGGAACCCTGCTGCTTGGATGTCCTTGTGCCCAGTATGTTTGTTAGCTTAGTTTTCAGATAAAAAACGGTGCCATGTTACATTACCAACTGAAGCCTCTGAAAAAGCAAGAGGGGCTGGGTACTTGAGAAGGGTAGCCTGGGAAGACTTCTACAGGGATACTTGTCACTGGAAGGAGGCTGCCCAGAAAAGGTTTATGGTCCTGTTGGGTTTAGGAAAGTTTCACACTAGGTCAGAGTCCTGTGCAAACCAGCCAGTCAGAACCACTGGCAGCCCTAGAGCAAGGAAATCAGCCCTGATCCTCACCTGTCTCCCATCTCACTCAAATGTCTGCAGGTAGGTGGGCACCTGTAAGCTCAACCCACAGGTTCCATAGGCTCCCTGTGTAAATAAAAATCTCAAGTGTCCAGCTGCTTTTCCAAACTTGGGAGCAAAGCCTTAGACCTTACATAAAACAGGCTTTGTGGCATATCCAACCTCCACCCGAGGCCGGACTGTGGAGAACAGCAGGTAGGCATGTGACTAAGCTCTGGGTACATGGTAGACTTCCACTGCAGGCCTCCTAGCCAGCCAGACTTCTGCCTGCCTTGGCACCATCTGGGTCAGCTGGAGAAAGCCCTATGCTGGGACCCCGTGTTCTCCAAGGAGCAACGTCACTTTCCCTTAGCCTCTGTTCATCAAAATCTCCATCAGTCAGCCCCAGTCCCTCACCCACCCAGCCATCATTCAGGAGAGCAGCTAACTCTTCGCTCCTGGGTCATTCACAGATGAGTAGGCGACCAAGAAACAGCCAGGCGCCCCATCAGCCTCGTTAGACCCCTAATGTGTGCACCGTGCTTTCTTTAAGCTACAGAGTCTTTAACAATCTTAATCATTTGCCAGTCTTGTTATTTCTATTTGGCCACGTTGGGTGAGGTCAGTCTGCAGAACCCTGGGGAACTGAAGGTTGGATGGCCTCTGAGAGCCCTTTGAATCCCAGCCTTACCTAGGGTATGATAGCAATACCATCCTCCAAGCCAGTCAGCCCCTTGGAAATGAACTTGATAAACATCCTGTTTGCAAGTTACAGACCGACCATAAAGATAATTGTGTTCCACTCTTACTTTGGGTTTATGTATTTTTAATTAGAGCAAAGAAACTAGAAGAATTAGTATAGTGTGTTGATGTATAGGCTCCTAAAATGACCTGGAACCAGCCCTGATTATTACCCTTGTCCAGATAGCACCTGTGAAAAAGATTGTCTCCTCCCGCTTTTTAAGGATTGTTAATGTGGATACGGTGTGAGTGCAGGTGCCATGGCATGTTCAGAGGCCTGGGGATATCTGCCAAGTCCATTGGTTTCCACTGTGGATTTGGGTTCCGGGCGTCAAACTCAGACTGTCAGGCTCCCTGATGGGGCTTTCACCCACTGAGCACCTGGCAGCCTGTGGGGCTTTATTTGGAGATGCTGCGCTGTGTTGAGGGCTGCCTTTTCACTGTTTGGTTTAATCTGCAGGATGCCATTGGATTTTTATGTGACCCATCTCCTTTGGAAAACGAATCCAAGGGTCTGAGCTACATGAAGTCAAAGCAGTGTGTCCTGACATCTGTCTGCCATACAGCACCCTCTCTGCTGTTCCTTGCCTCTGTGAGCCGAGATATCAGGCTGTCTTCCAGGCTGTCCCAGAGTCAGCCCCATGGCCTTGAAATTTAGGCCAGTTTTGCGTTCTTCCATTAAGCATAGTCTAAAACTAAGTAACAAAACACCAGACTCGAGTTGCCTAATGACCTAGAGTTCAGGCATTGACTGTGTAGCACCCACCCCATCTCTCTCTTTTAGAATGTTTTATTCTTCCAGTTTTATACATGCATACAGTGCATCCTGGTTATATCCCCACACAAACACACATTTTCCCCTTCTACTCCTTACCCCTCCAACACACACCCTTCTTCGCGTCCTCTCTGTATGACGTGCCGAGTCCCATTAGTTCCAGCCGCATAGGCATGGACAACCTACCAGTAACCACAACCCCAAAGAAAGATGACTCCCCTTCCCCCAGTAGCCCTCAGTGGAGCCGCATCAACTCCACTACCACCTATGCTGGATCTTCTGCAGGTCACTGTGGCTGCTGTGAGCCCATGAATGAAACGGCCATGCCATGTCTGGAAGAGCATCCTACAGCATTAACCCCACCCTCTGACTCTTAAACCATCTCTCTCCCTTCTCTGTGATGTTCCCCGAGCCCCAGGCCCGGCTTTACAGTTACTGACGCAGAGCACATGAGGCAGGGGCATCTGTGTGCGTATTTTTAAATGCTTTTATTACATTTTTTTTATCTTGTGCGCATGTGTACGTGTGTGGGCCCGGACATCATGGCACATATGTGGAGGCCAGAGGACAAGTAGGAGTCACTTCTTCCCTTCCACTGTGTGGATCCCAGGGATGGATCTCGGGTCATCAGGCATGACAAGCACATGCCTTTGCTGAACCATCTTCCACCCTCTTACTCTTTAGAATCTGTGTGACAGGTGTGAGGAGAACCCCAGCTGTCAGTCTTCACCTTCCACCTTGTTTGAAACAGGCCCTTCTCGGCTGCACAAGCCAGGCCAACTGGTGGTGGTAGGGGGTCCACTCGGATCCAACACTACTCAAACGCCAAGTCAGTGGAGGAAACAGAAATATATTGTAATCAAGCTGCTACTGACCACTCAGAGCCGCAGAACAGACTCAGGAGCTGAGCTGCAACCTCGAACCAGAGCTTTTGTAAGCATGAAAATACAAACATCTGTGCTAAGTAACAGTTAAGGTTTCACCAGTCAGGATTCAGGGATCGGGGCCTCTCTTGGGAACATTTCTCCGTGATACATTTACCTTGTTCTCACTGGTTGTTCACCCAAGTGTGGCGGGGCGGCTTGCCTGTCATTCATGTCCCAGCCTGCCAACCAGGATGTCAGTGAGGCTTGGGGAGGTCTGGGGAACTTAAATTTTACCTGACCCTGCTTTTAAATGGAGTCTAGAAACAAGATGGCAGTACTTAGGGCAAGCACCTTTTGCTTATTCCCAACATTCTGAAGATTTGAATTCAGGGCCTCATGTTGGCATGGCAAGAGCCATCGTCCCTGCCCAAGTATCCATATTGGGCATCCATAAATTCCCCCGTTTATTATTTTCGATGTTATTTCCTCAGCATAGAAGGGAGAACAGTTCTCCCCACATCCGCTCATGTCAATCACTCTGGCCCAGACAATCTGAGGTCACTGAAAAGAAACTGATTCTTAGTTACTAGGAGCAGCGGAGCCCTGGGCTTGGCCTCACCAGCCCTCTGAACCCAGAGTTTGCCCCAGCCCAAAGAGCCGAGGGCCAAGAGGTCTCACCCTGCCAAGATGAATCACACCATTAAAATACTTAAAAATAAAACTTAAAGGTGGTGGCACATGCCTTTAATCCCAGCACTCAGAGGCAAAGGCAGGTGGATTTCTGTGAGTTCAAGGCCAGCCTGATCTACTAAGTGAGTTCTAGGACAGCCAGGACTACACACAGAGAAACCATGTCTCAAAAACAAAACAAAAAACTATATATATGTGTGTGTGTGTGTGTGTGTGTGTACATATGTGTGTGCACATTATACACATACTATTTATATACATATACAAACATATGCACATATACCTATATATAGGTGTATATATGTGTGTGTATATATATATAATTTTTTAAAATTATTTTGACCCTTAAGCCACAAAAACACACCCAGTCACGTGGGTGTCAGTTGACTGAAAGGATGCATTATTCAGTGAGATTGTTCAAAGCTGGCCATTTGTTAGTTCATTGTCTTTATTGTCCTGGGAGGTTTTTTCCTTTAATCCATGAACACCTTTATCCAGCTCAGCTGCAACGTAGCTCTGTAGCAAATCCATGTGTCCAAATGGGATTTCACTTGTGAAAATACGATTTCAATAGTAACAAATCTGTGGCAGTACCCTTTAAAAGAAATTGTGGAGGGTGTAAGCTGTTTGCCAGCCTTAGAGGGCAATAATGCTGCCCGTTGAGAAAGACAGAGCAAGACTGAGGCACGCCTCTGCTCACTGATCGTGGGGAACCTATCCCTGTGGACCCCCCATCCCCTCTGGGGAAGCCATCCGTGCTTCCACTTCCACCCCAAATCAAGACAGGTTCTTGACTTGTAATCTGGCTTTTTTTTTCCTTCAGTGAAAAATTAGAAGCTTGTCAGCCACTAACGATAGCTAAAAGTGGCTTAAATAACGAGAGTGTGTGGTGCAGTGGCCCCGGAAGTTCTGGGTATTTGCTGGGTTAGTCCTGGCTGGCAGCCTACACTACTCTTGGCTTGTCCTCATGGAAACTGTCTCCAAGCACACGGGAATTAACCCAACCCCCTCTCCCAAACCCCGCCTTCTTATCTACCTTGGTGAAACTGTATCCTGAGCGCTGGTGCCTGTGAGTGTGACCTTATAGAGACGTCTAGGCCGTGCAGACACAGTCACATCCAAGTGAGCTCCTTTTAAGAGGAGGCGCAGAGACAGAGCTCAGGGACGGTCACGTGACAGCAGAGGCCGACCAAGGAGTGGTGGCTGCAAACCAAGGCCTACCAGCAGCTGGGAGAGGCTGGAAGCAAGCCCTCCCTAGATCATCCAAAGAGGAACTGAATTGCACTGAACTTAATGGCCCCTACACCTGAGAGACTCCATCCCTATGGTCTGAAACCACCCAGATGGTGCTAAGTGGTTTCCCTCAGCCCAAGATGCAGAAACAGAAGTTAAAAACACTCACACACACACACACACACACACACACACACACACACACACACACAGCTTTCCCCACTCCCTTCAGCTAGATGTGGTCACTGAGGGCACCAGCCATGAGGAGCTGCTGCTGGTCTGTGAGCAGCTCGGGGACACCCACACTTGGTCCTGGCAACAAGTGTCAGGTATGTTTTCCTCATCTGGTGTTGCTTGAACACAGCTCCACAGAAGGCAGCCCCTGTCTGGAAGGTGACAAGTGGCAGCTTGCAGTGGAGAGTAGGGAAGATGCAGGCACAGAGCCTGTGGCCATATCTGCTCAGCTCTCCAGCTGAATCCAAGTCATCACAGCAGTCGCTTTCCTTCAAGAAAAAGGAAGTCTGGATCTTGCCACCAAGGTCAGGGCAGCAAGCTTTCAGGAGTGTGCGGCAGCAAGCCACACCCCAAGCTTTCAGGCCCTCCCTCTAAGCCCCAGCTTCCACCACCACTGAGTCCTAGCATGGTACCACTCCTTGCTTGCTTCTGAAGAGCGGGACAGAATGGCCTTGTCTCCAGCCCTGAAGCAAGAAGTCAGAAGCCAGGGTGTACCTCTGAGGGCTCTGGGGAGGATCCTGGAAGCCATTCTGGGCCATCCTTGGCTTACAGCTGCCTTGCTCAGTTGCATCCCTATCACATGACCAGCTTTTTCATGTGGTTGTCATCTGTGTCTACATCAACTTCTTGTAGGAAAGAAGGAGTTGGATTCAGTCCACTTGACACCGTGACCTCAACACAGCTAATCAATCATATCTACAAAGACCAATTTCACAGATACTGGGGCTAAAGAAGTAAGAACCATGCCTCTGTTTTCCCAACTCTGATGCCTGGTATTGGCCACAGAGAGAGGATCCCATAGGTTCTTCATTGATGAGTGTCTGCCTGGGTCCAAGACACTGGTGGAAAATTGAGGAGGGATGGGTTGGCCACCTGTGATGTCTTGAGGACAACTGTGTGCCCCTGAGGTCTTAGACACTTCACCTATCTTTGGCCCAGGGCTGTGTCTACCCCCTCCTTTCTTTAAGGCTTTCCTTAGAGTTTGTCTTATCTGGGAAAATGCTTTCACTTCTTCCTCTGCTTTGCCTTGGGACACAGGCCCTGACCCAGTCACAAACCAGGCCTCCGTGTAGACCACCTGCTGACTCACTGACTCTGTCCCCAGGACACTGGCTTGGCATTTGACAGGCTGCTATTTAAAGACGCTGTATCCACAGTATATCAAGAGTTGATTTGGTTTGCAGAAATTAGGTTTTTTTTTTCTTTTCCTAAGCAAGAAAATGGAGAATTAAATTAGGTCTAAAATTCATGCGAGGTTTCTGACAACTTGTTTGCAGAAAGTAATTGCTCTGGAGCTGGCAACTTTAGTAATCAAAGAGAAGCTTAAGAAATATGGAAAATTGCAAGAGAAGGAGGGAAATAAAAATGTGAATTAAGAGTTCATTTTAAACACCCCCTCCCAACAGTTTATCATGAACGTTTTCAAACACAGCAAAGCTGAAAGATTATTTTTTACTTTATTTATTTATTTTGGTTTTTTTTTTTTTGAGACAGGGTCTCAGTATGTAGCCTTGGCTTGCCTGGAACTCACAGAGGTTCCCCTGCCTCTGCTTCCTGAGTATTGAGTGTAAAGGCAAGCTACACCATGCTCTGTGTGTAAGAGTTTGGTTTTTGCTTTTTGTTTTATTGTGTTGTTTTTGTTTGCAGTGAACAACTGTATGCCCACATCCTGAATCCAGCAAACACACGACTGAGTTGGCTCCATCACGCCTCAGTTCCCTGCCCATCTAAGGATGGCTGTTCTCATTCCATGACAGTCAGATGGTTGAAGGGGTTGTTCTCATTCAGTGACAGATGTCTGGGTTCTTCTGGGAAGCATGCCCCATCATGTCTGGGTTCCCTTCCCATCTGAGGGGGCTGTTCACATTCCATGACAGTTGGATGTCCAGGTTCTTCCAGGAAGCATCAGTTTACCATCCAGAAGGGAAACCCTTCACCTTCATCCAAGCCCACTACTACATCCTGAACTTCTCACAGAGCCTTGAGAATGCTGTTCCTGGATCCTGGACTGTCCCTAATGCCTCACTTGCCTGTGATCTGAACCGTCCAAACGAACTATCTTTTATGATTTTTTTAAAAAAATGTTGCAAGATCCCCAGTGGCAGTAGTTAGCTGAAATGCTGTAGGTCCCAAATGGTGGTAGCGGGCCATGTGGCGGTA
>LOEQ01001648.1:35090-55480 GCA_001685075.1 Bramus lutescens | reverse complement strand
GGACCTGCCCCTTCCTCTCCGCTTCCCAGGTCCTCATCCAAGCCCCCTGCAGCCCTCCGGCTCCGCCTTGCCGGAAGTAGGTACACAAACGGCGTGGTACATGGCACTGGTACTGTCAAGGGGGTACCCATTGCGCTTACTCCAAAATAGCTCTCTTTTAAACTGCGCTGTACCTGAACAAGGATGGAGCGCGGCCTTGGGCAGAGTTTGAGCGCCTACCCAGAGCGCGGCGTCGCCCTGACAGATTACAGGAAATGTACCTAGATGGCCAGAAGTGAAGGTCACCACCGTCTTAGTCTCCAAAGCCTCCAGCCTTCATTCTGTGGTGCGACTCTGGATAGGAGATTTGCCTCCGAGCTCAGCCCTAGACGCAGTGATTCTGAGTCTACTTTTTAGTACTTCAACTAATGAGCTGTTTACCCAGAGGGATCACGTAGCTTGCAAGTAACGGAGGTTTAAGTAGCTGTGACCCAAAATATTGTCTAAGGTTGCCCCCAGCCCTTTACCGTTACTATTAGATAGAGAGGAACATTGGCCCGACCCTGAGTTCTTGCACAGTGATAACAACATTTCAGAAGTTCCTGTCATTCAAAGGCTCATCTACTTTTTCAAAGCCAAACAGTGGAGGGATTCTGTCCTAATCGTTTAAGAACTCTAAAACAGGCATGACAGTTTTTTTCTTCCAGTCCCTCGTTTTGGGTGACATGCATCTCCTTTACGGTGAAGGGCATACTTACCAAGGTGGTTGTCCCAGACCTCCGAGCAAATACGTTCGTCTCTGATACATGTCCCCAAGCCAGGTTCCTTTGCACTGCCCAGCACCATGCTATGTGAGGGTTAATCCCGGAATTTCTTCTCATTTTGGTTGCTTGCCCTTGGGTACAGTTGAGGAATTAATATGAGTGATAACAGTGCATATGAGCAGATTTTTCAAGAAAGCTGGTTCATTTCCTAGGCTGTGTGTTACTCAGGGCTGTAAGCTTTCATCCGTAGAGTCCCCGACTGAGAACCCCAGATGTTCACTGGTTATTGCAGAAGAGAGCCTTGTTCCAGGCTCCCTCGCAGTCTGAATGGGTGAACTTTTGTATTCCATGCTCTGTGACTTTCAAAACGTCCCCACAACTGTATGGTCAGCTCTTTGAAAACCGGAGCCTTGTCTTAAGTCTCCTGCATAGTAAAGTGACGGCTGAGGTCTGGATATAGGCTCCAGGGAGGCAGACATTAGTCCCCCCATTTGTCTTTGAGGTCAGACTGCTCCATGCTCCACCCCAGGGTTCAGAACTAGAAAGGAGGTCAGAAAGGGCCTGAAAGACCCCCACCTAGATACAAGGCAAAAGCAGCAGCTCTTAGATAGCTTCTAATGCCCCATCCAATTCCAAATTCTGATTCTGGAAGTTCCTTTGCCAGCTGGGGCTCTCAGTAGCTCACCGTGGCTGCTGACACTAACATTGAGACTGACTGTGGGGAGGTGCTGCATCTGGCCATCAGGGGTAAGACACGCTTACATACAGGTACCCTTGCTTTTTAGCCTTGGCTGTCCTCCACGTAAAGGAGAAAGACACTGCTGACTGCTGGCCAGGAGTCATGAATGAGGCTTAGAGGTATTTGTCAGCAAAGAAGGTATAGCCACAGCCTGGCCTTTGCCCTTCTATATGGTGCACACTTTGGAGACGGCCCTGTGTGTTCCTCCACCTAGATCTAGGCTAACTGCCCTGTTTAACTGTACACAGTTAAGCCAATCAGTTGCTTTATCCTTCTCACATTTCTACAACATTTTCTCAGTTAAGTCATTTTGATAATATTTTATTCCCTAGCATTTGTCGGCCAGGATTTGGTATTGTCACCTGTCACCAGAAGAACTAGAGTATGGATGTGTACACACATGAGCCAGAGGTCAACCTGGAATGTCGTCCTCAGAACCTAGTCCGCCTTTGTTTTTGAGACAGGCTCTCACTGAGACTTGGGACTCGCCAGTTAGATTAGGTGGGCTGCTCAGTAAGTCCCCAAAATATGCCTTTCCCACCCTCCCAGTGCCAGCTACCACTATACCGGTTTTCCTTTACTTTATGTGTACCAATGTTTTGCTCGCCTATATGTATGTGCGCCATGTACATACAGTGGCTGCAGAGGCCAGAAGAGGGCATCAGATCCCCTGGAACTGGAGTTTCAGCCAGTTGTAAGATGCCATGTGGATGCTGGGAACCAAGCCCAGATCCTCTCAAGGTCAGTTAGTGCTCTTACCTTTCCAGCCCCCCACCCCATCCCACACTTAAAACACTAATGTGAGGGACCAAACACAGGAAAACTCTTAATTGACTGCTCTATCTCCTCAGCCCTGTTCAGTTCCTTTTTAAAAACTGACTGTGTTTACAGCAGTTTTAGGATCACAGCAAACCTGAGTGCAAGATAGACCCCAATTCTCTCAATTGTCACCACACCCAGGGGTTCTGCTGCTAAGTGTTCTGCGAGTTTGGTGTGTAAACTGTTCATGGGGCCACTCAGGTGAGCACAAAACCACAAGTTGGCTCTCAAGGCTTTAGAACTGACTGACTGCAGGCCTCCTGGGCCTTTTTGATTTGTTTTTTGTTTTTTTGTTTTGTTTTGTATTTTGTTTTCTGTTTGAGTTTTGGTTCTGGTTTGGGGTTTTTTGGGTTTTGGTTTTTTGGAAACAGGGTTTCTCTATGTGGCCCTGACTGTCCTGGAACTTGCTATGTAGACCAGGCTGGCCTCGAACTCAGATCTGCCTGCCTCTGCCTCCCAAGTGCTATAATTAACTTCTTGTGCCACCACCAGGCTCTCAGGGCTTTCTTAAATGTAGTGTTTTCTTAGGAAGTATCCCAGTTTGCTTTCCTTTTCTTTGACAACATTCTGACCAAAGCAGCTTGAGGAGAAAAGTTTTTATTTGGCTTGCAGGTTACAGTCCATCATGGAGGAAGCCAAGTCAGGAACCTGGAGTCTGTAACTGAAGCAGAGACCATGGAGGGAGGGATGCTGTTTACTGGCTTCCTCAGCTACCTTTGTTATACTGCCCAGGCCCAACCTGCCCAGAGGTAGCAGCAGCCACAGTAGTCTGGGTGTCCCCATACCAATGATCAATCCATAAAGTGCCTCCCTCGGGCAGTCCATTGGAGGCAGCTCCTCAGTGGTTGTCAAGTTGACAACCAAGGCTAACTAGGACAGGAGTGCACTCACTGCTGAGTGTCCCCCGATCTCAGAACTACTGATTGACAGGTTTACAGCTTGCCTTTGTATTTTCTGAACACTTGGTTACAGACAGAAAGTTACTCTGAGCTTGCTCCCACGGTCTCCCATCACGTGGGTTTGGGTCCCTGTGTGTTGAACCCTGGTTGGTGCTGTCACTTTAGAATAAGTGGTAGATGGCAGCCCCCAGTGCCAATTCTATATGTTTCCCAGGGCAGAGTAGAAGACTGAGTGAGGAGATAAGCCTGTTCTTGTTCCCTGTCTTGACCTGGGGGGTGTGGTCTAGATTATTGCAGCTAAGTTCCTTAACTCCCATGGGATTCTTGGACTGGCCATTGAGGTGAGCTGTTAGCTGAGGCTCATCTCAGGAGAACTCGAGGTCAGCTACATAAGCCCCTGTTTCAGAGAGCCAGAATGTTAACCCATAGGAGAAAAAAAAAACCCAACATGAATGTATTATTCAGTGTGGGGACTAATATAAAATCCTAAAAGCAGAGTTACCATGCCAGGAAAAGTTCCCCTTGGTTACAAGTTAAACAGTGTTGTTTAAAAAGAAAATTGCTGCTGAGTTCAAAGGCTCCTTGCTGTGCTTGGCTTGATGGCCTTTCTGGAGATGGGCACAGAAGGCTTTGGGCTTAAAGAGGCACCAGTGCAGATCTAAGCCAGTTGGGCTTGCACTCCTGTGTTCAGTTTTGTCACTAATAATACCCTTAGGTGACCAGCGAGCAGCATGAGAGGTAATATACACATCATCCAGACAGTGCTCCCTAGCAGGAGCTGAATCCTCACCAGAGGACAGTGGCCAGCTTCTGGCTCAAGCCTGGGTGGTGGCCCCTGCCTCAGGCTGTATCTGCGGGTGCCAGGGAAATACCCATTGGGTGGAGTTGGCTGGATTGGGTTTCTCTCCACACAGTTGCAGCAGCCCATGTGGCTGTCAATTGCATTTCTCTTAGGTAAAAGTGCAGTAAAGGGGAGCTGTCCCCAGGTTGGGGAAGGACAGTCAGTGCTGTTTAACAGCTAGCAGGCACCAGACCAAAGTTGGCAGTTACAGCCCTTACAGGATTCTGGACAGGCAGTTTGGGCCCAGGATTCATAGTAAGATAGAAGATAGTGGCCCTTGTCAGCCTGAGAGTCAGAAGGAGATGATCCACCTTCCCCCACACAGCCCCCATTCTCAGTGCTGCTGGACAGCCTCTCTGCCTGTTAGGCAGTGGAGTACCTCCTGAGCACTCTAGCAAATTCTGTGTTCTAATAAGTTCTGTGTTAAATGTGTGCTTTTTCTGTGTTAGAGCATAGTTTATTTTTTGACAGGGACAGAGATCCCAGTATATCAAGTGCCCCCCCCCAACTGCTGTGGCCTGTGAGCTGGAACTTTACTCTTTCTTGTCCCCACCCTTTTTTCCCTGACAGTAGCTTTGCCTGCCCACCCCCTCCAGCTCTGGACTCTCCTCAAGGAAAAGCAACTTTTCCTCACATACCCCAAAGAGGTCACTCTAGAAAGCCAAGCATCTCAGAAGAGACCAGACTTTGTACTGAGAGAAGAGCAGCCTGGGGCTGAGTGCAGGCACCATGGGGGAGAGGGGGCTGACAGCCTGATGGTTCCTGGGGCTCTTGGGCACCTCAGCTTCTACTGTGACTCATAGCTGCCGTGTTAATGAGCAGAAAGCACAGGAGACTGTTTCTGTTGCCTATTGTGTGACCTGGTGACCTGGCCACTCGCTGTGGTTACTTCCCTCCAGAACAGCAGTTATAGAAGCAGACAGTGAGACTTCTCACCTTTAGCCTACATCCCCTGCTCTTGTGTCCAGCATCACATGCCACAGCTGTCAGCAGCCCAAAATAGAAGAGGCTTCCAGAGGAGAGGCGTCATCAGTGGAGCCAGGGTTCCTGGCCTTTTCCTGCCGTGAGTGTCAAAATGTAGCCCATCACACCTGCACAGCCAGCCTGTTCCAGCCCCACAGTGAGAGCACAGAAGCAACTCCCCAGGCCCCAGAGGACAGGTGTAGGATGTGTTTTCATTTTTTCCTAGGGATGGAGTTAGTGTTTCATAGCTTACTCTTGAAAAATGGAGATCTTGAGACCTTGAAGGATGATCAGGGTCAGGTGCAGAGTATGCAAAAGCTTCTTTGTTCTGTTTTGGAGATCAGACTGGCCTCAGAGTCAGAGATCAACCTGCCTCTGCCTCCTGAGTGCTGGTGTGTACCCCAACTATACCGAGCTTTTTTTTTTTTTAAATCCTTGTGCATGTGTCGTGGGTACAAATGCACATAACATCAGTGGTCAGCCATGGGCATTGGCCCTTGTCTTCCAGCTGCTCACTGCTGCAAATGCTACAGGCCTGCAGCTTCCAGGTGTCCTATTGACTCTCCTTAGGAGTGCTGTGTCCATGTGTCCAGCTTCCACTCGGGTTCTGAAGATCCACTCAGCTTTGTATTTTCCAGTGGGAGGCGCTTTACCCATTAAGCAATCTTGAGCCAGAGCATGAGGGTTCATAAAAGGCTATCCCGTGTTACCAGCCTGTGGCTCTCCAGTCACCGTTCTCAACACTTTCTCTGTCTTCTTGGGGATTAGTGTGGGGGTAAATGCTTTGACTAAGGTGAACTTTGCCCTGCTGCACCTTCACCCAAGTTTAAAAAATAAATGAGATTGAGAACATAAGGTGAAGGACCTGTATAGCTTCCACCCAGCCACTTTCCCAGTGTGCGTCCTTCCTAGGACGGGCCACTCTCGTGCCCCCTGCAAGCAGTCCCTTCCAGCTCCTTCACCCTCTCCCATGAGCCTGAGAGTTGTGTGCAGCCATTCAAAACCCCTTTCTCACACTGAAAAAGGTTCCTTGGTCCTGGGTTTGTACTCTGCACCCTGTAAAGCTGCACAGGACAAAACTATGCCTCCTCTGTGTCCTGGCACTTAACTGCGTGAATGGAAAAGCCGTATTTATGTAAAGACTTCTTTAGATGTGGAAGGTTGCCTCAGTGAACCAGAAGCACTGGGCTGTTTACTGTTCCATCTGTCACTGTGGAACTCACTTGTGAGTAATAGACCTAGAGTCACAGAGGTCTGTGTAGCAGAGAAGTTGGTCACTTGGGTCGAAGTCTGGAGTGAGGCAGCCCCAGGCTAACCCTGCTCTTCGGTGTCCTGGATTGGGGGTGTACTGTTCTGCTCTGAAAAACCGTCAGTCACCTCCTGGCCCAATGTGACTGCTCTAAAATTTTCTATCCCAGCAACTACCAGCTCACAGTGGAAAAGATGAAAGAAAAAAGTCAGCAAAAGCCATGCTCCTGATGTCATTAAAACTCCCAAAGCCGTTACAAGACCCCTCTGCTTACGGCTCATTGTCCAGAAGTCAGGCACATGGTCACTGCCACATGCAGTACAATCCTGAGCCCGGCTGGAAGCATGGGTATGGACTCCGAGACATCAGGATATAGAAGCGTATGTCTGTCAGTGGGTGGATAGACTCCTGGGGGGACACTTGCTTCTCTGAGGCTGCCTTCCTCTCTCTTGCCCAGGAAATGAATGGAGTACTAAAGAGCATGCTGTCCGAGTGGTTCTCCTCTGGCTTCCTGAGCCTGGAGCGGGTCACCTGGCACTCACCCTGTGAGGTGCTTCAGAAGATCAGTGAGTGAGTATGGCAGCCATGGCCTGCACAGCTTTTAGTTCACCTGATATATGAACACACTATGTGTGGGTGCTGGACTATTATCACAGGGAGGGTGGAGATTGGGGTGCACCCCAGAAAGACCCTAGCTAGTTTGTTAGTCACCCAAGGTTATTTAAAGCAAACGGCCTCATCACCAAAGCTATACAGACTAATTGGAACAAGTTTTGGCCTGAGGGGTCAGAATGGTGCTATTTCATCCAGTTATTAAAAGTACCCTGTCAGCATAATCACATCACATTCAGGGTTCAGTGCAACACATACTCTGTTGTCCTGCCCACACTCCACATTGGCCCATATAATTGAGGGCTGGAAAGCATCCTGGGATGTAAACCTTGGTAGTGTCTACTATTCTTCTTCCCCATGCTGGAAGTAGGAATATGTGGGATAAGGCTGGAGATATGTGTATCCACCAGTGTTTGCAGCGTGGAAATTTATTTCCAAAGCAAAGATAATAAACAGTGTTCAGCAGCAAGAAATTCCAGTAGGTTTGCCTGAAACTGCTGCATAAATGCACCTGAGAGCCCCACAAGTCCTCTGAAAGCAGGTGTTGAATGGGCAGCACATCCTGTCATCCCAGTCCATGGAAGGCTAGAGCAGGAAGATCATCCGAAGCTAAAGCTCAAGGTCAGCCTCGGTGATAGTATCAGACCAGCCAAGACTATAAAGCAAGACCCTGTGTCAGGACAAAGTGGTGTTAGACACTGAGCAGAAGTAGAAAAGGAAATTGGACTCGGCCCTTGATAGTTTGTAATTCTCGCATCTGTCTAATCTCTGTATTGCTTGGTCAGGTGTGAGGCTGTGCATCCTGTGAAAAATTGGATGGACATGAAGCGGCGTGTGGGGCCATACCGGAGATGCTACTTCTTCTCCCATTGCTCCACTCCTGGGGACCCCCTGGTTGTCCTGCATGTGGCTCTGACAGGTGACATTTCTAACAACATCCAGGTACTTACAGATGGTCCTTTCAAGACAAAATAGGCCTATCACTGTGGGGTGTGTGTGTTTGTGTTGGAAGTCTTCTACTACATAGGTCTCAGTGACTAAATTTAGGTCATAAAACTAGGCAGCAAGTGCCTTTACCACTGATCCTTCTTGTCTGACCCTAGTATTTTTTTGTGTGTGTTATTTTTCAAATAGGTCTCACTATATAGATCAGGTTAGTTTCAAACTCACAGAGATCTGCCTGCTTCTGCCTCCCAAATCCTACATGACCATGCCCAGCTTCCAAGTATGTTTTAGATTGTGATCTTTAGTATGGTTTTATCCCTTTTTAAAAGATTCTATTTTAAACTCTGATGGATAGTGTGACTGGATAGGTAAAATCTCCTGGTGTGTAGTTTCAGGCCAGGCCAAGGATAAGCACTCACCTGACTGTGGTGACTTCAAGTTGAGAAGAGCTTGTTGTTGGGGGAGGCTGCTTGCTTGTTTCCCAGCCGCCCAGACTCCCAAAATAATCACACAAAAACTATATTATTGAAACTACTGCTTGGCCAATCACTTACGCATATTGCTAGCTAGCTCTTATATCTTAAACTAACCCATTTCTATTATTTTATATTTTACCACTAGGATTATGGCCTACTGGCAAGGTCCCAGCTAGTGGCTTGCGTCTTTCTCCTCTGGCAACTCCTTGGCTTCTCTCTGATTCTGCCTGTGTTGACTATAGTTTCTGTCCTGCCTGATTCTGCAGCCTGTTCAGCCCCAAAGAAACACACAGAGGTCTACATTAATTATAAATGGTTGGCCTATTAGCTCAGGCTTCTTATTAGTTCTTATAACTTACATTAGCCCATAATTCTTGTCTGTGCTAGCCACGTGGCTTGGTACCTTTAATCAATGAGGTATTTTCATCTTGCTTCCTCTGTGTTTGGATGATGACTGCAAACTGAACCCTTCTTCCCAGAATTCTCCTCTACTTCCTGCCTGATCGTCCCACCTGTACTTTCTGTCTGGGTACTGGCCAATCAGCGTTTTATTAAAACAATACAAGACCATTGTTCCACAGCAATTACCTCCCCTTTTTTTTCCAAAACAAGAACTCTGAATCTCATGTCCTTTGTTTAGCTTTTTTTCCAGACCATTATCCATAACAACTTGTAACCAACACTCTAAACAAAGATAAATATCCATAATCCATTTTTTGGGAATGTGGGCATAGTTTTCCAGGCTACTTCCTGGTGATTGGGGGTGCTGATAACCTTATGGGGACCTAAAGAAAATTTTGAATTATGGTCAAGTTCTGACTGGAGTATTCTATGAGGCTTGATCATCTCAGCCAGCAATCTTGAACCTGATTTTTCTTAATCCAAAATGAATCTACAGCCTCTCATTTCCTGTGGAAACAAAAGCAAAACCTCTTCTCTAAGTAACATTTTGAAGTCAAGGCATTTTCAAAATATATATGTTGTAGTAATCAGCAGCATTTGTAATCAAATGTCTTTTAGCAGGTGTTGTTCCTTCCTCAGCTGTCAAACAATTCAAAGACAACACAATAACATATAGTATCCAGACTCTTTGTGTATTTTCCATCTTTATGTGGTTTTACTTTAAACTCTCTTTTAATCTTATTTTTAATTTTTGGTTTTTGTTGGGTTTTTTTTTTTGAGACTAGGTTTCTCTGTGTATCTTTGGCTGTCCTGGCACTCACTCTATAGACCAGGTTGTCCTTGAACTCACAGAGATCCACCTGCCNACCAACACTCTAAACAAAGATAAATATCCATAATCCATTTTTTGGGAATGTGGGCATAGTTTTCCAGGCTACTTCCTGGTGATTGGGGGTGCTGATAACCTTATGGGGACCTAAAGAAAATTTTGAATTATGGTCAAGTTCTGACTGGAGTATTCTATGAGGCTTGATCATCTCAGCCAGCAATCTTGAACCTGATTTTTCTTAATCCAAAATGAATCTACAGCCTCTCATTTCCTGTGGAAACAAAAGCAAAACCTCTTCTCTAAGTAACATTTTGAAGTCAAGGCATTTTCAAAATATATATGTTGTAGTAATCAGCAGCATTTGTAATCAAATGTCTTTTAGCAGGTGTTGTTCCTTCCTCAGCTGTCAAACAATTCAAAGACAACACAATAACATATAGTATCCAGACTCTTTGTGTATTTTCCATCTTTATGTGGTTTTACTTTAAACTCTCTTTTAATCTTATTTTTAATTTTTGGTTTTTGTTGGGTTTTTTTTTTTGAGACTAGGTTTCTCTGTGTATCTTTGGCTGTCCTGGCACTCACTCTATAGACCAGGTTGTCCTTGAACTCACAGAGATCCACCTGCCTCTGCCTACCAAGTGTTGGGATTAAAGGTTTGTGCCATCACATTCAACTGGCCTGCTCTCTCTCTATATCTTTTCCAGCCTGGCTGTATTCTGTAAAGCCACTGGCTGAAAGCAGCTTCTTTACTTATTAACCAATAAAAACAATACATATACAGAAGGACCTCCCACACCAAGAACATGAGTCTGTTAACAGGACCTTGTGGGATGGCAGAGAAGTGCAGAGCAGTGTGCTGTGGTATTTGGGAGGCAGCTTGACAGACAGATACAGATGGACGTGGTTCTGTGTGCTGCTGCAAACTGGGAGCTGTCGGGAGCTGAAGTTGTGAGGACTTAACTTGCCCTTCCTGTGGAAGCTGGTCCTCTGCAGGCTTCTAGTAGGAAGGTATGGCCAAGCATGTGACACTTGGGAGAGTAGGTCACAGCCACACAGTAAGACCTACTGTGTGGGCAGATGAACGCAGTGAAATCCCTGGGGAGACCAGGTTTGTTCAGTGCTAGAAGATGTGGGGAGGGCTCTGAGGTCTGGATAGACATTACAGAGGTAAATGGATCATGAAGCATGGTGAGTTAGATTCCCTGGCCTCGGCTTCCCAGCTGGGGAGCTCAGATGATGAGCATCAGACAAATGGGCACATGTTCTTGAGGAACACAGACAATGTCCTTCAAAGTTCCATGCCTTCAAGCTGGCTTGGGAACCAGTGTTGCTGGTGCTTCTCTGGGGCAGCTTGGTATGTGTGTTAAAGTTCAGAATATATTCCTTCTTATTTGAAAATTCAGCTCTGTAGGGTTTGTTCAGCCTTGAAACCCAGATATGTGCAACTCGTGTATAACTAGAAAGCAGCAGCCACATGTATGTGGCTTTTAGAGGGTGGCTTCAGGAACCTTTGACCTGCACACTGTGTATTAAAATGTTGCTGTGGGTTCATGTTTTGCATGGAAGGCCAACCTTGACTTCCTGAGGGTTGGACTTGAACTCCAGAAGAGTGTGTGTGGCATGGCATCCCTTGGGATCTTCATAACACCTGCTAAGTGTGTACTCTGTTCAGTCAGTCCACAGAACACCTTATTACCATAGGCCCCATTTTAGACAGTGCTGAGGCTGAAGGGGCCTCAGTCACTTGCCCATGAGCACAGCCCATATCCGAGTACGGGAGAAAGGTGTCTTGTCAGGGCTTTGGGCGAGGAGCCCTGTTCCAGGAATCACATGCTGGTAGGCACTCAGGTGCTGTAAGCCTGTTTGTTCATCCAAGCCAAACTACCTGCTTCAGCATCAAGAGTATCAGCTACTAGTCCAGGCCCATGAAGTGGCCTTTAGAATATCAGCTAAAAGCATTGTAGTGAGCTGTGCATGGTGGCACACATGACTTAATCCCAGCAGTCAGGAGGCAAAAGCAGGCGAAACTCTGTGAGTTCAAGGCCAGCCCAGTCTACAGGGTAAGTTCCAGGACAGTCAGGGCTGTTACACAGAGAAACCCTGTCTTGAAAAATAAAAATAAAAATGAAGCCAGCAGTAGTGGCACACACCTTTAATCCCAGCATGGCTGATGGGTGGAGGTGTCAGAGCAGAAAGATCTCTGTGAGTTCAAGGTCAGACTGGTGTACACAGTGAGGTCCAGGACTGTAGAGCTACACAGGGAGACCCTGTCACAAGATAAAACAAAACTCCCCACATTTAGTAGACAGTAAGAGCCAATGAAGTTTGGTGTCAGCTAAGAGACTTCACAGTAGAAGTCATTCCTTAGCTTGCTTTGTGGAGGTGTCTGTGTGAATGTATTTTACTTAGGAAAAATAAGAATGCTGGCATGAGGCTAAAGAAGTGCATAGACAGTCCTCTAAAGGGCACATCTTAGCCCGATTGCCAGTGGCCTTGTGAGGAACAGAAGTACAAACTGAGCAGGGGTGCAGAGACAACAGTGGGCAGAGGATTGAAAAAAATCTCCATGTGTGGCCCATTGCCCTTCACACAGTGTGTGAAGCAGCTTATTCCAAAGGGGCCTGGGAAGACCAAAGGTGCTGCTCTTCAGCAGAGCTGGCACTGGTCTCCAAGTGATGAGCAGGGCGGTGTGAAATTGTCTCCTCCAGAGTTTTCAAAACAGATGACCTGAGCCGCCAGAACCTGGGAGTGGGGTTGGAGACTAAAGTCTCCGGCAGTACTTCTGCTTCCATTGTCCTGTGAGTAGTGACAGGCGACTCAGTGTGAGCAGTGCACATGGCGCCCTTCTGAGGCGTGCTGCCCATGTTTTCCAGGGCATCGTAAAGGAGGACCCTCCATCTGAAACGGAGGAGAGGAACAGGATCTCTGCTGCTGTCTTCTACTCCATCAGCCTGACCCAGCAGGGCCTTCAGGGGGTGGAGCTCGGGACCTTCCTCATAAAGCGAGTGGTCAAGGAGCTGCAGGTAAGCATGGTGAAGCAGTGCCCCAGCTCCAAGAGTATCTGTCGTCATGGCGGGTGAGCCCTGCCACCTCTCTGGGGACACAGGATCCAGATAGGAGGGGTTGGAAGAAAGGGAAGGAGGCAGAACAGCATCAGGTGCCAACAGGCCAGACTAGGAACTGAAAGAGCAGGCATCTGAAGAATAGTACTGCACTGGCTGTGCAGCATACGTGTACATGTATGTGTATGTCACAAGGACATGAGCTATCTGGAGAGACCTTGCCTGTTTTGCCCTGCACTCCTGGTGGCACACATCAGTCACGTATGTCAGCATGGCCACCTACACTCTCTGCTGCTCCAGCCCTTATAATACGGTTGACAACCCTCCCTACCATGCCATGCCAGACACTTCTTCCCTGCAGCCTTCAGGGCCTTCTGAGGGAAATTCGCAGGTTAGGCCAAGCAGTTTGAAGGTAAATGCATTAGCTTATGTTGGTCTGATTTCCTTGACTTTGTTGCCCGGGAGGGACACATTACCTGTCCTGAGACAACAATGCTGCAGTGTCTCCTGGGCCCAGCTTTTCTGGCTGCCCTGGGGGAACTAGGTGGCCAAGTGAGGAGAGTCTACGTCTGGGCTGCTGACAGAGACTGCATCGGCTGCTTCTTGCTCCCTACCTTTTCTGCTCAGACACAGCATACAGTGCAGACTCATAGTGCTGACCTCACAGCAGAGCCGGTTGCAGTCGAGGTTCCATGCTTGTTTGCACTGCCTTATACTAGTAATGTGGTTTGCTCATGTAAGGCAAGCAGCCCATCATTGAGCTACAGTCACAGCCCCTGCCCCCCATCCGCCCATTGTAACACTTATTTTGAGACAGAGTATCTCAAAGTTTTTCAGGCTGGACTTGAACTCAGGACACTCCTGTCTCAGCTCCTGCATAGCTAGGATGACAGGCTCGCACCAACATTCCTGAAAGGAATCAGATTGAGATAATTTCGTGTTTGGCAGTCTGCTTTATCATCAATCTACCTCCAACCCTCAGAGGTAGTGAAAGCAAATATCTTCTCCCTGTTGTCTGCTGAAGGTGTTAACAAGTCATTCAGGGAGAGGAGACTCAAGAGGACAAGAAAGACAGGGAGAGAACAGGATCGAGGATTCTGGGTGATCCATCCAAGACCATTTCATTGGCAGAGCTAGAAGCTTAACCCAGGAGCCTCCTGTGACCTCAAGTCCTTCTAAGTGTCCTCTCCTGAATGCTGGCCCCAATGGGCTCACTGGGGGTTACAGAGGCAGCATACTTGAGAGCGCCAGTGCTCATGAGAAGAGTATGGGAACCTGTTGACTGATCTTTCAATACTGGTCTGTTTTTCTAAATTGATAAGTAGGACATTACACACAATATAAACTCACATAAAGAATATAAAATAGCCTCAGCTGTGGAAGAGCTGCAGAGAAAGGCCAAAGGCACCTGACATGCTGGACTCAGAGCTGTGTTTTCACAGCAGTGGAATTTTCCCATAGTGGGCTTACTGTGTTTATAGCCAGGGAGTGTTTATGTTTAAGACTGTAAGATCTCTATGTGATTCATATGGTGGTGATGAACCTATGTCCTGTGGTAATACATTTTTACCTGACCCTGCTGTCCCCTCTGCCACCATTGAGGTAGAGCTGGACAGTCACACAACATGGCATCTGTATGTCAGTCAAGCATCCTGGCTCTGGGATACTCCTAGGAGAGGTGTGGTGCAGAGAAAGTAAAGCCCACAGCCCATCATTAGGGCCAGCTCTCTGCTTGTAAGCAAGCTGCCCACTCCTGACCTCTGTTTCACCACTGTGTCAGTGGTGTGACTGGAGATATCATGATTATAGGATAATCTTGGGAACGCGAGATGCCTCCAGGCCTTGGCACTCACCAGCGTCCTCATGGACATGGTTTGAAAGAAAGAAAGTACAGCTATGCCGTCAGCTGACCCTGCTGCCGGCTGCAGCACACGTAGGCTGTGTGTGGGGACTGTTCCAGTGTGTGTACCATCCTGCTGACCATGTGCTCTCTGCCTTCCCTTTTCCTACCTGCTGTGCAGAAGGAGTTTCCTCACTTGGGGGCCTTCTCAAGCCTGTCGCCTATACCTGGATTCACCAAGTGGCTTCTTGGCCTCCTAAATATGCAGGGAAAGGAGCATGGGAGGAACGAGCTATTCACAGACTCAGAGTGCAAAGAAATCTCAGAGGTCACAGGTGACCCAGTTCACGAGAGCCTCAAGGGCTTCCTGAGCAGTGGTGAGTGGGTGAAGTCAGAGAAACTGGTGCAGGCACTGCAGGGGCCACTGATGAGGTTGTGTGCCTGGTACCTGTATGGTGAGAAGCACCGAGGCTACGCCCTCAACCCGGTGGCCAACTTCCATCTGCAGAATGGGGCCGTGATGTGGCGTATCAACTGGATGGCTGACAGCAGCCTAAAAGGCCTCACTGGCTCCTGTGGCCTCATGGTCAACTACCGCTACTACCTGGAGGAGACAGGCACCAACAGAATCACCTACCTGGGCTCCAAGAACATCAAAGCCTCTGAGCAGGTCCTCAGCTTAGTGGCCCAGTTCCAGAAGAACAGCAAGCTCTAGGGACATCCTCCCAAAGCCTGGGTCCTTGCTCAGAAAGGAACTGTGTTCAATGGGCCAGGCTTACTCAATGTAGGAGCCTTTTCAGGGAAACCACAGCTGTGCTGTGTCTCCTGACCTCAGTAAGCACTCAGGAGGACCCACCTCAGCTGTCACTGTGCTGGCCGACTCACTGCTTGGAGGAGGTGGTGGAGTGGGTGCATACACTGTGGGAGATAGCACAGTGCTCCTCCAGAAGCTGTCCTGCTGCCCCACAACCTGTGCCTTCAGGAAGCTCTGCGCTCTGCAGTGTCACCCACAGGCTGCCCAGGACAGAACCCAGAGTACAGACCCCTTGGATCTTGTAGAGCTGACAGTCATGTCTTCTATCCTGTCTGTGCCGTGGCTGCTATTGCAGCTTATAGCTCAGACTGGAGGCTTTGTGACATGCACAGGGCATAGTCGGCCCCTCAACGATGCTGCTGCTTGAGGCCAGGGTTGGCTTATAGTGCTTAAATGAGATTCCAGTTCATAATGAACTGAACAGTAAAGAACGAGTCTGTTCTATAAACACTAAACATGATTGTTCACTACACATGTTTCTTTGAGTGTGCTTCACTGTGTACTTTTCTTAAAGATCAGAGTCCTGGCAAGGCTCAGGGTCAACTCTGAAATGTCCACAGCATCACATTCCCCGGCCAATCCATTGGGAACAGAGTATGAATGAAGTCAGGTACAGGATGAGGAGCAGAGAAGAAGTGTGTATGTGTGTGGTTCTCTGTATCTCAGCATGTCTGCATGACTGAGAAGGTCTGTATGTGTTGATGTGTGTAACTGTGTGTGTATATATGCTTTTGACGGGGCTGGGGACGGGATGGTTTTATGAGTGTATCTGTATGCATCTACATCCATACACATGCATCTGTGAGTGATTCACACATCAGCAGGCACAGGGCTACTACTCTCCGTTGGACATGCATGTCCCTTGCCTTCGTTGACTGCATCTTCTAGACCTTCCCAGATTGGCCTCCTAGGTTGACTGGTTTCCAGGGCCTCAGGCTCAACATTGTCGTAGGTGGAAATGCCAACAGAAAACAGCTCTCACCTCAAAGCCTAAGAATTAAAGACCATTTATACTTGAGCCATATGCAGGTGTCCATGGCCCAAGGAACATGGCTTCAGGTTGCTCTGAAAGACAGTCTGTCCCATCATGAAAGTGTTTCTGTGTGATTTTATAAATTATAGAGCTAAGTTATAAAGCATTTGCCAAACATGTTGGTTGGACCATATAGGTGGGTTCCAACAACTCAGGAAACCCAATAAAGGTTGTTAAGGTGCTGATTCCATTATTGTGTCTTGGACTGGTGGGAGCTAGTGGTTGCTGTGTTATGCTGCGTTTTAGGGCCAGCAAGACAACTCAGTGGGTACTAAGCCTGACAGCCTGAGTCCCAGACACCCACCTAGTAAAAGGAAAATCAAAAAGCTGGGCAGTGGTGGCGCATGCCTTTAATCCCAACACTTGGGAGGCAGAGGCAGAACCCTTCAAAGTGTGGCCCTGGAGCCCCTCCCTCCCCTGGCCTTCACCTGCTGCCAGCACTCCAGTAATGGCTTCCTTTGCTGTGTTCTTGGTGCTAGGTCATCTGACCAGTTGGGATCCCACCATGGCCCCACCCTTCTAGCCTGCAGGGCCCTACAACAGCTCTGGAACCCCATTCTCACTAAGACCTTTGGCAGGATGCTCCTGTTGATACATACGGGAAAATAAAAGGACTCTTCTCAGTAATCCCACTTCCCTTCTCAGGAGCTGGGGGATCTAAATGAAATGAGGATGGTGGAAATATGGGTACTGGAATTAGCACAGCATTTGTGGTATGGTAGATCGCTCTGGCCCCTTCCCAGGCCAGCTGGTCATTGTAGTTGCTGTCCACCCATTGCCATCAGACAGCACTGCTTGCGGGTCCCCTGCCTTGTCCAAAGGGTGCAGAAGAGTGAGGTTTGGGTTAACTGGTCCCTTGCTCGCAAAGGCAGTCTATCTGGAGCCACATCAGCCCACAAAGACCTTGAACCTGAGCTCGGGGTGCAGAACCAACTCTAGGTTCCCAGAACACTGAACTAGTGGCAGGCCAGGAGCTGGGGAGGGATGTGGAGTTGGATGAGGTACAGGGCTATGGAGGACCACTGAACTTTGGAAGAGCAGAAATTGGGGTACGTGGAGCTGGGGATACACATATTTGTGGGGGAACAGAGGTAGGGACATGGAGCCATCATTTCCCCTCTTGTATGCCTAGTCTGCTTTGCCAGCGGAGGCTGTCAACACGTGTTTCAGGGAGCCTGTCTTGTCTCCATTCTATGAATCTGATTCAGGCTGACTAAACAGCAGTTTGGGGCATGAGCCCAGATCGCAGATTCAAATCCCAGTGCACCAGTGGCCACGTTTCAGGCATCAGCCCTTGAGTGACCGTTGTTAAAATCTTTCATGTCACCACTGTGCATAAGGATTCAGTATTTTATGACCTTGAATATAATCTAAGACTGGAAATAGGTGATTAAAAACAATAGTATCAATAGATACTTATTAGATTGTGGCTTCTTTCATAAAGGGGTAAGGCTGAAGAACTTGTCTGTGGCTAAAGTGCCAGGACCCACATAAAAATGGGACATGATGGCACACACCTATAACCCCAGCACTGGGGAGACAGAGACCCTAGGACTCCCTGGAGCTCACCAGTCAGCCGTCTAGTCAGTCATAAGCCCTGACTTCGAAGCGACCTCAGAAGATAAACAGGAGGACAACAGTGGATGATACTTTATGTCAGCCTCTACACTCCACACACACACGTGATGCTTCACACGCACAAGGGGGGGGGTGGAGTGAATGAATACATTAGAAAACAAGAAGCGTCACCAAAACCAGTCAAGCCTGAAACACTCTCGCATTCCACCATTTGTGAAGTAAAGGCTAGTTCAAAAGTCGTAGGTTGTGCTGCGACCAACAGAGTGGAAGGGGTCGGAGTGAAGCCTACGCAGGCTCAAGAGGAAATAGGTCTGTGGCCACCAGCACCCTTGGCAGGAGCCCAGAGATACAGAGAAGGGCAGAGTGTCCCACCCCTGGGACTCGAAGATGATGTGTGTCTGCCTTCATCTCATGCAGATCTCACTGGCCTCCAGGGAGTCTTGACGAAGCCATGTCAGCTATCTGTGAACCTTGCAAGCTGTAGACATACGTCACAGCCTGGCCCAGGTCTGCAGCCCTGTGGTTTCAAAGGAGACATCCTAGGACATGTTGTCTTAGAGCTCTACCATGGATCCCGTTGCCTTACTTTCCCCAGGGGGTCCATTTTTTTAAAGTTGTTAATCAGGAGCAAGAATTTTAGAATGTATTTTCCTTCTACTTTCACGTTTGGTGTGTTTTCTCTGTTTTATTACATTTTTTTTCTATTTGTTTATGCATGTATGTGGCACTTAGCTGTGGCATTCATGTGGAGGTCAGAGGACAACTTGAAGAATCAGTTGTCTCCTTTGATGGGTCCCCAGCGCTTGAACTCAGGCAGTGAAGTGAGCCTTGGCATCAGGGCCCTTACAGGTGAGCCATCTCGTGAGCCGTGTGTTTCTCTGTTGTCCCCCTTTCTGTGCACATTCTCTGGTACACCCTACCTGGGCCATGCGCTCACAGGAGAAACTTGTAGGAAGGAACCTTCATTAACTATTTACATATGTATTGTCAGTTAACCAATGACAGACTTCTATCAGCTGTTGTCGGGGTTCTCAAAAGGTTTAATTTGGCTTTCTGGAAGCTACAACACCTTTTGTAATAGAAACAATCGTACAAATAAAGGCAGGATTCCCATGCTAGCCTGGGAAGTCTGAAAAATAAAAATAAAAAATAGCTCTATTGCAGCTGGTCCTTCAATAGCATGTAGAAGAGAGGTTCATTTATTCCGTACATGATGCACTTTTCTTGAAAGTATATATACAGAGGCACAGATCACCCAGTTTAATATTCTCTCCCTATATGGCAGGTGTGAGACACCTTGAGCTGGCAAAGGATGGATATCCAAGCAATACTTGTTGGCGTGGGGATGAATGGTTGATGATCTTCCCATGGAAGAGTTAGATGTCGTAGTGTACTAATATAGGGAGCAAGTACACGCAGGCTACCTAAAACTATACTGCACATGGGTCCTTAGATATTAGGACTCAGACCTGCGTTGCAAGGAAATTGTTGTCCTAACCTCAGTGAAAGGCAGGATTTTTGGCAATTATAAAAGAAGCAGATGACAACTTTTAAAAAGGTTTTAATTACATTTTTAGTTATTGGGAGGGATACAAAGCACAAATGTGGAGGCCAGAGGAAGAGGCCTTGTGGAAGTCAGTTCTTTCCTTCCACCATGTAGATTGGTCCCCCAGGATTGAACTCAGCTCATCAGGCCCGGAAGCATGTATCTTTGCCCACTGAGCCATCTGTCCAACCTGTGCCTTTTTCTTCTCCCGGCACAGAGAGAACCATCGCTTCCAGCCCTGTGAAGCACCAAGCATATTGCTGCCACTCTTGGGAGCATAGGTGTGGAGTTCCAGGAGAACAGATGGATGTGGCACTCCAGCACCAGAGGGACTAGGCTCATGGCACAGTGCTTGGACTGGTGATTCTTAGGGAATAGAACTCTTGCCTCTTCCACAGCTCCATCACCAGAGAACAGTTACCCCTGTCTGGACTGAAAGGCAAGCACACCTGAGCAGCCCACAGTCAGCAGGCTTGGAGTGTAGGAGCCATGATTAGCAGCCATGGTCACCCATCCCAGTGTGCTCCTCCCCTAGCCAGCTGTGCTCTTCCCAGTGTGCTCCTCCCCTAGCCAGCCGTGCTCCTCCCAGTGTGTTCCTCCCCTAGCCAGTCGTGTTCCTCCCAGTGTGTTCCTCCTCCTAGCCAGCTGTGCTCCTCCCAGTGTGTTCCTCCCCCTAGCCAGCTGTGCTCCTCCCAGTGTTCCTCCCCTAGCCAGCTGTGCTCCTCCCAGTGTGCTCCTCCCCCAGCCAGCTGTGCTCTTCCCAGTGTGCTCCTCCCAGTGTGTTCCTCCCCTAGCCAGCCATGCTCTTCCCAGTGTGCTCCTCCCCTAGCCAGCTGTGCTCCTCCCAGTGTGTTCCTCCCCTAGCCAGCTGTGCTCCTCCCAGTGTGCTCTTCCCCCTAGCCAGCCATGCTCCTCCCCCTAGCCAGCCATGCTCCTCCCAGTATGCTCCTCCCCAGCCAGCTGTGCTCCTCCCAGTGTGCTCCTCCCCTAGCCAGCC
>LOEQ01001647.1:237609-248712 GCA_001685075.1 Bramus lutescens | reverse complement strand
CAAGCGAGAAAGAGTCGAGGCCAGGCGGACGCGCAGCGAGGTCCCGGCGCCCACTCCTCCGTCGGACCGCGATTCAAACTGCCCTCACTTCTGTTTTTTAATGTATATACATGATCTATGTGTTGGTGTGTGTGTGTGTGTGTGCGTGCGCGTGCGTGAGAGAGAGAGAGAATGAATATCTATAAACATCTCTCTGCCAGGAACATAGTTGGCCTTTTCAAAACACAAAGCAAATTCTATGTACTTCTGTGCTTCAATGAAAACTGATCCTGGGCTGAAAAGGAACACAAAGACTTCCTCTGGTATCTTAATGAAACCCTGAACCTGTACATATACCCATGGTGTCCTGCCACTCCAGCTACATGACCTTACCACCTTAAACCTTACTAAGAAATAAATTCCCAAGCGGAATGGACCCACCACCATGTCCCTGTTTGTGTGTTTGTTTTGAAACTTTGTGTGTATGTGAATGCAGACGTGTATGGTGTGCTTTGGCATGTCTATGGAGACAGGTCAGAAGGACCTTAATAGAGACTGGAGTGTTTCTCTTTGCCACTGGCCTGAAAACTTTGCGGATTCTCCTGCTTGCTTTCCACTCTACTGTAGGAGCCCTGGGTCATAGACACAGCCCTGCTGGGCCTGGCTTTGCATGTGCTCTGGGGATCTGACCTCAGGACCTTATTTTTGCACAGCAAACACTTTTACCTACTATCTGACCTTTTCCTGTTTCTTTTAGGTCTCTATTTCCAAAGGTAGCTAAGGGTCCCATGTCATATAAATTCTTTCTTTCTTTCTTTCTTTTTTTTTAAGGAGACAGGGCTTCTCTGTTTGGCAGCCCTGGCTGTCCTGGAGCTCACAGAGATTCACCTGCCTCTTCTAGGTATCTTCTTCTATTGCTCTCTGTCTTAGTCCTTTAAGACAGGGTCTCTCACTGAACTTGATCTATTCATTTCATCGAGGCTGGCCAGCCAGTGAGCTCTCAAGAATCTGCCAGCCTCTGCCTTCTAACACTGTGGTAACATGCACATGCAGCCATGCCTAGTCTTTTTCCTTGGGTATTATGGGTTTGAACATCATATCCTCAGGTCCTCATACCAGCACAGCAGTGTTTACTCACTGAGCCCCCTCTTCCCTCCCTATCCTATTCATAAGTAGTTCCTTCTCCTGGACTGTAAATTTCAAGAGAGGAGTCTGTATTTTTTTCATTCCCAGATCCCTCAGCTCCAATGTTATGCCATCAGAAAACCCTCAGGAGAAATGGGCAGAAGTGGTGCACCCTGAGGACAATGGTCCTCAGCACAAACAAACAAATAAATAAATAAATTCATTTTAACTTAGATATAACTTAAAAACCTTGCCTTTCCTCCTGCACAGCGGAGATAAGCAGCAGAGGTTTGGTTTCAGTGTCAACTTAAGAGGAAACACAAGACAAGGGACTAGAGAGATGACTCAGCAGTTAAGAGCACTTCCTATTCTTCCAGAGGACCTGCGTTCAATTCCCAGCACCCATGCTCACAACAGCCTGTAACTTCAGCCAGGGAATCTGGCATCTTCCTTTGGATTCTCTGGGCACCTGCCTACACACAAACATACCCTATATGGGCACATATAAATACACACAACTAAAAATAAAATGAATCTTCTAAAAAGACAATTATTTTTCTCACCTATTTCTTTTTGTGGGGGTGCTGGATTCCTGGGGCTTTATTAAGCCCAGGAAAGCTGTCCCCAGGGACTGCCAATTGGGCCCTGACCATGCCTCCCTTGTACCTTCTGTCTGGAGTTTTATTCTGTTTGCTATATCTGATCCTAACTCTTTGCCTCCACACTTGAAAAATATCTTTCTGTGTCTTTCGTTTTTTAAATATTTTCCTTTTTAACCTTTCTCTATGTGTATATGTTTCTATGTGTGAGAGTGAGCATGTTGTAGAGTCAGAGTGTAAACCTTTGAGTGCCTGTCACTAGCTTGTCACTGCACACCCCAGGACAGCTGGCTTGAGAGCTCCCAGTTACTCTCCTGTCTCAACTTCCCATTTTGCTGTCGAAGCATGGGATTATAACTCAGTGTTACCATTACCTGGACTCTGGGGTTTGAACTCAGGCCCTCATGCTTACACAGCAAACGCTTTACCCACCGATAGGTACCTCAGACCCTGTGTACCTTCGTTTTCCAGAGAGCATTGCCTCTCAGGAGGAAGAGCCCTGTCTCCACCCAGCCTGGAGCCTTTGACTTGCCAGCCAGCTGTCTTGTGTTGGGCTACCCTCCTCCCCCAGACCCAAAGAGGGGGCTTGACTTTCTTCCTGAAAGGCTCTGCTAGCTAGGCTAGGTTGGATCCTGTAGTAGTTTCCACCAAACTCCCAAGCTGACTGCAGATATTTGTGCTGTCAACAGAACTGCAGAAAATGCAATTCGTGTTGTTAATGAGCAGCTTGTTTGGGTAAACAAACCAGGTGAGGTGAAAAAAGTGATGCTCTGCAGCAGGAAATGCAGGCAAGCATTAGCCAGATGGAGAGTCACACGTTTCTACACGTTTCCTACTGTACAGGCTTCATGTGGTGGGAAGGGACATTCCTGTAGTGTGTCAGCTGGGACTGGGCACACCTCCTGTCTGACCCGGCACTGCTTTTCTAGAAATAAGAGCCCTCTTCTCCCCAGGAACACCCTGATTCTGGCTCTGTGACTCTTTCCCCTGGCCAGCCTTCACTTCACTTACCATCAGTCTTCACAGTGCAAGGTGTGTATAACAAGTGGGGAAACTGAGGCTTAAAGATGAGGAAGAGACTTGCTCAAAATCAGCATGGTGGATTTGAATTCAGATCAGCCTAATTCTTAATACCAAATTACACCGGTATTGTACAGTCTTTGGTCCATGCAATGGAGGTGCCAGTGGCTGCTGTTCATGACCTCCTCTTTCAGACTGTGATTCTGAGGAAGGTTTGGACTTCCCCTACAGAAGCATTCTTTGCCTAACTGATCAGGATGATATAACTTTCTAGAAATATACATGACAACTCTATGTTGTGTGTGTGTCCGTAGGCAAGGTGTGCATGTGAACTAACACATGTTTATGCTTGGAAAACCAGTAACGTAGAGGTATTCACAGTCATTTCATAATAAGATGACTATACAATATACACAGTTAACTGCTATCACCCAGGATAATAACACACATGTACAGACATGAGGTGACATTGTACAAACACGACTGACTTGGGTAACTGGAGTTTGTTACCTGCAGACAGAGCCAGGAAAAGAGAGGCTCCACCTGTAATGCTCAAGGCCACACGTGTTTCTGGCTCTCTGTCCACATTGTTCAAAGGAAAAATACATCACATTCATATGTTTCAGTGCCATGAGTTACTTCCTCCTTAGATTCAAGGCTGAAGAGTACATTATATTGTCATTAGTCACATAATCAGAAATTGGGTTTCAGCTACCCAGAGCACTTGTGCTTGTCCCTCTCTAGTGTCAGTGCACATTTTACCCTAGAAACAGAACTCAGTTATTCTGACTGTATTAGAGCCCCACTAGGTGGAGAGGCTTGCTTTGAATGCAGTTATTGAGCCTTTCTGACTTCTTTACTGCAAGAAAACTCAGGCTTGATACATCCCAGGGTTTGAACTTTCTGGTCCTGAGCTCTGGCTATTTAACCACTAGATTATCCATATTATTTATTCTACCTTTCCTGTTTCTGAGCAATATCACTTTTTTTTTGAGATAGAGTTTTAATAGGTACCTGGGGTGACCTTAAACTCTGTGATCATCCTACCTCACCCTCCCAAGTGCTGAAATTACAGGTGTGCACCACCTTGCCCTGGCTATCTCCCAGCTTTCCAGGGGCTACATCTGCCTTGTGATGCCTTAGAGATCATATCATTGTCTTAGGTTTCTCTAAAACCTTACAGGGGAGGTGCTTCTTGTTAACAGCTGAAAAGATGGATGCCTGGGAACTGGGAAGAGACTTGCCCTAAATCCCCCAGCTCCAATACCGCAGGTGTGGGTGAAGGAAAGGAGCTTGTTTTCCACTCTGCTACACTGCCATCCAGCTAGAGACACAAACTCAGCGGCAGAGGGGCATCACATGCAATGTCTTTGCCAAATGCAGATCTTTGCTGAGCAACTTGGCTCCTCTCAAGGAGGTGGAAGTCTTTCCTTTGAATGAAGCAATTATGTTCAAAAAGCAAAAAAAAATTTTATGCATATTAGCTAATGAGGATGCTGTTCAGGATATTTTTAGATGAAGAGGGAGGGAGGAAAGGGAGGGAGAGAGAGGGAGAGGGGAAGAGGAAGAGGGAGAGGGAGAGAGAGAATATGAAATTTGAAAGCTGGGTATAAATTACTCCGGAAGATGTGGCTTGGGAGTCAGATAGTCCTCAGCATAGGACCTAGCTCTTAGCACTTTTGGCTGGCTGCACGTGAGAGGTAGGGGGTACATTACATCCCTCCCTAAAGTGTGCCAATATGTATATGGTACCAGCATTCCAAGCATATTGTAAAAAAACTGAAACTAGCTCTTCTGTGGAATCCAGAGGTGATTTGTAAAAACAGGCTACTATTCATTAGACTTGGAAACTCTGAAAAAATCATGCAAATCAAAAGGTTCAAATCTTCACTACCACTTTAAGGGTTCTGAGGAACTGCCTGGAGTATGCATACCTAAAAATGTACTATGTTTCTGAATGATGTCACTTTTCAGAAACAACTTCTTTGTGAGTTTGAGGCCAACCTGGTCTACAGATCTAGTTCTGAGACAGCCAGAACTACACAGAGAAACCCTGTCTCAAAAACCAAAGCAAAAATAAAAACCACAACAGCATTAACAACAAAAGAAGCAGCAGTAACTTGTAGGTGCTAAGGAGATGCTTCTGTCAGTAAAATGCTTGCTGGATGAGCCTCAAGACCTGAGTTTGATTCACAGCATTTGTGTAAAAAAGTAGGTATGTCAGTGTGTTGTGGAATATTAGTTTAAGGTGTGTTACATTTGTTTATGCTGTGGAATATTTGTTTAATGATGCAAAGATGTGTTGGATCCTTTTATATTGCATTTGTTTAACTCTGTAAAGCTGTGTTACTTTGTCTGTCTTAAACTTACCTGATTTTTCTAATTAAGAGCTGAATGACCAATAGCAAGGCAGGAGAGAGAAATAGATGGGGTTGGTGGGCAGAGAGAAAAAATAGGAGAAATCTAGGAAGAGAAGAGCAAGGAGCAAGAAGAGAGGAGGACTCTAGGGGTCAGCCACCCAGTCATCCAGGGAACTACAGAGTAAGAAGGGAATATATATGCATATATATAAAGAAAGGTAAAAAGCCCAGAGGCAAAGCCTAGGTAAAGAGAAGCAGGATAATTTAAGTTAGAAAAACTGGCTAGAAACAAGGCAAGCTAAGGCTGGGCGTTCATAAGTGAGACTAAGAGTCTGTGTATTTATTTGGGAGCTGGATGGCAGGCCATCAAAGAGTAAAGCAACAACAACAACAACAAAACAACTACAGTGTACAGCAGTGCATAGCTATAATCCCAGCATTGGGAAGGTGGAGATAAGAAGATCCTTCCGGCTTGCTGGCCAGCAAGTCCAGCTGAGTTGGTGAGCTCCATGTTCATGAGAAACTCTGTCTCAAAACTAAGGTGGAGAACAATTGAGGGAGACACCTAACATCCATTTCTAGCCTCCATACACACACATAGCAGCACACACATACACATACATGCACACACGCACATACCACACAAAGAAGCAATGTGTGTCAATTTGGTGCTGTAATGGTAGAGACAATAGGAATATCTGGGCATGCTAGTGTATTGATGACTCAAAAAGACCACTGAATTTTTGCTGCATATGCAAGCAGAGTGGTGTTGACATTAAAAGTTTAAATGTAGATTTTCTGGTCATTGAACTATCCAGGTGAACAGAAAACCCAAGATGCACCATTTACAAAATGGAAGATAACCAGTTACAAAATGGAAGAGTCTTGCCTAAATCATTGTGTTCATTGGATAGAAATGGAAACAGCTTTAAGTCAGGGGGTTCTAGAACACCTGACAAGTATATCAATCGCCAAAGTAGGTTGAGGAATGTCAAGTCTGGCTGGGAAGGCTACATATATCCAGCTCTAGGGCTGCAGAGAGCACAATGTGGAAGAAAGAATGGCAGATAGAAAACAGCAGAGCCCAGAGATCTAGGGTCAGGGGCAAGGAGGGAGCAAGACCAAGAACTCAGGGGTCCTCTTACAAGGTGTTCAATGTGAGCTATCAGACAAAAGTAAGGTAACCAAAGGGGCCACACCAGGCCAGATCCTGTGCTATGTCTAATTCATAAAACTTTCCCTAGCACAAAGTATAAGGTATCAGACACACAGTAAACCAACCTATGTTTGCTGACGGACTGGGCAGGGAGAAGAATAGGCCTGTGCAGGGAACGAGAAAGTTCCTCAGCATAGGGTCGGGCACATAGGGAATTGTAAGTGGATGAATGGTTTTTGACAGTTGACAAGCTATCTCTGGCTTTTCTTAGATTTGGTTTTTACTTGTTTATTGATTGTTAATAAGAGATTATATATCCACCACCACTGAGCCATCATAAAATGTAAACATGTAGTAATATATTTAATTTTCATAGTGACTCACTGAGAAAGGTACTGTTGTTCCCACTTTATAAATGAAGGAGCTGAGTTAGAGAATGCTTAACAGTTTTTCCAAGATTCTACATAGAACCAGGAAGTTTGACTCCAAAACTATCCTCTTAGTTTCTCTAATAGCACTCAGTTTAAATCCATGGATAAAGCAGTTGAAAACACTGCCAGGAAATTATATGTGCTGTTTATTCTGTATATATGTATATCTATTCTATATATACATGCATATGTCAATACACACTTGTCTCCCTCTCTCTCACACACACATGACTGAACACAATTTCACATGACTAAACATAGGCTCTCCCACTTTCTCTCTCTCTTTTTATTTTTCATTTTGGTCTCACTCTGTAACTTTGGCCTGAACTCACACACAGCCTGTGTGGATCAGCTTGGCCTTCAACTCATATCTGCCTGCCTCTTTCTCTAGAGTACTGAGATTAAAAGTGTGAGCCACCACCAGAATTGCCTTCTTTTATATGACAAGTAGAGGTTGCTTGAGTTTTTCTTCTTTCTTTCCTTCCCTCCCTCNCTTTCTTTCTTTCTTTCTTTCTTTCTTTCTTTCTTTCTTTCTTTTTCTTTTTATGTGGCCAGAAGTTCTGACCAGGGTGCTACCTTCTCTCCAGCCCTATCATTGTTGAGATATTATGGTTGACTATATTATCTTGTAAAGATGGCTTCCATCTTTTCAACTACTCAATAACAAAGGAGAGCTGTAACCTTGCTTTAAAGGTGAAGCTGCTGCTACTGTGCTCGACTTGACTGGCTTTTGAGATTCAAAAGCCAGCTGGGTGTGATAGCACCTTTAACCCCTGCTCTCTGAAACTCAGAGACAGGCAAGTCTTTGTGAGTATGAGGCTAGCTTGGTCTATATCACACGTTCCAGGGTAGTCAGAGCTAGATAGAGCAACCTTGTATAATAGAAATAGGTAAGTAAATAAATAAATGAATGATAAAGTTCCCCACTCTAGGCTGACGAGGTGCTCACACCAAGCCTGATGACCTGAGTTCAATTCCTGGGACCCATATGGTAAAAGGAGAACACTGACCTCTACAAGCAGTCTCGGATCTCCACAAATGTGCTATGACATGCATGCCTCCCCCTCCCACTTAATCCTCACCCAACAAATAAATACAAAAAGGAAAAGAAAGTCACCACTTTACACTTGATGCAAAACATTTACTCATGATGACAAAAGATGTAAACATGAGATCTAAAATAACACAATTCTCTGAAGAAAACGGAGAAACTCCATGACACTAGATTTGGCAATGATTTATTGAACAGGATTACAAAGGCACAGACAAGAAAAGAAAAAATATATTAGACTACATCAAATTTTTAAAAATAAAGTTTTTTTCATAAAGGATCCTGTTAAAAAGTCAACATAGAATGAGAGGAAATACCTGAAAGCCATATATCTTGTAAGAGGTTCATATTAAGAACAGAAAAACTGCTTACAGCTCAAACACACAACCAAATAGAACTGGAGAATGTAGCTCAGTTGGTAGAGTATTTGGCATTTTATGCATGGTAGCATGTTTAGGCCTTGGGTTTGACCCTAGCACCATATAAGCCACACATGATTGCACATGCCTCCTAGAACTAGGGAGGTAACAGGTGGGAATCATGAGGCAGGCAGATCTCTGAGCTTGAGGCCAGCCTGGACCAGTCTCAGAAAAAAGAAATGGACAAAAATAACTCAGAACAATCTTATTTACAAATGAGTAAAGGATTTGAATAGTCATTTATTTCTCCAAAGAAAATATATATACAAATGGCCAATAAATACAACATTACTAGTGGGGAGAGTGTAAACTAAACTTACAATGAGGTAGCCAATTCACACCCTCTAGGAAACTCACACATGCAAAATAGGAATGACAAGGACTGGAGAGATGTGAAGACATTCAAACTTTGGTGCAATGAGGGTTGAGTATACTGCTAAATGGTTCAGCTGTTATGGAAAACAGAATGGTACTTTCTCAAAACGTTAAAAATAGAATTATCTTATTATCCAGACATTTCACTTCTGGGATATAACCAAGACAACTGATGGCAGAGTACACAGACTGATTCGTGAATAAATACAATGAGATACATGAGCACAATGAAATCATATTCGACTCTAAGAAAGGCCATGCTGACCCATGCTTCAAGATAAATGAACCTTGAAGACACTGTACTAAGTGAAGCACACCAGAACTTACAGAAGAAAGGACTGGGTCATAAAGGTACAGAATAGAAAAATGTCACCTGGGGCAGCAGGAAGAAAAGAAGTGAGTGGAAGTGGAATTAATGTTTTGTTTAATGGCTAAAGTTTCAGTGTAGGGAGGTGAAAACAGTTCTTGAGATGGGGTACTGATGTTTACATCAGGGCAAAAGCACCAAACAATACTGAATGATGCATTAAAAATGATTAAGTTAGTCAATTTTATGGTATCTGTATCTTATCACAATTACAAAAGCATAAAAGAAACAAACAAATGCACTAATTTGTGTGTGTGTATGTGTGTGTATGTGTGTGTGATGAGGCATGTGTAGACATCAGCAGACAACTTGGCAGGAGTCAGTTCTCCCCTTCAACTGTGTTTCTTCTACCATGTGGGGGTCTGGAGAATAAAACTTAGTTGTCAGGCTTTGCTGCATGTGTTTTGAAACAGAGTCTCATGTCTCATAGGAGAACAGGTGTGTGCTACCACACCCACTTTATGTGGTGTGCATGTGTATGCATGTGTATGCATGTGTATCACCATGTGTATGTGGAAGTCAGAGGACAACTTTTGGGAACTGGTTTTCATTACACCAGGAGTTCTGGGGAATCAAACCTAGATTAGGCTTCTGGGGTAAGCACTAAGCCCAAACTTAAGGAAAGCAGTTTCTAAATCTTGTCCTATGACTTGTTGTTCTTAGGAGAAGTGCCTCAAAATGAGGGCTTTGAAACCATTTATTTATACATTCAATAAATATGTATTGGACACTGCATGCATGCTGCGATTGGTACTCAATGTTGAGATCCAGATATTGATAAACCTGGTGTGGTTCTTGTCTTTACCAATTGGAAAATTTAGTAAACTAGCATTCCTTTTGGCTGAATAACAAATACCCAGCAAGAAGTTCATATCTTTCACTATTTCTCCTTTACAAGATGGGAATCATCACCCTTGTTATAGAAGAAATCAAGGTTCAGAGAATTCAAGCAACTTCTTCCAATTTCACTCAACTAGCATCCTGTGTCTGCATCCCTCCCTAGTCTGTTCTCTGAGCTATTGGTACAGCCTGTCTACATTCTCCTTTTAGGAGAGTCACAGTGGATTTGGCTAAACATGAAAGGTAAAGAAATTCTAAAATTTAAGAAACCTATTTAGGGGCTGGAGAGATGACTTAAGGGGTTAAGAGCACTGACTGCTCTTCCAGAGGACACAGGTTCAATTCCCAGCACTCATATGGCTGCTCATACCTATCTGTAACTCCAAGATCTGACACCTTCAAACAGACATCTGTGCAGGCAAAACACCAATGCACATAAAATAAAAGTAAATAAGTTAAAAAGAAATATATTTAAGTCTTCATAATTCTGCATATTGCAAGCTCCTTTTGTGGGAAGGGGAGCAGCACCCCTATTAATGAGCTGTGGATTTTTTCTGCAGAATATAAGCACAACTCCCAAGAGAATTGAAAACATATGTCCACACAAAACTGTGTACACAAATGTTCACAGTAGCATTAATTACCCATAATACCCAAAAAAAACCCAACCCAAATGTCCAGCTACAATATGTGGATCAACAAAATGTTTCACAGCTAGCCAAAAGACATTATTTGACAACCAAGAATTACTCATCCATGCAATGACACAGATGGACCTTGAAAACCTTACATGAAGATCAAGAGGCAAGTCATAAAGGACAAACATTGTATGATTCTACCTCTACAATGTGTCTAGAATACCCGTCCATAGAGGCAAGATATAGACTCTTGGTTGCCAGATTGGGAGGGGAGTGACTGCTAGTGTGGGTGGGGTTTCTTTGGGTGGGTAGGGAAATTGTTCCAGAATTAGGTGGAGGTGAGGAGATTAAACTAAAACCACTGATGTGCACATTTTCACATGGTGGTTTTATTTTCTGAGTCTCAATCTTGTAACACAGTCTGGCCTCAGACTTGCGGCATTCTCTGGCTTCTTCAGCTCAAGTTCTGGAACTACAGGTGTTGGCCACCATGCCCAGCTTAAAATCATATATTTTATGATGCATTAGCCACACCAAATTTAAGAAAAAAATAACGTATCAGAAACAACAGATTACAGACTCCTGACTCATAGAACATTTATTCTGCCATTTAATACTGTATAATTAGAGTGCATGTAGCTATGTGGATGTAGCGAAGAGGTGCGGGCCTGCTTTTTGTCTGGCCCAGTTCCCGCACAGCTAGCTTATACCCCAAAATAACAACACACAAATTGTATTCATTT
>LOEQ01001647.1:192957-202995 GCA_001685075.1 Bramus lutescens | reverse complement strand
TCACAGAGATCTGCCTGCCTCTGTCTCCTGAGTGCTGGGATTAAAGGCGTGTGCTGCCACTGCCTGGCTACTTTTGGTTTGTAATTTCTATAGGACAGTGTAATCGTTTGTACATATGCCTGCAAGTATGCATGTATATGTGCACAAGTGCGTGCGGTTGTGCTTGTGGTATATGTACATGTGAAGGAAGGTCAGAGGTTGATACTGCTGTTTTTTAAGTCTTTTTTTTTTATTGCTCTTTGCCTTATTTTTTGAGATAGGGTTTCTCATAGAACCTAGAATACAGTTTCAGCTAGGCTGGCTGGCTAGCAATTCTCCCAGGGCACATCTGTCTGCCCACCCCCTGCCACCACTGGGAAGGGGTTACAAATGTATGCTACTCTGCCTGGTTTTTATGTAGCTGCTGGGTATCCATTAGGACAAATCCCTAGCCCTACTGACAAATCCCTATATGACTGTCATAAAATGCTACAGATACTCTCTATCTTATAATATTGTTATGTAGGCAAACTTGGAGTGTAATACTCTTGGACTGGAAAGATGGTTCAGTGGTTAAGATCACTTGCCCCTCTTGCAGGGGACCTGGATTTGGTTCCTAGCACCTACATGTGGTGGCTCATAACCGTCTGAAACTCCAGTTCAAACTCCAGTTCTGGAGGATCTGATGTTCTCATCTGACCTCTGTTGCACCAGGCAATTCACTCATGTTGCATATCCATACATACAGGCAAATACTCATGCACATAAATTTAAAACATCTTCAAAATACAGTGAAGCTTTCAAGTTAAATAGCAGTAGATAGTAATATTGAGCTAGCCCTTCTCAAATAGCTTAATGCAGGTACAAGGCATGTGGGTGGGTTTAGCCTGATGGGAAACTTAAAATGACTAGGGCAGGGGTAATGGGCAGATGAGGTTAAAGGGTCTCATCTGAGGATGAATTGTAAATAGTCTTGCAATTTCATGCTTTGCTTATTATCTTGTTTTTAAACTTCTGAATACATTGGGAATTTATGCTTTTGTTTTGGTTTTTAAACTGTAATAACATCCTAGGCTGTAGCACGTCAGCTAGGAGCCTGGACTTTGGAGCTCGGTGGCCACAGTCCTAAAAGCCAGACTTCAGGCAGCTAACCTAATTGACTCATACTTTAATTTTTCATCAGTATAATTGATAACACACCTGTCTTGTATGTTTGCTTTGTTTTCTGTTTCTTATGTTCTTTGAACTCTTGGATTTGAAACTATGAAATATTTAGTCTGAGGAAATCATAGTTGGTAGTATGCTTGCTTAGCACGTGTGTCTTAGTCACTGTTCTTTTGCTATAAAGCAACACCATGACCAAGACAACTCTTATAAAAGAAAACTTTTAATTGGGGGCTTGCTTATAGTTTTCAGAGGTGTAGTTCATTCTTCAGGGAGCATAGGGAAAGGCAGGCATGGTGCTGAAGAAGTAGTTGAGAGCTACATTCTGATCTACAAGCAGAGAGAGAAAAGTGGGCTTGGCATGGGCTCAATCCCCTCCCCCTTTTATAAAATAGATTTTTTTCTCACATAATATATCCTGATTATGGTTTCCCCTCCCTCTACTCCTCCCAGTTCCTCCTCCTCCCAGTTCCTTCTACCTCTCCTCCCTTCGGAATACCTTTCTGTCTTTTATTAGAAAGAACAGGCTTTTACGAGAGAATAATAAAACACAATAAAATAAGAAAAACCATCACATTGAAGTTTGACAAGACAAGCCAACAGAAGGAAAAGAGCCCAAGAGAAGACACAAGAATCAGAGACCCACTTTTTTGCACACTCAGGAGTCCCATAAAAGCACTAAAGTGGAAACCATAGCATATATACAGAGGACCTGGTGCAGAGTTTGCAGGCTTGTGTGTGCTGCTTCTGTTTCTGTGAGTTCGTATGAACTTTGTTCATGTTGATTTATAGGGCCTTATTTTCTTGGTGTCTTGTCATGGACTTTTTGAAACCCTACTGACACACTTCTTTCAGCAAGTTCAAACCTACTCTAACAAGGTCATACCTCCTAATCCTAATTCTATCAAGCAGTTCTGTCTACTCCTTGGTGATTAAGCATTTAAAAATATGAGCCTATGGGGGCCATTCTTATTCAGACTACTGCACGCAATGTGTAAAGTCTTGGCTTCAATCAGCATCAAATAAGCTTGGCCTCTACCTCTAGCTCTTGGGAGGTAGAGGAAGAAAGATAAAGTTCAAGGTCTTCGTTGGCTATATAGTGAGTTTGAGGCAAGCCTGAGCTGCATAAGAACTTGTCTGAAAACAAAAAACAAAGTGACCAATGAAAACCCCCACACTACCACCACCACCACCACAACAACAAGAAAAAAAAATACATTTAGACTTGGAAAATAATAAAAGTAGTTTTGTTTGGAACTTTTACCAGTTAGGGGCTTGGGAAGTTACAGTTAAGTTGACCTAAATCATGAATTGTCATATTAATGCCTCAAATGTTATTCAATATTTTATAAGTAGGTAAACAACTTACAATGATAGAATGCTGTTTAGAGTTGAGGGCATTGTATCCTGTATAGGTTTTTTTTTTTAAACTCATGTTCTAGACAGCACTTTTTCACATTTAGACTTGTCAGCATGCTCAGAACCAAGGCAAACATTGTCTGTCATGCCAGCCTGCACCTTTCAGTGGTGCCTCTGATGATTTACAGTGCAAACTTTTAATTTTCATTTTCTTGCCAAGTTTGTCTTTTGTTTTCTGGTTGAGCTTGAAGATGTCTAGACTTGGACTAAGATTGCTTTTCTTTTACTGATAGGTTTGAATAGCTGTGGTTAAATGTTGTCTGGGAGTAAAGCTAGAGAAGGAAATGACTTGAAAAGTAAAAATATTCCAAGTTAAAAATGAGCACTTTGTGATTTACTTAGATGAGTAAGCAGACCTACCATTGCTGAAGATTTTGTTGAAAATTAAGACTCTCTCTTACCTTTTGTTAGTATTCTTCAGAGGCAACAGATACTTGAGTAGGTATCTAGGATGGGTCATGGAGCATTGATACTTCAATACTTAGGAGTTAAGGTTGTACAATCTCTAGGCATCCCCAAAGTCCCTAGGATCTTTGGTCTCTCAGGAAACAGAATCCATATGGCTTTTTCATCTCCCTTCCTTATCATGGGCTCTCTCTAATTGCATGTAGCCTCCCATTGGTCCCCTGTCAGAAATGAGTGTCAAACTTGGCTGGTTATATAGAAGAACTATTTTGTAGGGGGCTTAGCAGTTTTTCTGGGCCCCTTTTCAGAGCCTCTGCATCAGAGTCCTTGGAATCCAGGAATTCTCAGTCTTAAAAGTATCTCAGGTGGTTCCATGAAAGCAGCTCACAGATCTAAGCTTTAGAGCCAGGCTTGGGCCACCCTGTCTTGGAGCTTCAGATGAACTCTGGAGGAGGGGAGAATAACTGAAGTTTGTCAGATGTCCAGTTGCCTTCTATTTTTAAACAGGGAGGGGATTCCTGCATTTTTTGAGTGATGGATGCATTATAGCCATTCTCAAACTGTTCACACAGAACTTTGATGTTACATCACTTGATGTTAAAATCAAATATTGCTGGAGAGTTTACCTCAAGTTCCAGGAGAAAAATAGTAAGTAGATAAACAAAATTGCAGGTGGAGACTGTCTGTTTCCTGCTGCCATGACCCAAAAAGTCACACAGAAACTGTATTGATTACAATACTGCTTGGCCAATAGCTTAGGCTTCTTATTAACTAACTCTTACATCTTGAATTAACCCATTCCTGTTGTTTTATATTTTACCACGAGGCTCGTGGTTTACCGGTAAGGTTCCAGGGGGCATCTCTCTCCTTCAGCAGCTACATGGTGTCTCTTTGACTCTGTTTAGATTTTATGCCTGGCTTTACTCTACTAAGCCATTGGCCCGAACAGCTTTATTCATTAATTAATAAGAGCAACACATATACAGAAGGACATCCTACATAATCTCCTCTTTTCTGTCTAAAAGAAAAGGAAGGTTTCTACTTTAACATAGTAAGATTATATATACAAAACAGTTATCAAGCAAGAATTATAGTTACAATATTTAGTTAATTTACATTTGGAAAATTAAGGAAAATATTCTATCATCTATCCTATCTTTGTGACTCTTAAGTTTTATATCTAATTAATCTTATCCTAACTATGGAAAACTATAACTATCTGTCTTCAACTCTTTAAAAGACCCCAGAAGGATATAATATTACCTAAGTAAACAGGAAGTTCATTATAAGCAACTTCCAAAACTCCAGATTTGACAGAGACATCTTGCTGCCTGGACAATGACCCAAAGTTCTGTAATGTTGGGGCATTCATCTTTAGCCTACAGGCTCATAGTATCTGGTAGACTTTTCCATGAAGCAGGAAATTTGAAGATCTGTTCTGCCTTGTAATAGCAAAGTTCATTAATTGCTTTCCTCTGTATCCTGCAGAATATCTGGCAGTTTCTTCTGTGAAGTATGAACCCTGAAGGACCATTCGTCTTTTGGAAAGTTCATCAGTCACTTTTCTGTGGGTTCTGCATGTCCAATTCATACAGCATACCAAAGCAGTCTAGGCAAGAGCAGTTTCTTGTCCAAATAGCTAGCCTTGTCACATTGAAGGCAAATTCCATAATGAGTTTCTTCATTGCCCATCATCCTCACTGAAGTAATTGGTACTTCCGGAAGCAGACATGTCTCACTGTTGAGAAAAGTCTTAAGCTCTTAAAACATTTTAAATGCCATATTCTGTAGGTTTTGAAAGATTGAAGAATAACTATTCATCTGAAATATATCTCTGTACATCTGGAAAACCTAACTAACATGACTACAATTTGACTACTATAGATGACTATCTATTAATCTTTATTTTATACATTACGTATTAAATGAGCTGCACAAACACTATAACTTAAACAAGAGCAGAAATACATATACACAGCCCCAAAAAATCAGTCTTTAATTTGTATCAGTAGACCAAGATCAATACCAAACCAAAAAAGTATTCCTCATTTTTTTTTTATTTTTAGAAATTGACTGTGACCATTAATCACTTTTAATCAACCTCCTTTAAATGAAAACAAACATTTATAAACAATCATTTTGGGAATTTGGGCAGTTTTCTCCAAATTGCTTCCTGCTGTGGTGAAGTATTTTTAGGGTTCATGGAGACCTTTCAGGGGTTCTTGTCCCATCAAACCAAATTAGCCTTGAAGGAATCCACAAGTTCTCATCTTCTGTGGAAATAAAAGCTGAACCTCTTTTTCCAAAACAGCGTATCCTTACCCTTAGACTCAAATTTTGAAGTCAAGATACCTTTATGTTTGTTTAACTTAGCAGCCCTCAGAATCAAATGTCTCTTTGAAGTCAAAAAATTCAAAGAAAACACAGTAATATGCATAATCCAGATTCTCTTTATTTTTCATCTTTATGTGGCTTATTTTTCTTTACTCCTTTTTTCTATGACTGTACTCTTATATTTTAGTGTCTCTTTATAAAGACTTTACTTCTTTTTATAACTGTCTATACTCTTTTTCCTCTCTCTCCCAAGCCTACGTACATTTTTAAACACACTATGTCTCATTTAGAGGTCTTTACGTCTGAATCTGTCCTATTGTGTATCCAAAATTCTTTTTCTACAAGGAGCTTTTTAAAATGGTAAGCAGTGTGGTTGCAGCATCCCTGGATGCTGGCTCTCAGTCTTTCAGTATAGCGGAGGTATGTTTACTGCCAGCTCTGGGACTGCTGGGTGAGAGCCGTGCTCACCACCTCAACTCTGGGAAGCACCATGCAGCCTATAAACCCTTTTTGTCTAAGTAAAACTAAATCTCCTATGCAGCGCTGCATGGCCTAGAAATGTCTCTGTGTATGGTGGAGGGAATCCACTGTGCTTTCCTCCCTGTGCACACCTAGCTGACCCTATCCAGCTGCTTTCCTAGGCGGGGTTGTTAAAGCATCAGGCATGTTCTTAGCTACTTTCCTCCTAACCCCTAGCAGGCATGCAAGCACCCAGACCTGAAGTGTGTGGCTGGCCACATGAGCTAGCCCCAAATGTATGGGCTGCCATTTTGTAGGCAGAGACTGCTCGTTCATTTCCTGGCTATCCAGACCCGAATAATAACACAGAAACTATATTAATTACAACACTGTTTGGCCTGTTAACTCAGGCTTCTTATATCTTAAATTAACCCATCCTGTTTTATATTTTACCATGAGGCTCATGGTTTACTGGTAAGGTTTTGGGGGCTACATTATGTCTCTTTGACTCCGCCTACTTTCCCTCTATATCTCTGTTTAGATTTCCTGTTTGGCTTTACTCTGCTAAGCCATTGGCCCAAACAGATTTATTCATTAACCAATAAGAGTAACACATATACAGAAGGACATCCCACATTACAAAATGTCCCAATTTTAAATCAGTTTTACCCCATCTTGATTTTGATGTAATTAAAGCCATTAGTGTGACCCCTCCCTTCACTGTGGCTTGTTATTGTTGTGCCTTTAACAGCCCAATTTGATGGCGCTGGCTTTTGGATACCTTTGAGGAAGGAGCGCTAGGAGGAACTCTCAAAAGATTAGACAGAAATGAAAGAACTGTAGACAGGCAAAGGGGAATGAAATAACCTCAACTTTAATGTCAAATTCTCTTCTATGTAGACTGTGTTGTCTCTAGAGATAGTCTTGTCTCCCTCCCTTCACCTCTTCCTCCCTCCCTCCCTCCCTCCCTCCCNCCTTCCTTCCTTCCTTCCTTCAATTTTTTCTGAAGAGCTCTGATTCCTTTTAGATTGTATTTAGAAGCCAGTGTTTTGGTACAGAGTGTGCTCATTCTATTGAGATATTGATCCTTCCAGGCTGTCTCAGTAGGTGGAGCCAAGAAATACATGCATGTTAAAACTCATTTACAGTTTATTTTTTCTAATAGCATGCATGCGCGCGTGTGCGCGCGCGCGCACACACACACACACACACACACACACACACTGAAAACCTTGAGCTAACATTCGTATCTCTAAATGCAAACCCAGTTCCATGTGAGTCATGTTGATTTGCTGTTAACTTCAGCAATGAGAAGTTGGGCGTCCACATACTATCAATCTTGCCACAGGCACAGATCAGAACTCTTCCTTTGCAGTTTACGTGGATGCTCTCCCATTTCACCCTGTTTTCTTGGGATTTAAGCCTTCATTCTTGGTGTTTCTCTATTTTCTTTTCCTACCACTGGCCTAGTTTGACCCTGACTGCCAAGTATAACGAGCAAGTCCTCTAACCTGTGAGCTCATACCTGTTTGAACTTTCATATTCAATCAGATATGCCTTTATGCTTGGCATTGTTCCCCATTGTCTTTGACACTGTATGTTGGGCTGCTCTTATTTGGTGATTCCTCATTCTGTCCATGCTCTAACTCCCCAGGTCTAGCTGCTCCAGCTCCCAAGTCAAGCTGTTCCACAGTAGATATATCTTCCTTATCCTCTTGGATTATACCTGTCATGCCAAACCACCCCTCAGTATGGCTGTGCTGCCTGCTCATGTGCTGACTTCTCTTGTGCAGTCACCTTTTCCTCGCCTGCTCAGATACTCTGCACACTGGGTCACCAGCATGAGTGTCCATTTTATTTTGCCTACCTTATTATAACTAGGATTGAATTGTTAAAAAGAGGAAATGTTAGGGAAGGGGAAATTTTTTAAAAATTTAATAGTATGTGCATGTATGCATGTGTACGTGTGTGTGTCTGTGTGTACATGCCCCATGGCACAAATATAGTCAGAGGACAACTTTATGGAATCTGTTCTCTCCTCTGCCTTTACCTGTGTTCTGTGGATTGAACTCACGCCACCAGGCTTGTGTAGTAAGTACTATATCTGCTGAGCTGTCTCACTGGCCCTGGTTTTTATATTTTTAAAGGGCAAATGCATTTATTGGTATTGAAATACTGTCTTCGCATATGCTGTTACTACTGTTGATATGCTTAGATTTTTCCATGGAAGCTTGACCTGTGAGAGAATTTGTGCACACAGTGCAGCTCTGCACATTGCTGAGGGATGCCCATCTTCTGTTTCTGTTTGGAATGCAGCTGAACCTCTAGTCACCCTTGTAGCAGAGAGTGGTATAAGACTCTATCTCTAGTGGTATATGGAAGACAAAGCTTTGTAACTTTTTCCATGGCAGTAGCTGCATATCTTTACTAATGTGACCCTGATACTATTATTAGAAATGAAAAGTGAAGTGTAAAGTCTTGAAATGGCTTGTTTGTATAATTGCACAACTAAGTTAATCACTTTTAACAAGTCTCAACAATGACTGCATTCTCCTAGGAAGGTGTTAACTTATTATGGGGTAGAAAGCACTCTTTGATACAGCATTTTCAGCCTGGAAAAATGACTTTAATTTCTGAGTTTACTGAAACAAATGGAGACTTGTTGGGAATATTAATACTACCTTTTGCTTGTTTGTTTAGCTTAACAGGATCTATGTTTATTAGGTGATGTTTGCTAGCAGGTTCTGAGGTATATACCATTTCTGTTGACCATGTTATTCATATTTAGACAGTGCCAATTGGTATGAGCTTCATACCTTAGTCCTTCACGTCTCCGTTTGTATGAAGCACTGTGTCAAAGCCGACTTGGAGTTGTTAAGGTGACATGAGAGGTGCAAACACTGTGTATTTCAGGGTTGTGCATTTAAAAGGACAAGAACCTAGCATTGTGGCATGTTACCATATGCAGCCCAGACTCATTTTGTTAGGATTTAGTGTCACATTTTTCTTTTAATCTCCTAATATGTTCTAATGGAAGAAAAGCAGATCTTAATTGGAAGCTGATGATCCAGCAGAGTGATCAGTAAGTAGCATGATGCTCTTGGTGGGGTGGGGTAGGGAACTAACCAATAAGATATCCCTCAGCCTGGATATTGTCAAAACTTTTGTCTGTCTGTGACTTCAAGCTGAGTGCACTTTATCCTTCCGAGAACATGGTCCTGAGCACTGAGCAAAGCTCTTCCTGTGAATCACTGAGAATTGTGTTCACTGGAGAGTTAGTGAATAGAAATGTTCTATTGGCTCGTTCTTAGCCTCATTCTTCCAGAAGCAAGAACTGAGAAGATTTCCTTTCTTTCAAACACATTTTACCTGTTTGTGTCTGTCACTTTCCTTTGTATAATACAGAGCTGGGGCTGTTGACAGGAGGTGTGACTTATTGATACCTTTGACTCCAAAGGAAAACATCTTTAAAGAGTAATTGGTGAAAGTAGTGAGTTTTCTGTAAATTACCTCTTGCCAGAGAAAGAGAGGATTCAAACTGTTTGTCACGTTGGAAGAAAACTCATTCAGGAAATATTTATTGAGCCAGGTTTCAGAACACAGTTATGAAAAAACACAGTTGTTGCCCTCAAGGAGCTGCCAGTCGTTGGGGGAAAACAGATGCTTGATTGAAACACAGTAGTAATCAGCCTTGGATGCACTTTGGAATAAATTGAGGAGTTAAAAATAATTCAGCTCCTTGGAGATTTTATTTGGCTTAAGGCAGGGTTCTGAACCTGTGGGTCACAACCCTTTTGGGGATAGCCCGCCTTTCACAGGAGTCTCAGATATCCTGCATATCAGATATTTCATTATTTTTCGTAACAGTAACAAAATTCCAGTCATGAAGTAGCAATGAAAATAATTTCATGGCTTGGGGGGCGTGGGATTCACCACAACATGAGAAACTGTATTAAAGGCTCACAATATTAGGAAGGTTGAGAACCACAGGTCTAAGGTATATAGCATGGGCATCAGGATTCTTAAAAGATAACCATAGTTGTACCCAGGTTGACTTCAAAGAGCTTGGAGAGTGGGAAGCACAGCACAGAGGAGGGCTACTTAAACCTCACAGAAAACTTATCCTAGTTAGGCTTTCTGTTGCTGTGATGAAAACCCTGACCAAAGCAACTTGGAAAGGAAAGAGTTTGTTTGGCTTAGGTTTCCATATCACTAACTGTTCATCATTGAAGAAAGTCAGGACAGGAACTCAAACAGGGCAGGTACCTGGAGCCAGGA